>OY856187.1:257749816-257785531 GCA_963693315.1 Diogma glabrata | reverse complement strand
TATATATATATATATATATATATATTATATATATATATATTTATATATATATATATATATATTATATATATATATATATATATATATATATATATATATATATATATATATATATATATATATATATATATATATATATATATATATATATATATATATATATATATATATATATATATATATATATATATATATATATATATATATATATATATATATATATATATATATATATATATATATATATATATATATATATATATATATATATATATATATATATATATATATATATATATATATATATATATATATATATATATATATATATATATATATATATATATATATATATATATATATATATATATATATATATATATATATATATATATATATATATATATATATATATATATATATATATATATATATATATATATATATATATATATATATATATATATATATATATATATATATATATATATATATATATATTATATATATATATATATATATATATATATATATATATATATATATATATATATATATATATATATAAAATCCAATATCCTAGATCAGATATCCATCATGTTTAAAAAATAAATCCAAAGAACGTCAGGCAAGTTGGCTCAGGTGAAGCCGCGCATTACTTTACAATTGTGGTAATAACCAGCTGTCTACCAATGAGCCCCAGACTTAAACATATGCTAATATTCTCATCATATTCTCTATTTTGTTCCAAAATCAAAATTATTTCCATTCAGACGAGCACAAAACAATTATACGTGTAAAGATTTTCTTTAATTCTCTTTTTTTATTAGAATTTGGTTTTTTTATAATTTTTATTCGCTTACACACTCCTTCTTCAGGCCTTAATGTGGATTTTGTACTCCACCAGCAATTAGTTACCGTTTCCCAAGAAAAAAAACATCAGTCCAATTGTTTTGTTTTACGACCCAAGCGATCATGTAACTGTTTCACTGAAACCGGCATGAACGTGACTTGATACACCAAAAAGGAACGGCACTACGATAGATCAGCTAACAAAACGAAATTTTTTTATCCGACTATTAACACTATTGAATTTATCTAATTTTTTTACTAACGACACCAAATAAATTAAACAAACGAACAGGAATTTAAAAGAAAACTTTTGTTTGTTTTGTTCATCTTGATATCCGCGCGAATCAAATCACAAAACAAAATGACAACTCATCACGTAAATGTCAATAGCACCAAAAAATGAATCCAACAGGAACACAAAATTGGACTAAGAGGAAGAGGACCTCTCTCGGCTGGTATTTATAGTTGAACAATGGCCGTTTTTACACAATAACAAAACGATAAGTTTGTTTCTAGAGAATTTTTCGTTGATTATTGTACCCACTAAGGAGATTGCACAACTGCTTCGTAACAAACTGTGTGAATAAAATTCGCTCGCCAAGGGTTCCGTGAATGTAAAAGAACACAATATCAAAAATAAATGACATAAAGTTATGTTGTAAAGTCTTTATATCGCCAGACTATGGACGCATAACAGAATAAATGTTTAATCGTAGACGTCAATAGTAAATGTCAATCAAATCTACATTGATCAAAAATGTTACTTGAGGTTAAATCTTATCCATAGCTGTTTATGTTAGCTAAAGAAAGATTTAACCAGTATTTTAATGGTTTAAATTGGGAATATTTGTTCTATAAATCAGCACCGAAATATAGGGTGGTATACATACACTTAAAATAGCACTTTTTTATCAATAACTAAAAAACTGTGCATCGCAAAATTCAAAAAAATATTGCAAAGTTTGTTAAATTAAGTGCTATTTCAAATGACACCCCACTCGCTTGGGTCAAAAAAACTTTCGAGAGTTCGCTATAATTTTCGTTCAAAATATAGCAAAATTCCTGTCTCTATGAATTTTTTCAATTTTTTCTGTCTATCAGTGTCGAAACGTAGGGTGAGGGAATGGTCTGGAATTTGCACCTTTTTTAGAATAACTCAAAAACTGTGCACCGCAAAATTCTAAAAAAAACTGCCAAGTTTCTGAAATTTGGTGCTCTTTCAAATGACATCCCACTCGCTTGGGTCGCTTGGGTCATCCTTCCCCACCCCAATCCCTTAAAAACACAAAAATATAATTATTTGAGAGTTCGCTATAACTTTCGTTCAGATTTTATCAAATTTCCTGTCTCACTGAATTTTTTCAAATTTTTCTGTTAATTAGGCTCGAAATGCAAGGGGGGGACCAACTTTTTGTGTCACTTTATTGATAATAATTCAAAAACTATGCATTGCAAAATTCTAAAAAAAATGACAATATTTGTAAAATCAAGTACTCTTTCAAATGATGTGGGGACCTGGTTTTAAATGATGTTTTTACCCCTTAACATTCCCACCCCTTTAATAAATATAGTTATGAGTATCTGCCACTTTTCCATATTTTTCATTAAAAACCTACTCATTTTTCTATCATTCCAAATATATTTCAAGATTTTCAATGAAGTAGCGCCGGAGTTAATCGGGGGCAATAAAACATCGAGAAAACGTCATTTTTCAAAAGTATACAAAAATTGGTGAGGTGTAAAATTTCAAAATATATTTTTAAATAATGCTGAAATGAAGCCCTTTCATATGATACCCTACTCGTCTCGATAAAAAAATGTATGTTTTCAAAGGCTTTACATCGTACCTCTTTAAAACGAACGAACACAACTTTATTTATTTTTTAACCCGCCATCTTGTGTGGATAGGTTAGTTTTGTAAGTACCTCAAATTTTAAGTTCATCGGATTAACGGTTCACGAGATAATCGAAATAATGTGAAAAACACATTGTACTCTCACCAATAGTGTTCCGTATAAAAAACAGAACACTAAAAAAATTGTTTAAAAGATGATTACGATATGAATGTAAGAAATTGTGTTTAAAAAAAGGAATATAAACAATTTCAAAAAGTTCTTGGCATTAAGGTAAACGAGCAGTAATATATTGAGCTCAATTTATGAATTAGTGCATGTGAGAAAATAGAGCGACTCTAAATTAAGGAGATTGTACACCCGCTTCGTAACAATTTCAAAGATTTTTATTATCTACTTGTTTTTCGGCGTATGTCTTACTGGAAAATTGGTTTCACCCATCTGTAATTAGTGCTGAGATGTTCTCATCCGATTATATAGTAAACCGATATGATAGATACTCATTTAATAGTAAAAAATCATTAGGAGGTGGCGTATTAATTGCAGTACATAATTCAATTAGCAATGGATTAGTGGATATATAAGTAATTATAACATTGAACTTGTATGTGTAAAATTAAATTTCAATTCGAAATTAATATTTGTATTTGGAATATATGTTCCTCCATCGCTTCCGTTAGAGTTTGTTGCTTGATGGATGAAGAATGATGTAGCTGAAAATGGAAGTTTGTTGCCTGTAATCGTTAAAACTACCTACTGTCGAGTCTCATTGTATTGATTCAATTTCAGCCTATGATTTGGTTCAAATTAATAGTATTAGTAACTTTTATGATAAGTTTTGAGATTTGGTTTTTACAAATCATGTGAACTTGTGTATTGTAGTAGGAGGTTTGTCTGGTAGACCATGAAGGTCTACCAGTTGGTCACGCACGCCAAAAACCCTGCCGCTAGCTAACTAAACAAAAAAAAACAACAGCGTGCCTCAAAACACCACCCAGGTTTGAAGGGTGGTTGCACTGCCGTGTCACAACTGTCCCTGAATTATTTACACTAACATTGCATCTTTGCCTTTATTTTTCACTTAATAAAGAAAAACACTCTTACCCTTTCAAATTTTTTCCCAGGATCTCCACAATTTACGTCACTATCAGCTACTAATATTTGCAATCCAATAGGCATACCTTCTAATGGTGCGGATGAATTTTCCGTTATATAAAAAATGTTAGATCTGTTCTAATCGTTCCAACAATGACCACCAATTTCACTCCCCACAATTTTTTTTTTTTTTTATTAATTAGTTAGACATGTTTAGCACACTAAATATGAAATATTCATTATTTAGACTCTTTGAATATCCGAAGATACCATGTCAACTATAAAGGAAGGAGATGAGGAAAATGGAAGGAATGGGGATATAGGGATAACTATACTAATTTTTTTAAATGATGATGGACATTTTCTTTAAATGCCTGAGGGGAAAATTCATCGGGAAATACAGAGGAAGGCAATGAGTTCCATAACTTGGCCACTCTATTAAAATAGTCGTTTTGGAAGGACACAGTTCTACAACGAGGTATTTGTACAACAAATGGATGGGATAACTCGGCAGCTCTTGTTTGTCGATTATACTGCGCACACGATGGAAGGATATTTTAGTAGATTGACAATTCAGCCACATTTCTTCTGTGCTGGAGTGAATCAAGCTGGTCCGTTAGATCGGTATTACCAATCAACCGTATTGCTTTTCTCTGAACAGAGTCTAGAGAGTTTATTGTTGACTGACAAGCACCTCCCCAAACATGACAGCAGTACTCCATACATGGACGAATAAGGGACTTGAAGATTAGCAAAATTTGCTCGGGATTGAAATACTTTTTACATCGACTCAAGAATCCTAATTTTTGCATTGCAGATTTAGCGAGGTTAAACACATGTTTATTCCATTTCAGGTTATTTTGAATATCCACTCCAAGAAGTCTAACTGATTCAACCTCACGCAATTCCTCATGGTTTATTTTAATAGGAAAATTTTTATGTCGTTCTATTCGTGAAAGACGGCATAATTTGGTTTTGGTTGGATTAAATGAAACAAGATTACGATCACCCCATTCCATTATACGCTCCAGATCTTTGTTGATGGAATCAATTAGCCGCTCTCTATCAGTGGTAACTGCAGTATGAGATCGAAATTTAGGAGATGCATGTGATGCATGTAATGTGCTGTCATCAGCAAAACTATGGATTGGGTGCACTGTGAAATAAGTAAGTCATTAATGTATAGAAGAAACAAGGTTGGTGAGAGTGCCAAACCTTGGGGAACCCCAGCATTGGTTGTGAAAATATTGGATGTGATACCATCTAAATTAACATGAAATTGGCGACCTGTAAGAAAATTATGAATCCATGAGACAGTAAGATGGTCTATGCCATAAGATTTTAATTTAGCTATAAGATTTTTATGCCACACTTTATCAAATGCTTTAGAAATGTCAAGTGAAATACTGAATGTTTCACCGTGGTTTTCCAGCGATTTGTTCCAGAGATGGGCTACGTAGGCCAACAGATCACCTGTTGCATGACTTCTACGAGAACCATACTGCTTATCATCAATAATTCGCGACATTTCCAAATAATCTATCAAATTGTAGTCAACATATTTTTCAAATATTTTAGCCAAAACTGACAGAATTGCAATTGGTCTATAATTGTTAGGATCTATCTTACTGCCGTTCTTTGATATGGGTTGAACACTGGTCAGCTTCCAAGAATCGGGAAAAATTCCGGTTTTATAAGATAAATAGAAAATTTTTGATAAAATTGGAGCTAGTTGTCTAGCAAAGATTTTAAGAATGAGGGGTGGAATACCGTCGGGACCAGCAGATTTGTTGATATTGATAGAAAGAAGCATTTTCCGTACAATATCGCAACGAAAAATAATTGGTTTCATTTTCATTACAACTGGGGGAATGAGTGTAGGAGAATGGGGGGGTTCAACTATGTTTGAGTTTTCTGCGAAAATACGACCCAAAAGATCTGCTTTCTCCTTCGAGTCGCTCACGGGAATGTCATTCAGAACTAAGGTTGGAATAGAGGATCGAGTAAAATTGCTCTGGACTGATTTAACCGCCTGAAAGAAACTACGTGAGCCAGATGGGTGCTCGGCGAATTTCTTTGCTTTCTTCTGGATAAACGCATCTTTGTCCAAGTCTATTTTGAATTTACTAATATTTCTGGCTTTCTAATAGGCGCTATGGGTTTCAGGTGGTTTATTAGCGTTATACGTCTTGAATGCTTTGCGTTTATTCCTCACTGCCTCATCAACATCCCGTGTGAACCAGGGCTCAGTTTTAGGAGTGATTAATCGATTTGGAATAAACCGCCGCATTCCTTCTTTTATGATTTCAGAAATTCTTATTACCTATGTGCTAGGATCTTGATCAACACAACAAATAGTTTTCCAAGGTGTTTCATCATAAAAGTTTCTCAGTCCCTCCCAGTCAGCGCGGTTATAGTTCCAAACCCGACGAGAATTAGCTTTAATTTGTATCGGTGATGTAAATTGCACTATTGGCGATATTAGTAAATGGTCCGATGTTCCGAGGGGTTGTTCAACTTTTGTCTTCGTAGTATCTGGTTCGTTTGTCAAAAACAGATCCAGCAAATTATTGTTATGATGTGAATTTTCTGCAATTCTAGTGGGACACTCTATCATTTGCGTCAAACCGTGATAATCTGCGAGTATCAGTTCGGCTTGCCTTCCTACGTCGTCAGTGCGCGATGAATACTTAAGCCATTCTTTATTATGAATACTAAAGTCTCCAAGAATGACCAGTCTTGCCTTGGGGTAGTCCGTGGTAATCTTGTCTAGATTAGCCGATATTATATCGAAAAAGGGACATCCTGAGGGAGAATTTGGGGATCTGTATAATCCTATTACAAACATTATTTCATCAACACCTGACATCTTCAGTGCTATAGAATTATGGTGCTTAGAGTTCAACTCGTAGGCCTTAATTCTCATACATGAAAGTGAATCTCGAACAAATACACAGACACCATGCTTGTTATAAAAGGAATGTTCCAATTCGTAGCTAGGCATTCGGTATTTATCGGGATCCAACTTCGATGCTTTGCCACTAACAATTGTTTCGGTAAGAAACAATATGTCAGGTTTATTTTTTTCGATGTAGTGATGAACCTCGTTTAGATTCGAATTGAGACCTCTTATGTTGGTGAAGTCAATGCTAAGCTGTTGGTTCACTCTGATGCATTTTTGTTGAGACAAAGACTTACCCTTTGACATTGCAGGTATAGATACTGAAATTCGGCCAGGCCTAAATTTCAACACTACACAATACAAAAGAAACTGGGTATCTCTGTCACAAAAACACGATAGCAGGTTTCATGCAACAGTAGCTCGATAAGAAAAAAGCAAAAAAAATGGGGACACAAATGACACTAACAAAATTAAAGTGTACAAATAAAGGGTTAAATTTGAAAATCCCACTAACTACTAAAACCAAATTTTACCTTCCCTGTTACCAAGCAATATTAAACAAATTTATGCTTTAAAATAATAAATAAATTTATTACATCAAAGCAATAAAAGGTAAAATTTTACCTGCCAATCTGGTAACGGCAAATATAAAATACCAAATAATTATCTAAAAAAAGAACAATCTCACCAATTATATAATTGTACACCTCCGTTCTTCAACAATTTTATTTTCATAAACACTAACACAAACACAAACACTATACAATACACTTATTTTCGATTATTTGTTTTTTTTTTCCTTTAAATAAACACTAACACAAACACTATGATATACACTTTTTTTTTCTATTTTCGATTATTATATCTTTTTTTGTATTTTTTCCTATAAAATTTTTACCGTCTTCATCTGTTTCTGATTGATGAATGACAATAATAACAATGAGAAGAAACACAACAATATAGTCGTTTTTTATCATTTAATTGAACCATTATAACAAGTAATCTTCATAACTTATAGTCACTAATTATTATAGATACATTACTCTTAAAGTTTCATGTTAATTATTAAAGTTATATGGTTACACTGATTAATTTTGAGATAGCTTTTTTCTTTCGTTAATTCTAATTGATTTTTTTTATGCTTAATATTGCAATATTGAATAATCTTATATTTAGTGACTAAATCCATCATTTCACATTTCAATAACTCAAATTTACTTTACTTTTCCCACTACCTCGAACTCAATATCTCGATCCCAACTCAATCAAAAGAACTTAATCAACACATTAACTACTCAAAAACTGTTTAACTGTTTTCGCTACCAAACCCCAACTAATTAATCAAAAAAAACAATTTAAAAAAATACAATTTATTCTCAAATTTGTTTTTTCATATTTTATAAATTTCTTTAGTTTCCCATAAAAAAAATTAGGAAACATAAAAAAAATAGAAAAATAAAAAATTTCAGAAGTGTAATGTGTTCTTCATACAGAGCAAATAAAATATTTTATTTAGAAATGATGACTTTGCACTTGGTATTGCACAGGTTTATGCATACAAGTGGGTTGAAAAGTGTGTGAAAAAGTATAATTACTTTCTCGAACTGTGTTTATAGTATATTACTAAAAGCAACGAAGATGGGAAATTAAAGAACTTTTGACACAAATATCTTGACCATTACAGGACAGGACGAAAGGAGGAAGTCTAGCTGACTACATTCGTCCTGAGAATCACAGGAAAAACTAAGTAATGAAATGGGAGCTGTGCTCGAACCCAAACCTCGAGAAAGACTCTCAGGCTCTACCGACTGAATTAGCCGGGCCAGACAAAACAAAACCGAACTAAAAACAAAAACACAAAACAAAACCAAAATAAGGTCAAACACAAAAACATAAGGAACCAAAAATATATACCAATAAAACAATCAAAGAAAAATTTGAGGAGGAAATAAAAAACAATTGGAATAGGTGGCAACAGAATAATCAAACTAAAACGAAATCGAAAGCAAAAAAAAACAATTTTATATAATAAACAAATGGGATTTTGGAAGGTTGCCTCGGTGAAGTTAAAGGATGACAAGAGAACAGAGGTGGTCTAGCTATGGCTTATACAGCCAACGGCCAGCATTTTCCTGTTCCTCGTTCCCTGAAAAGCCAATGACACCTCCGAAACAGTCTGTGTGGAGAATAATAGGTTGGGGTAGGTGAAGAGAGAACGCCAGTCGCAGTGACCCGAACGATAGGTGATCCATTTCCCTGTTATCGTCCACTGGTCTGTACTCTTTGTACCCTCCAACAGGTTACGCTCTAACGAACAGAATTTTTGAAGAACATTGCAGTTAGACTAAATGAGCGTAACATTTATTAGTTATGACCTCATTGAGAACCCGTGAATGTGGTGAAATAATCATGGTGGGATGACCTAGATGGTAAACCATCAGGGGTCAACAAGATCCGGGCCATATCACTTCACAACTCACGACGCCCTCGCAGCAGTCGATTCCCACCCAACTAAGGTACGCGGGATCGTAAACCCCGTTAGGAATACATCTGAAGGACCTTTCCTACCTTTGCGGTTTTAATACAAATTTGTATGTTTGTAAACTTAAACTTAAATGTTGTCTATGTGTCAAGGACTTACGACTTCTGCCTTTCACGCCCAGAACAACAACTATACAACGAAAAAATATAAACTAAACGTCAACGAATTGTCTGCGCGTCAGGACTTACAAGGATCTTGCCTTTCGCCCACAGAAAAAAACTTGACCAAACAAATACCTCAAAAACTAAACCTAACAGAATTGTCTGCGCGTCAGGACTTACAAGAATCTTGCCTTTCGCCCACAGAACAAAACTGAATAACAAAAACAACCTTAAACACAAATGTTATCTGCGCGTCAGGACTTACAAGATATCTTATTATCTTATTATCCCTCCGCCCACAGACCAACCTCGGACAAAATCAAACACACATCAATGCACAATTGTTGTCTGCGCGTCTTACAAGACTTGCAAGACTTAACTCTTGCCTTTCGCCCACAGAACAACGAACAGCTACAAAAATTCATACAAAAAAATCAAAATCTTAAACCTAAATAATTAAAAAAATTAAAACCAAAATACAAAAAAAAAATTTCAAATGCAAAAATGCAAACCAAAAACAAAACCAAATACCTCAATTTCAAAAAACATTTTTTTAAATGAACAAAAATAATAAGACTTAAAGAATTGGAATACATGACCACCGGACACAAGCTGGATCATGTACAGACCGTTCATGTTCTGAGCACCCTAATTACACCATCGGCTGTAATTGGGCTAGAGAACTAGGACTACTACCGTCTTCCCCCGAAAACAACGCCTAGGCGTTGTGTTCGAGGGTGAACAATTTTTCGATTTTTTTCAAAAGTGATATAATTATTCGAATAGAACGCTATCTCGAATAGAACGCCACTTTTCGAAGTAAGCGATTTTTTAAAAAATTTAAATTTAACTAAAACTTTTGTTGTAAATAAAACATAAGTTAGTAGTTCAGGTAATCTGTATATGGTTATATGGTTTTGTATGTGTTGTACATTGCCATTTTATTCTGTATCCAATTTCAAACCGAAAAATTTATTCAATTTTAATAAAGAGTTTGTGTCGGTGTTATTAACCACTTTCCAATCGATTGAATTGCTGAAGGAATTGATTGTAGCTAATTGGTCTAATGTTCAGTAAATCATCAAAAGTCAAAACAACAGAAAAAGCAATTTTTTAGCATTTAAAAAATATACAACCAAAATCGAAAATTTAGACACAATCAAATATGTACAGATTTAATTTTTTATTATTTTTAACGTTTGAAATAAATTTTTGTCGTCCCGCGTTGGAAAAATTAATTTATTTCTAATAGCAAAACTAATTTCTTCATCAATTAAATATACGTTTTAATAGAAAATTTTTTCGATATAAAGCCCCTACGAAAAATTTCAGCCAAATCAAAAATGTGTCGGTCTGAAAGGTGTCCGGTTTGTAAAAGAATGACTCATAAACATTAATCGTTCATTATACAATTGTTGTCGACTTCCACAAGAGTAAAGTTGACATCTTCTAGTTTGCAAAAAGCTACAATACTTAATGATGTCGAATACACTTCATGGACCTTGGCGTTGTCGTTCTCGTCGATAAGATCATTTAGATTGGTTTCAATTTCTAGGATGGTATCGCTTATAATACTAGTTAGCCTCGTACCGAACAGTTCGAAACAGATTTTGAAGTTTTTGAAATAGTCAAAAAGAGATTTTGAGTTTTTCTCTGTCAAAAATCAATTGCTTTCATGTAAAAATCAAAATAGGTATGATATTATTTATCATACATGTAGTGAATGCCTTAAAAAAATTAGTTTGTATTCATAATTCAATACATAACGCCTTTGAATAAAACGCAAAGTAGGCGTTCTATTTGTCTACAACGCCTAGGCGTTTTTTTCGGGGGAAGACGGTAGTCATACTGACTGAGAATGTGTCGAACGCAACGAATTGGGCATTCTTCGTGGTGCACTGAAGACGTTTTAGATTGGGAAATTCCTTGAAAGGGAAATTGCCGCGGACGACACAAAGCCTAATGGCGGCATGAGCAGAGTCATGTGGGTACAAACAGTATAATACAGTATAAACAAAATCACTAGCCGTTCATTTAGTCGTCCTACATATGGTAATGCATGTGAACTTGAATAAAATGTTAACATAGCTAGAAGAGTTGCATAAGCTATTAAATAATATAATGTAGCCTAAATACATGTAATTAATGTACACAAATACAATCTTCCAAATCTAATCTAAAGTAAATGGATCTGTTACCCAGTAACCATTTTATGTGAATTAACAAAATAAACCATTTAAAATTTTTAAGTGTCTCGTTTATTTAACAAAAAGAATAGCTTAAGAAACGAAACAGTAGTTGCTAATTCAGTTTATAAACAATTAAGTTCTATACTGATTAAATGATTATAAAGTTTTATTTTTTGTATAAGTATTTGTTATAAAATCGTAAACAAACATCAACTCCTTGTATCAACCCCTATTTTCTGAGCATAAAAACATCAAAACTCTGGGAACACATCACCTAAATGTGACATAATATAATTTTGTTCTTGTTATTGTTTCGCTTAACACAATAAAGAATTTAAACAAAATTTTAAGATTGAATCAAATTAACGTTTTTAAAATTTTTTATTTTACATTTTTTGTCTTCCAACCGAATGTGACATAAACAGAGAAATGTTTCTACTTTTTAAAGTTAAAAAACAAACGATAAAATGATACGCGTATAATCCATTAAGCGTGAATCGTCGTCAGAAAAACGGAAAGCTAATAAAAATGATAACAACGAAAAAGCAAAAACATAAAAATATTTTCTTGCCATTTATAAATAAAAATGAAAATGAAGTAGAAAAAATGATTTCCCTTTTATTTACTTTAATTTCTATTTCCATGTTTTCACAGTTCATTTTATATTATTATTCTTATTAGTAAATTTTCTTGTCTTAAGAGTAAAGATACAAAAAATAAATACAACCGCAAAATAAACAAACGAACTGTGGCACACAATTGAATACAGCGATAGGGTTAGATGGATTTGTGATATTGTTTTAAAGCATTGTTGATTACAAGATGTTATATAAGATTGTTATAAAATTATGACATCGCAACAAATGTGATTAGGATTAATATGTTTAAGACAGAAAATTGAACTTTTGACATATGAAGAGTGGTTTTATTTATTTATCTATCTAGACGAAGAAAGCTGGATTGTTTCGCATAGGTTATGACATTTATACAAAGTATAAATTCTTTTAGAAGCTAAATAGTTCGGAAGAACTGAAAGCACACAGAAAAAGGTTTAGGAGAGGGTTCAAAGACGTAAAACATTCTAGTTAAATAAATTTATACCATATATTATTATTTTATTTTTATATTTATTTTCACTCAGATAATAGACCAACCTACCAGAGTTCCTGACATTACTATAAAGCTGCAGATTAGCAGGGGATAAAATATTTCTTTGAATGGTTTTCCTGGACAATTACGTGATTGCAGAATCAAAACATGACTGCTTCTAATTTTTCAGAAATAATACACATGGGTACGCACAGTTTTATTCCACAAAGATTGATTATTCCGAAGGCTGATTGATGCAGAGAAATATCTACACTCAAAAAAATAAAAGTCACTTTTACAAAAGTTTTATAAATATACAACACACAAAATTCTGTGATGAAACTACAATTTTTTCCTTCAAGTCCGAAAATAATTTGTAAATCAAATAAATTTTCGGTTTTGTCAAATAATTTTTTTTTTGTAATCTACAATAATTTTGGTAAACTTACAAAAAAATTTGTGTGTTGTATATTTATAAAAAATTTGTAGAATTTCCTTGTTTTTTTTTTGCTTGTATTTATTAGGAAAATAGCTAAAAATTTACTGAGCACCCAGGTGATTCACGCAATTTTTATAAAGCCGTAAAACTGTAAAACGCGAACACCTGAAGAGCTGTGTCGAAAACATCAACCAACATGCAGCTAATGGAAATTCAAAAGAATGCGTAGCCAATGCTCGGAGTCGGTAGAAATCGGAAGAGTTCCACCCAAGATCCACAGCCATCAAAAATGGAAACAACGAGCTTACAACAAGTGAACGTGATGTGCTGGCAGTATGGCGAGCCCACTTTCAAGACCTACTGAATAGGACGAATGAAGTACGCAAGGAAATGTTTGTCCATTACCCAACAATAGAAGATGTGGAAGCTGCCATCAAAAAATTAAAAAATGGTAAATAACCCGGTATCGATGAAATCCTTGCAGAACTGTTTAAAATCTGGAGGAGCAGCTATGGTCCCTCGTATATATGATCTGATTCTCGCAATCTGGGACCAAGAAGAACTACCTGCTGAATGGAAAACAGCTCTCATTTTTCCGCTACATAAGAATGGTGACCGCCTAAAGTGTGCGAATTATCGTGGCATCGCACTGTTGAACACTGCATATAAAATACTAGCTAATGACGTACTTGCTCGACTCATCCCGTTCGCCAAATCTATCATCGGTGACTATCAGTGTGGTTTTCGTCCCAACCGCTCAACCACAGATCAATGTTTTACCTTAAGGATGATTCTGGAAAAATGTTGGGAGTGCAACATCAGCATTCACCAGCTCTACGTTGATTTCAAGCAAGCATATGATAGCATCATCCGCGACAACCTCTGGTCCGCACTCATATACCTTGGTATCCCAGCGAAAACTGTTTCTCTGTGCAAACTTACAACATCGGGATCAAACTGTAGAATAGTAAACGAAGGGTAAGTTTCTGACTCTTTTGATATAACATCAGGTGTTTGAAGGGGGGTCAATTGGGTAGGGCTGGGGGGGCATTGGCCCCCCCAAGGATCTGATACTATCAATACATCGATTCAATAAAACCGTCCAATCGTGGTAGAATTATACACTATAAAAATTTCAGTGCACTGTTATTCTGTAAATTCGTCTAATTTTTAGAAGATTTACTTAACTAATATACCAATTTTATCGCACACTATTAATTGAAATATATCTGATAATATAATTATTACGTTACATATTATTTATGCCCGACTAACGTACAGTTCACCGCAATTTTCAAACCGTTATCGTTCTTTGTATCAAGGACTAGAGCGCCGCCGATACGAAAGGCGATCGTATTGCTTCTAATCTTCTGATGTAATCAGTTTTATAAACAAAACACGATCGTTGTTCCAAAAACGCCGTGGGTGCGTATTTTGACAAAATTCTATCGTACTATAAGGTGCGCGG
This sequence comes from Diogma glabrata, assembly GCA_963693315.1. Taxonomy (NCBI): domain Eukaryota; kingdom Metazoa; phylum Arthropoda; class Insecta; order Diptera; family Cylindrotomidae; genus Diogma; species Diogma glabrata. The sequence goes on along the minus strand of OY856187.1, from coordinate 257,771,001 downwards.
CATCACCGCTTTTAGAAGAACGATTGTGTTTGGTTTATAAGATATTCGTGTCTGAGCCAGAGGAAACAAAATATTTCATTAGTATAAGGTTCCTCGAGAGTTCATAGTATAGTATTTAACATTCAAATTTCAATTGTTAGTGGCCATTGGTAATTTTTATAAACTTAAAAGTAAGTACATGCAGGAGAACACAAGCTAATTATACCCCACTTATTTGGAGAACCCTGACTGCTGGGCCAAGTTTTTTATCTATATCATATTGTAAAAAGTTTACAAGACTTTTTTAAAAACAATAAATTAAAAACAATTCTAAATGTAAAATCCTATAACATATCAGAAGTTTTCTTGAAAGTTGTGCTAATTTTTATAAAATGAATGAAAATAATTGCGGGAGTAATTTAAATTTTTTGTGTTATTTCCAGTGATTTTATAATAGTGAATGTTTTATAATGGACAAGCAATATTTTCTAACGACACGAACAAATATTTATGTTATGTAAATATTTTCAAAGTATATTATGAAAACTTGCTGACAAATTCTTTTCGCTATTTGGACTATAATTTTTAATTCATAAAATAGCAAAAATTATATGTTTGGTTGATTATAATAAAATCCTAAAAGTATCCTAAACGTCAATCTTTGTTCATTTTTTTTATACAGTCACAGGGAGGGTGAAACTATTATTTTTTTGGGTTTTTCATATAAATTTAAAAGAAGCTCGCAATAATTGTACAATTTTGAATCAAATGAAAAATTTACGCACGTTTATGGGTAGTACTAAACTGACCAGATGTCCCACGCTGCATGGAAATGTCCCACATTTCATTGCGTTGTCCCACGAAGCGTCCCACGAAACAAATATTTCCACCACATTTGCCCGCAATATCGAAATAATCAAAAAACCTTATATCTTAAGTAAAAAAGTAAAAAACCTTATAACTTACGTACAGTTTGCGCTATATCTTAGTCAAAGCAATAGCTTTACAGTTTTTTCTTGCAGATTGTATAATGTTATGTATATGTTGATTTAACTATATTGAGAGAACAAACCAGTGCAATATTTTTTTTACCAAAATAGTGTTTTAACTATAATTTTCTTAGAAATACTAAGCTAAGTTTTTTCAGATAATAGATCTACCTCAGCGAAAAGGTTTCTTTGTTTATAGAAACATCTCGCCGGTGTATATACGAGAGATCGAAAATATATTATGGAAAATAAAATACAAAATATTTTACTTAAAAAGACGCAGTTTTCCGTATAAATTCATAAATATTTAAATTTTCAAACAAGAGTTTACAATTTTACTTTATTCGAGCACTCATTTCAATCCTTTGAAATAATATTCAAAAATTAAAATGTTTATAATTTGAATATCGTTCTTACTCGTAACAGTAAAATTTTGATTTATCGATTTTACTCCTTTGTAGCAGATTACATTTTCCTGTTCTTTCATTCGATTTGCAAAAGAACAAAATTAGTCCCTCTACGTTATCCTTTATATTCATTTTTCTAACAATACATGAATAATTGAACGAATCATTCGAAGAATTTTAGGTTGGAAAGCATCAAATTTGAAGCAAAACTAAATGTTTTGAGTATTTGAAAGAAAATATTTATTTTAATTTAGTAGCAAGAATGATATTTTATTATTTTCACTCCTGTATGTGGAAGTGTTATATTTTCTGAGAGAACAAAGTAAAGGAGTGATATAAGGAGCGTTTCAAGCTCTGTTTAAAACACACTTTAACTAGGTAGCTCAAAAGTAAAATTATTATTTTCTAATTAATAATTTTTTTCTCAATAAAGAACAAACAAAGTAAACAGCATAAAAACTTGATAAATGGTATAGATTTGCAAAAGATAGAACGAGAGGTATACTGTATGCCTCTTATACTTACAGAATGCAGAAAAAAAATTAATTATTTAGTAAAATTAAAATAAATTGTTTCAATTATTTTGCAGTCTTTACTTGTGTAACTAAGGTTTTAAGCTACTATAAAAGGTAAATTTATACTAATTTTTAAAATTATGTTTAAAAAGTTCTCCTGCAAACCAAGGCGGATAGAAAACGTTTGCGTAAATTCTTATACGATATTGAATCGGACTATCCTTTTATAAAAAAATCAAAATATAGTGACGCAAAAGTTTAGTGTATTACCAGTCGGAGTGAATTTGCATATTAGCAGTGGACATTATGATATTAAAAGACATATAGATACAGATAAACATAAAAAAGCGTTGCTATGAGCCGCCAGCTCCAGTAGCTTAAACAAGTTTTGTTGTTATTTTGTTTTCTTGTTGTTATTTAACATTGACAAAAAGTTAGTTGCAATTTGCGCTGATAACACGAACACGAATTTTAGTAGTGTCACGTCAAGGCGTGAAAATTTAAAAGCAAGCTAAACTAGATTTTGAACCAGAATGTATTTAGTATTGGATTCGCAGCCCATATTCTAAATAATGGAATAAGTAGTGCTGCTGATTTAAATGGCAGGGTTAAAAAAATTTGGATATTTTACTGGCTTTACTGGAGACGTTGAAGAAGTTGTGCGACAAAAGTAATGTTGAACATAACCAACTTATTGGATACAGTGAAACTCGATGGCTAGCGGTAATGCCAGCACTAGAAAGAATTTTGAAAATCTACGAACCACGGCAAGCACAATTCCTAACGGTTGACCAATGTCCAATTAAAGAATTTTTTGAAGAATTAAATAGTAAACAAATGGTAAAGGAAAGCATTAAATAGTAAATTTATGCACAATCTAGTTAGCACTTTTTCACCGTCCCACTTTTTCGCAATAGATATTCTAATTAGTTGGTATTTGGAAGAATATTTGCATTTTGTCCCACATTTAAACGATTTGGCTCTGGTCAGTTTAGGGTAGACATAACTCTTGCTCTCTGAGACAAATAAAGGAAAACAAACAAACAAACAAAAAAAAACGATTCGACATAAGAGGAGTCACGTAGAGATTGCAATCCCGTGGTGTTTTATGGATCCTGGGACTACGTGACTCATAAATTTTAAATCCCGGGATGCCCGAGATCTAAAAAATCGTATAGAAAAACCATCCTTTTTTTTATGCTGCACGATTTGCTGCCGTTTACAAATTCACTCTCGGAACAGCTACAAAGCAGAGATATAATAATTTCTAGCACAAGCGCTTTAATTAAAACTACTATCTTGATGCTTAAACAATGCAGAGATGATACTAAATTTAAAATTATTTTTAACAAATGAAGGGATTTTGCAGAACTTTACGGCATTCGCTTCGATGAAACAACACCAGAAGACAAAGATCTAGCAGAGTAACCAAGATAGCTCAAAAGCATTTTATTTTTATTTCTGTAAGTCCATGCTTTTAAATATATGTGTGTATAAAAATGTGTTTGTTATGTTTTACGAAAAAAATCTTTTTATGTCATTTAAATTCTCGCCCCCCCTAAGATTTTGCTGAAATGACGTCACTGGGTGTTCGACAAGGTGATGCACTCGCGCCCGTACTATTTAATTTGGCGCTTGAGTACGCGATAAGAAAAAGACGAATTAAGACACAAAACTGCATACAAATTTAACAAATCTAGTCAAACTCTTGGCTATGCAGATGATATTGCGCTTCTCGGACGTAGACCAAGTGATATTAAGGATAGTCTCTCTCAGCTTGAAGAAATGCTAAACGACTTGGATTATGCATTAACACCGGTAAGACTAAACTTTTAACAACATCCAGGAATATACCTCCCGTCAATCTGAATACTGGCGACTATGAAGTGGAACGTGTAGAAAACTTCAAATACCTCGGGTCTGTAATAACATCGTCAAATGACATGCAGGCAGATATTAAAGCCCGTGTCTCAGCCGCATACAGAGTTTTCTACGCATACTCCAAACTTTTGCGATCAAAACATCTTTCGCAGTCGTGCAAACTCACACTTTACAAAGCATTAATCCGACCTGTGCTTACATTTGGAAGTGAAAGCTGGACACTGACTTCCTTCGATTGTAGAATTTTGTCAACATTCGAGAGGAAGGCCATACGAACAATTTATGGTCCATGTAAAGTTGTTGAAAATCAGTATAGAATCCGAATGAATCATGAAATCAGACAGCTTCTTGGAGGCTGCAATGTAATCGGATTCATTAAATCCAACTGGATTAGATGGTTTGGTCATGTAGAAAGGGCTCCATTAGACAGAATGATAAAAAAAAGCGTCACAACAACAACCAGCTTCGAAGAGGAAGACCTAGTTCTTCGAAGAGGAAGACCTAGACAACGCTGGCGTGATGACATCATCCAAGACCTTCGTCATATATAATGTCAAAACTGGGGTCAACTGGTCATGGAACGAGATGATTGGAAGCTTAATGCACAGACGGCAAAAGCCCTCCATGGGATGTAAACGCTAGAGAGAGAGAAAGTAAAGCTGTTAACAAGGAAATTTTTTACGCCTTCTTTACATCCTCATATTGGTAGAGATATCTCTATCATTGACCTTAAGGAAACAGCTAATTTACTGTGCTACTGTTTCTCTTTAAATTCTAGAAGATAAGTAGAACATAATTTCCAACCTACACCAATTCCTATTTAATTTAATATTATGACCTCTTTAAGTCTTTAAAATACTTAATGAAAGCCACTACGGCTTCTGGAACAAGACACTTGAAAACCTCGGTGAGACTTTCTCGTTTGCCCTTGTTATTGTTAAAGCATTCATTATACAATGTATAGCACAACAATCTTCTATGTAAATTGAATGTCATGACTTAAACGAGTAACATATTTCCTGATTACAGAGCCGATTGCGTTTCATCAGATATCTTTTCATCTAATGCCGAAGTAATGGTTCCGCTATATCCCAAACTTTTTTTCTTATCTTTATTAAAGAGTTGCTGAATTCAACGATTCTTCAAATCCATTGTGTTGCGGACGATAGCTCGTTTCATGCTTCTCATAAAACACTTAATATATACTCACCGTGAGCGATTAACGATACTAGGTCAACTTTGATAGAGCCATTAAACATTGATTTAAAAACAATTATGGATTGGGATATTGCTAACAGTATTGAATTCAATACGAGCAAAACTCAAGTTTCCAAATATCCTTAAAATAGTCATTAAAGTTCTATAAAACAAGAAACGGAAGTACAAATTTTGTAAGAACTTTATTTTTAAAATGAAAATTAATCCCAGGGCAAAACATTAATGTTGAATAAAGAATTATGTAATTGATCATTTTTCTTATGGAAAAAAAATTTGTAGAAAATGCGGGTACCACTAAAAGTACCATCTTTGAAAATATTTTTTAAGTTTAACACAGCTTTAAAAAATGGCTACCAAATTTTAAATTATTATTTTATAAGTCTTATTAATAACCTTTAAAATAAGTTATAAATGACTAAAATCAGTTCCGTCAATCGTTAGCAATCTGTAGCCAAAGATGCTTATGTTTTGCTAACCCGTAAAACTTTGCTGCCACCCTGTGTCATCCATCCCCAGTGAAATTTTATTTTTCGTGAGAAATGGTATTTTTATTTTGACATTGGCTATCTATGTAGGAAATTGTATCAAAATCAAAGGGGGTCAGTCCAGGTGCTAGAACAAATGCTATTGCTGTGACGTGGAATTGCTCTACAGAAGTATTACTATACATATTTCTGACTTATAGATTAAACATGACCATCTTTGCTTATATCTACATTGTCTGCGATATTTATTTTTGGTAAAACAAACTAGATTTTACTTCATTGGCTTCAAAAACAAAACTACAGGGAATCTACCTAAGGCAAACATTCTAACTTCTAACAAACAGACTAATCTTATTTTCTTAATTCCTTTCATAAAGATATTTTTATCAAGTTAACATAAGTTTTAATAGTTATTCTTTTTAAAATGAAAAACACATTAAATGTAACAAAAACTAATCCAATTTTAAATTCAATTAAATTCGAAAAGTTTTTAAATCATTATTTAAGAATTCGAAAACTTTATTTAATTTCAAAAAATTTATAAAAAACTTTTCTATTTCCCATAAATTTCGAGTTTGAAAATTAATGCATTCTCTTAACAACTGAAAACTTGAACCTATGGATTTTATATAAATTTTGTTTTGAAGAGTTATGTCCATAAGGAAAAATAAATACATATGTAAAACGAAATATATTAAAAAATGTTGTTTGTTACTAATTAAGGGTTTAATTAAATCAAAAAATCACAGCGTAGTTTACGATTAGATTAGATTATATTGGAAGCAGGGGCGCACACAAGGGGAGGGGGGATCCTCGGGTCCGGACCCCCTAGCCAATAATTGTTCTGTATTTTTTTTATTTAAAGTTAAACATTGTTTAGTGTTAACCATAATAATTTATAGATTAACATCTCTGAATATCAGAAGATACGATGCTAACTAGGTTTGTGAGTATTTTTTTGAGGATTTTTTGAACGTTAAATTTAAAGTTTTGATGATTAAAATTATCAGGGCAGACTCATGCTGGTAAGGTATCCTAGAGATTCTAGCCTCTATTTAAAAAAATCATTTTGAAAAAAAGCGACGGTTTTGCATCTTGTCACTCGAAGCGTAAAAAGATGGATTGCTATTGATACTCTGGTGTAACTTGCGAAATTTGCAGGCCAGGTAAAATCGATTTGATCTAGGCAGAGGCCCGTTCATCCAAAATGTATTTGTTAAATACCGTCAAACAAGCGCCATACAAGGAATCAAGATCAATAGTAAGATTTGAATTGCCAATCAATTTGCTATTAAAAACCTTACGACAATGTCCCAAAAATTCTAATTTTTGAACAACGTTCTTAGCTATAGGCTAAAATTATGAGAATACCACTTCATATTTTTTTCAATCACAACTTCTAGAAGTTAAACAGATTCTTTCTCTTCGAGATCATTTTTTTAAGAATCAAACATTATTGAAAACGGATGAGGTATTGTTAACCTAGAAAAATGGTAAACTTGAGTTTTGCAGTCAAATTCAACATTGATAACAACACCACAACGGTTTTTAAATGTTTAATGACTCTATCAAATTTGACCGAGTGTCATTAAGCGCTAACGGTGAGTATATATTAGGTGTTTCATGAGCAGCATGAGGCATGCTATCATCAGTAAAGCATTAGTTTTTTTGGGTTATACTTTCAAAAGGAGTTTGTTTTAAATTTTAATACTTCTTTACATTTACTCGAAAACCATATAGATCAACCTTCGGAACGATAGTTGGATTAAATCTGCGCATTTACGTGTATTTTTTCCCACGTGTATTATTTCTGAAAAATTAGAAGCAGAAATGTTTTAATTAAAGATATCTCTAAGCCCTTGCCAATCTACAGCTTTATAATCCCAATCAAGACTAGGATTAGATTAAAGCCAGGGTTGTTAGTATACACGTATAAAACGATTTATACGTTACACGTATAAAACGTATATAACGTATAAAACGTATAACATATTTTTGTTTTTGAAATTCATTCTTAAAAAATTAACAATACTTCTTACTTAATATCTAATTAATTATATTTTTAATTTTTATACTAGTAAAAATATAATTAGGTAATAATTAAAAATTAATTATACGCCTAGTAATTAAATAATTATAAATTATTTATACATGATATAAATTAAAAAAAACTATCTGTTTGGAATTTTCTTCTTTACTTCGGTCTGAGAGATCTAAGAATAACATTCATGAGCCAAAAGTGAAATTCTTGCCCCCACTTTTTTAGCATTTCTCGACGTTTTAGGACCTACTGATTCTGAAAAAGTCCGAGCGGCAGGTATATCTGCTAGAAATAAGTAGATTTCGGGATCAGACAGTTATGTGTGCAATTAGAATCGGATTTATCAGCTTACTTTATAAAAAATACTAATTAAAAACAGAAGTATTAAACAAACTTTAAAAATAAACATTATTTTATACAGTTTTTGGGCTCTACGCACTTAACCTGTACCTCGATATGGCCAAATGTCAAGCATATTCAGGAAACTATTTGCCGCAACATACCCAGAAAATATTTTTAGCGTAAGTGAAAAAATGCGACCGTGAAAGTGCCGCTAAATGCCGTTGTACTTCTCACAGCTTAATGCAGATAGCTAAAGAACCTTTAATTGCAGATGTCTGGCTTTTTGAAAAATGATAGAAATATGTTCAAATAATTAATATTTATAAATTTTACATACATATAAATTTTACATACATATTTTGCCCAAAACGGCCGTTATAACGCTTTGTTTTTGACAGTTTTAAGGCTCTAGACTCTTAACCTGTTCCCGGATATGGCCAGTTGTCGAACTTATCCAATAGATTATTTGCCGCAACACGCTCAGAAAAAATTTTTGGTCGAAAAATGCGACCGTGAGAGTGCCGCTAAATTCCGTTATACCTCATATCGTTATATATATATATATATATATATATATATATATATATATATATATATATATATATATATATATATATATATATATATATATATATATATATATATATATATATATATATATATATATTATATATATATATATATATATATATATATATATATATATATATATATATATATATATATATATATATATATATATATATATATAACGATATGAGGTATAACGGAATTTAGCGGCACTCTCACGGTCGCATTTTTCGACCAAAAATTTTTTCTGAGCGTGTTGCGGCAAATAATCTATTGGATAAGTTCGACAACTGGCCATATCCGGGAACAGGTTAAGAGTCTAGAGCCTTAAAACTGTCAAAAACAAAGCGTTATAACGGCCGTTTTGGGCAAAATATGTATGTAAAATTTATATGTATGTAAAATTTATAAATATTAATTTATATATATATATATATATATATATATATATATATATATATATATATATATATATATATATATTATATATATATATATATATATATATATATATATATATATATATATATATATATATATATATATATATATATATATATATATATATATATATATATATATATATATATATATATATATATATATATATATATATATATATATATATATATATACTAGCGGGACCCGGCGTGCTTTGCTACGCCTATAAATAAAGTTTGTGTGTATAGATTTTGTTGACGTAGTAGCAATAATTTCAAAGAGTTGTAATGAGAAATCTATTTTTTTTTAAATATGAATGTTAAAGGATCAGCACTCTAGTTGATCAGTAAAATATAACAAAAATAGTATTATATATACAATAAAGGATATATAAAAAAATACGCGATCTATTTGATTTGAGTTTTTGAGTTTTCAGGTGTGTCTCTATATAGAACATTAGAACATACGGAACAAAAATGGGTTCGCAAATTTTCACAGTGCTCATGCGGTTTGATATACGCTTTCTTTACCTGTGGTAGGTTACTAAAAACGTTGCAAAAAATTTTGATCGTTATGTCATTTTATGGTCAGCAAGGGCAGTAAGAATAGCGACAATATATTCGATGAAGGTATAGAAGAAGTGATGCAAAAAAGGAATAGAAGAAGTGATGCCAAAAAAATCAACATTATTTGGATGTTTTTGTATAAGAATTCATAGGATGAGAAATATTTCTATTTAGTCAACATCCTAAGTCATTTTAAAGTCATTATTGATTGTTGCAAAAAAATGCGAAGCTAATATCTTACACACGGTCAATATATTGGCATATATGTTCCATATATAGACAACTTTAATGGAATATTAATTTTTGGGCGATTTTGTGAGCAATTATTGCTCAAAGTAATTATTGAAAGTATTATTCCCGATAATAAGTAATTATTGTCGGGATTGAACTCACACTCATCAGAGACATCATAGTTCAAAGCCATCTTACAGACTCAGCCACAGTGGATGAAACAACAATGAAACATATTTTAATTTTCATGTTCAGATAATTTCTAAATTGAAACTTCAATACCTCATATTTATTTAAATTGAATTCTTCATCTGTGATTATACAATTGTAAATTGTATTTGTTCCCGACACGCAACACACAAAAACTGTTTTAAAGAAGTTTTTTTGAGCGAAAATAAAAAACGCTTTAAAATTGCAAAATTCATGTGAATTAAAATAATTACTTTAAGCTTAATCACTCTAAAAATCTCTCAAAACTTTATTTATTTTACACAAAAGGTGAAGTGGAGTTTTTTTCTGAGAAACTTCAAACCATACCTTTGAATTGAAAAAATTCCAATTACTTCTTTACTTACTTGAGTTTAATTGATCTCAAAAAATTCAAAATTAATTTAAATTCCCTTAATGTAGTCTAATGTTAATTCATGTAGGACTACAAATTGACCAAGGGTCAGCCATTGATTTCACATTGATTGAAAACAATCAATAATGACTATACAATCGTGACTTTGGATGTTAATTAGAATAGAAATGTTCGCCATTCTATGAATTAACACAAAAGTATTGTCTAAAAATTTAATGCAACAAATCCCATATAAAAATAAAATACTTTTTTTTTCAAATTTGTAGGAACAAAGCTAAATTTTGCTACCAATTATGCTTATAGTGCTAGAAGCATACACCAAGATCATGTAAAACATGGTTTTGCTGAAGGATTAAACCCGGCATATTTAATAGTTATATGGAAGCTCCTTTCTTCAAGCAAACGAAAAAGTTCATTTTTTAAAACAATAAAAAATGTTTGTCCATCAACACCTTAGAAAGCATGTTGTTGTGGACCCTATTCTTCAAAGGCTGTCATGAGCTGTTGTTGCTCACATTGTAATTCGTACTATCCAACACATTTTATTATAAAAGAAATATCGTGTCATCGTCAAAGAATATTCTATAACTAAGACTAAGGGTGCTATCGTTGATTGAAAAAATTTCATCCGCCAACTTCCCTAAGATATCACTTTGGCTAGTGATATCTCACTGCTATTGCCAATTTTGGTTTACGATAACTCAAGCTAACTCATTTGCAAATAGCAGGAATCTAAGTACGCGGGGTTGTCACACCCATAGATCAAAAACTTTAAATTTTACAAATCTTCCTATGGGAGTATATATTTAATTCGTTATTGAATTCTTTAATTATTAATATAAAAACATTGATCAAAGCAAACCACGCACATAAACTGATATTTAAACAAAAAACCAATTAAAATAATTATCGCCAACCAGCAATGAAAAAATATTACACGACAATTTGAAAAAGCAAATCGTAGTGTATTTGCACAAACTTCAACGTTAAAAACAACGTTTCAAATACAAATACGGCACCATCTATTGGCTAACCCAAATTTATGAGGCGTATATCACACTATCAAATATATCGGTCAATAAAAAAAATATGGCAGGAAATTGGAGAGTGCAAACGTTGTAAAATAAACTTCGCTACCTAGTTTTTCATCCAGTTTTGATGAAAATCTTTTTTACCTCTAATCGTTATATTTTAATTTAAATACAATACATTACATTTAAATACAAATAAGAGCATTTTTCAATTTGATATTGATTTTTGTAAATTAATATTGAAGATCAATGAAAAATTTAAAATAATAAATAATTAAATTTAAATTATTGTTTTCTTTAATTTTTACTCTTATTTTTATTCAAACTTTATAAAACCAATACTAGTATATTATTGAATTAGGAGCTAAAGTCGTACTTTTTGTGTTGAGTCTATAGTTTGGCGGCCGACCGTAGGGAGGCCGACAATTATAGACGAAACACAAAAAGTCACTTTAGCTCCGAATTCAATACACTATTTTTTCGGCAAACGTTTAAATTTGTTTAAAAATATGAAATTAATGCATCAAATTTTTTAAAAATATGTTTTAGGTGGGCTATTATTTTGAAAACGTACATCGAAAAAAAAACAACTATTTTTTAAAAATCTGAAATTTTGATATTTTGTTGGTATTGACGAAAGAAAAAAAGTAATTTCTGCTTTTATTTTTTGTGTACTCTGAATCGGAGTTATGCGCGGTTGAATTTTGAGGCTTTTTCACGTAGTTTTTGGTAATGGTGGCAATGTTTTGTGAATAGGTGCCACAAATTTCATCCGACTTACGTATATTTTTGCAAGTAAAAAGGAAAATAATTGAATAATTGAAATAAGTAAGTTTAAAATTAATAACTTTTCTCTTTTCCGCTAGGCGGCGCGTAAAACCTTGGTTTACTTCAAAGCTCATATCTCAAAAAGTAGGCTTTTTTTTTTTTTGTTTTTCACAAATTTTAAAGTAAACATATGCAGCTATGAAATTGAGAAATAAAAAGCCAGCAATTCAATACGGATTTTTTCTTACGATTTTTTAAAGTTTGGTATATGAAAAATTCACATGTGTTTTTTTATTAAGTTAATAATCCTGTACTAAATGTGGATCTAATAAATTAAACATTTCATATTTTAACACCTGCAATAAATTTGAACCATTTTTTGTGTATTTCGGATTGAGAAACAGGTTTTTATTCAGAATAAGAATTGGAGATCCCAATGATTGAAGATTTTGTTATAATTTCAACATCACCAACACTAACATTAGAAAAAAACATTAAAAAAATATTTTTCCTATAAACATTATAATTTAATCAATATTATAAATAAATACATTAAAAAATTAATTTATATATTTTTTTTTGCCTTTAAATTGAAATATTTATGATCATCAGAAAAAGAAAACATTTTGGCAATTATTTTATCGGGTGTAGTGTTATCCGGTAAAAAACAGTGGAATCCTTGAGTTCTTTGTTTTCTTCCAAGAACATTTCGTAGATGTCGGTGAGGGTCCATAACACCAACCGCTTTGATTTCTTAATTTTTGTCGATCCTTCTGTAATAGTAACAACATCTTTAAGGCCAGGCATTGTTCTACTTATTTCCTCTGATAAGAAGTATGTTTGAATTTGTTTTACTATATTTTGTGACAAACTGTGCACTTGTTTGCTTTGAGGCCAACTGTAAGGACCTACTGTTTCCAACAGATCCATGGCGAATTCTACCAGTCGTCTTGATGCATTAAATTCATCCTGGATACGTTGATTTGACCAAAATTTACGTGGTAGAGTTGTCAACAAAAACACTTGTTTTGATTTACAGCTGGCATCTTTAAACTCTTTTTTAAGGTTCATAAGCCATGATGTATATTCACATTCCTCGTTTGGTGATAACACTTTAACTGAATCTACTTGAAATATTCTTTGACTTATTGCCGATGTGACACTTGCAATTTTTTTATAACTTCCTGTTGTAATATGATTTTGTTTGATAGGAGATTCGGCTAACCTTCCAAGAACATTGTTAATATCTTCTAAAATGTCATTAAGTAGTTCAGGAACTGGTGGAGATATAGTATCAACCGAAACTGGTGATGGATCTAAAGATGCTGGAGGTATTTGAATATTTTCGTTCGTTGGAACATTTTCAACATCCTGATTTATAGAAATAATTTCACTATCGATAGTTTCCGAACATGAAAGCTGCTGTATAGAAAATATTAGTTGCATATGAATTTTTATTCATTTTAATAAAATAATTAAATTAACCTTATTTTTATAGATATAAGTGCGACATGTTTCACATATAAACTGGTCATCACGCAAAGTAAAATTTAGGGTCGCAGCTTTTTGAATAACAGCTGGTGTGACCATTTCACATTTTTTGATGTCCGCTGATGATTTTTGAGACCGTACAAGTTACAGCACAATTTGAAAGGCATTTCTATTATTATCTTTTCTAAACGTTATGTCTTCTAAATATTTTGGAATATAATTGATTATAAGGCAATCCAATCAATATATATATACCCTTGAAATAGTTTTGACATAGGTAGAATCAGGTAAAATTAGGTAGGTACAATTTAATATATTTTGATTGGATGCAAGTATAATTTGGTCAAAAACCGTTTGTGGGCGTCATTAGAAATTTTAAATGTTAAAATTATGAGCCTCTAATGAGATTTTAATTAGTAAAAAGGGGCTGAATAGACATTTTTTAAAATGAATAAACATTTTACACACCCTTTTAATAATTTAAATTCCTTTATTTTACCACTTAACTTAAATTAATTTTTAATAAGTTTTTAACCATTTAACCGCACAGAAAATGGTTCAAATTTATTGCAGGTGTTAAAATATGAAATGTTTAATTTATTAGATCCACATTTAGTACAGGATTATTAACTTAATAAAAAAACACATGTGAATTTTTCATATACCAAACTTTAAAAAATCGTAAGAAAAAATCCGTATTGAATTGCTGGCTTTTTATTTCTCAATTTCATAGCTGCATATGTTTACTTTAAAATTTGTGAAAAACAAAAAAAAAAAAAGCCTACTTTTTGAGATATGAGCTTTGAAGTAAACCAAGGTTTTACGCGCCGCCTAGCGGAAAAGAGAAAAGTTATTAATTTTAAACTTACTTATTTCAATTATTCAATTATTTTCCTTTTTACTTGCAAAAATATACGTAAGTCGGATGAAATTTGTGGCACCTATTCACAAAACATTGCCACCATTACCAAAAACTACGTGAAAAAGCCTCAAAATTCAACCGCGCATAACTCCGATTCAGAGTACTCAAAAAATAAAAGCAGAAATTACTTTTTTCCTTTTGTCAATGCCAACAATATATCAAAATTTCAGATTTTTTAAAAATCAAAAATTTAAAAATCAACAAAAAAATGTACGTTTTCAAAATAATAGCCCAGGTAATAAATTTTCTGAAATTAATTTTTTTTTATTTTTATTCATTAAAATGAACTGAAATGCATTCTGTTTTGAACAAATTAATAATATCATTTTATTTTACTTTACTGCCGCCGTAAAAATATGAAAATTACTTTACAGCCGCCGTAAAAATATGAAAATTACTTTACAGCTGCCGTAAAAATATGGAAGTTACTTTACAGCCGCCGGCAGAAAAAGTAAAAATGACGTCACTTTTGCAGCCGCCGGCTAAAAAGTAAGACTTTAGCTACTCCCCAGCGGCAGTAAAGTTAAACTTTACAGCCGTTAGCCGAAAAAATAAATTTTTTACAGGTGTCGATACTTTTTAAAGCTTCTATAATTAATATGTAACCTCCACAATAGTTATTTAAGTATTAAGGGCAGTAAGAGTGTTTTACCGATTGAGGATATATGTTTTGAGATCGAGACGAAGTCGAGATCACTAATATATCCGAAATCAGTAATACTCTTAATGCCCAAAATGCTTATTACATTTTTTGTACGATTAATAAAAATTCAATTAAAATTATTTAAATAATAAAATTCATTCACAAAATTCGAGTTTGAATGTTTTTAAGAAAATTTCTTAAAATGTCATTTCAAAATAGTAAGTTTTGCGTTTCATCATAATTCTATAGGTTTTTTTGTTGCAAAACTTAATTTCATCGAATATATTTTCAAAATTAATTGCTTTTAAATCTTTTAATTGCAATATTTTTAAATGAATGTTATTTAAATTTGAAGCTAGTGAATAGACGTACACAATTGTTTAACTAATAATCGTTTTTATTCACACCCTGAGGTCTCCCTTACTGGCAAGTAAGGTAAGGTTTGTAAACGAAACTTACTATGTTTATTTACGAATCAGCAAACATGCAAAATCGCCTGATCGTGCAAAAAATTATCAATAAGCTTTGGTAGCGTATTTGACTTAGCATAATATACTTTTCGTTTACTATCAAATATAACAAAACTTTCTTTACTAAAACATACTTGATAGTCTAATAATGGCCTTATGGAAGTTGAAGTTTACTATCTATTGAATAAATTGATTTACGCTGCCATCTGAAAGTTGGCATATAAACCATTCATATTTAACATTTAATTCGCAATTAAAAAATATCTAGGCATTTAATCAAGATAATAACTATCCTATCTCTCAAGCTGGATCATCATACACACATTGTACAAAATTTCATTAAGATTGGTGACGTTGTTGCGGAGTTTATCGCGGACAAACATCGTGACACGTGATTTTTATATATATAAGATATATATATATATATATATATATATATATATATATATATATATATATATATATGTATATATATATATATATATATATGTATATATATATATATATATATATATATATATATATATATATATATATATATATATATGTATATATATATATATATATATATATAAATATATATATATATATATATATATATATATATATATATATATATATATATATATATATATATATATATATATATATATATATATATATATATATATATATATATATATATATATATATATATATATATATATATATATATATATATATATATATATATATATATATATATATATATATATATATATATATATATATATATATATATATATATATATATATATATATATATATATATATATATATATATATATATATATATGGGTAGTTCTACAAACATAGGAATTTTGGACGGCTCTGCTTATTTCGTATATTAATATGAAAAAAAAAAATTTGTTTTCACATGAAATTTGTAAACCTTAACTATGTCTAGCTGGTCACCCAAAATAAACCCGTTTCGAAATATACGTCTTAGAAAAAAAATTATTCAAAACGTCAAATTATCAGTCCCCTGGCGTGTCCCACCTTGAAATTCAAAGCTGGTAAACTAAATAATCAATGATTCTAAGTGTGTAGAGACAAATTTACTCTGTAGTAATAGTTTTGAATAATGGTGCTTTAATAATGTGTAAATAATCATAACATAACTCTATATATCATATTAGATATATCCTATTAAAGTTTGTCCCACCAATTTGTTATTATTCTCCTGCCCAATCAAAACACATTGAAAATATTGGAAATTCATATTTCTATCAAGTTATCGCTCGTCACAGGAATTAATTAAAGTTCATTAAATATAATATTGCAAGTGTTTTACTTAGTCCGAGGTTTTATCATTCAAAACAGTCATCATTAGTAGCAAGATCGTGTGTTGTCCAGTCAAATTATCAGTCCCCTGGCAAGCATTTTCGTAAAAAGTATTTTAATTACAGGTAATTTTGTAATTTTATACGTCGTGAATAGGGCTCGTAAAATACTCGAACATTAAGTACCCGGGTATCGAGTAGTTATTTTACTCAAATACCCGGGTTACCCGGGTAACCCGGGTAGTTGGATAATTAAAACAAAACAAATTTTTAATAGTTCATTTGTACATATTTAATTCAATTAATATTGATATTTATTTAATTCAATTAATTTAATTATTAAAAATATGTTAAACGTTAAATGAAACCAAATTTTATAATAATATAATATTTACTATAACTTTTTGTTTATAAAATAGTATTTTAAAAATATTAAGCCGTTGAGTGTGGAAGGAGCTAACAAACTGCGAATTTTGGTTATTATATTGCCGGCTACTGAAAACACCCGTTCGCATGCCGTTGATGTAGGATTTATAGTAAGCAGTGAAGCGTACAGATTATCTAACATGTGGTTTCGCTTACCTCCATTTGTCTGCATAAATGGAAGGGATTGCTCAACATTTAAATTTTCGCTTTTTTCTTTGGTTTTAGTTATATATAATGCAAGACAATGCTGTAACTCATTATATACTGATGTTGGTTCCCGCTCTCAATCAGAAGAGCTTGAGCTTTGATCTGCAACTCTGATGTTGTTTTCATTCGAGTATAGACGTAATAATAATTGATAAGCAAGCTGCTTTGTAGAAATTTTTGTTGCATAGCTTAAAAACTCATTGCCTTTTGAAAAAATATAATGATGCAAATATAACAATAATGTTATTATATCCTTTTGTCGACGTTCATTAACTTCGTTTTTCAAATAGTTCACGAGAAAGAGGTGTACTAATCTCGTTTATTTTTTTTAGTACGTAGAAGTACCTTCAGCTGTTATTAGGGTGGCGTTTTTTGTATTCAGTTCTTGTACTGCTAGCATAAGTGGTTCGAGAATAAAAGAGATTTCTTTTAATATTTCTAAATCGCATTCGTTTATTTTGTCAGCGCCATTCGTGCATTTTGTCAGTGTAGTATTAATGCAATTTTTTAATTTAAGAAATCGATTTATTGCTGCAATAAGTATGTTCCACCGTGTTTTACAATCTAAATTAGTTTCAACTTTTGACCTTCCTGAACTTCTACGTGCTCTAATTATAAAAATAACAGAAACTAAACCATCGGAAAATGACTGCAGTCGTTTGTGTGGGAGTACTCAGGAATCTCTCAAGGATCTACATTTTAAGGTGATAAAAGTATTTCTAAAAAATCTAGATTCATTCATTTTATAAATCTTCTTTGGTAAAACGCTACATACTTTGTGACTTACAAGCTTCGTAACTATTTCACGGCCCTAGCTGATTTAGGAACTTATCTAAAATACAACAATGCAACATATATTTTCTGAAATTGTTTTTTGAATAAATCAGCAAAAGTGACAGTGAGCTTCATAAGAATTTTGTTTTTGTTATACCCGGGTACTCGAAGCTATTACCCGGATATTCGAGTAGTAAAATTTTTGGTAAAATACCCGGGTACCCGGTTATCCGATACCCGAGTATACGAGCCCTAGTCGTGAATATGAATTGCCTTGGTATAGAATCCGTTTATTTCTTTGTTTTAGACGTAATTTTGTCATTTTTAAGCAAAATACTGATAAATTATCAGTCCCCTGTTCTCAGTCCCCTGGAAGATTTAAATGCGGGCAGACTTAGTTAAATGTTTATTTCGTATTTTGAGATAATATTGAGACAATTTTGAGTTAATTTAGGATTAAGAAGGATATTTTTTAATTTTGACTCTTGTATTTTTGTGTTTTTTTTTTCTTTTTGTTTTTTTTTATTTTTTTTTTTTTTTTTTTTGACTGGCCACATTCAGAAACGTTGAAAGAACGTCATCAAATTTAACTAAAACTAGTTGCCAGAACTTATACGCAAAAAACATGTCGTGCCGTCTCCATTTTTTTCCTTCGTGTGTAGAACTACCCATATATATATATATATATATATATATATATATATATATATATATATATATATATATATATATATATATATATATATATATATATATATATATATATATATATATATATATATATATATATATATATATATATATATATATATATATATATATATATATATATATATATATATATATATATATAAATATATATATATATATATATATATATATATATATATATATATATATATATATATATATATATATATGTATATATATATATATATATATATATATATATATATATATATATATATATATATATATATATATATATATATATATATATATATATATATATATATTAGGGTGCTTTTTTTTTTGGCGACAATTCTTTTTTGCTGGTGCCCCACCGAAATTTTGTTGGAAATACCCAAGAAAACGTCCTCCTAAAATATGAGCCCTCAAAATTAATGTTTAGCACTCGGCCTTTGCGTTTGAAGATTTTCCATACAAAATACATGTAAACTTTAGTGTTTTTTAGAAAAAAAATTACAGCTCAGCGGCATTTTATGCTATTTCAAAATGGAAAAAAGCAACTAACTCAGGATTAAATTATCTACAAAAGTGCCTTTAGAGATGTAACTGTAACTTACACCGGTGACACAGTACAGATCACTAAAGTCAGTTTTATATGAATTTCTTGTTCTTTTGTTTTTATTTCATAAATGGCTAAAGCTACAGGAAAAATGTCAATAACAAAGTTGTAGTTAATTAAGTTTCCTACAAAAAACTCAAAACAACCGAATCTCTATGATTGATATTTCTTGAGATAATAAGCTTTTATTAAAATGGATGTTTTAAGAGATTTTCGTCATCAATTTATGAAGATCGCAAGTTCTAAAATAATAAATGTTTATTATCTCGAGAAATATCAATCATAGAGATTCGGTTGTTATTAGTTTTTTGTAGGAAACTTAATTAACTACAACTTTGTTATTGACATTTTTCCTGTAGCTTTAGCCATTTATGAAATAAAAACAAAAGAACAAGAAATTCATATAAAACTGACTTTAGTGATCTGTACTGTGTCACCGGTGTAAGTTACAGTTACATCTTGAAAAGCACTTTTGTAGATAATTTAATCCTGAGTTAGTTGCTTTTTTCCATTTTGAAATAGCATAAAATGCCGCTGAGCTGTAATTTTTTTTCTAAAAAACACTAAAGTTTACATGTATTTTGTATGGAAAATCTTCAAACGCAAAGTCCGAGTGCTAAACATTAATTTTGAGGGCTCATATTTTAGGAGGACGTTTTCTTGGGTATTTCCAACAAAATTTCGGTGGGGCACCAGAAAAAAAGAATTGTCGCCCCAAAAAAAAAGCACCCTAATATATATATATATATATATATATATACATATATATATATATATATATATATATATATATATATATATATATATATATATATATATATATATATATATATATATATATATATATATATATATACCCAACTAACTAACTAACTAACTAACGAAACTAACTTCCCCACCTTCATAGTTTCTTTAAAATTTCTAAACAGTTTCGATAAAGGCCATTTGGAGAACTTTCCCCGCCTTTAACGAAGCTATAGTTTGTAAAAGACTTCGAAAATAGCTTTGGTAAGGTCTTTTGTAAGCAGTTATGCAAGCTGAATAGAATTTATGGTCTGACAAGTTATAGCTTCGGCAAAGTACTTCTAATAGCTTGTTTTAAGCAATCTTTAGAAGTTTTATAGAAGCTATTAAAAAATGTGAAAAAAATATTACAATGTTTTTTATATATCTACACTTTTTTAACGTAATTATTGTTATTGCTATGTTATTTATATAGTGTTTAAATTTAAGTTTTTGTTTACGGTCGCATCAAGTTTCGAACCCTGGTCCTTCGATCGTTTGTCCTGCACGCTATCCAATCGGCTGATTTGAATGTTAAGAAACAATAAATATCTTTGATAGTAGTTACAATAACAATAGCTTCTATAAGACTTCCATAGAACTTCCATAGAATTTAGTTTTTTAATTTAGATGTAGAAAATATAGTATATAATTTAGGGGCTTATTTTTTATGGAAAAAGGTATGTGACATGTAGCTTCAATGGGTTTTTAACGATGAAATTATAATCTAAGGTAAAAGAATATTGACAAATCTATTTTCTATTTGTTTTATTAGTTCAAAGATTTTAAGG
>OY856187.1:257492638-257749616 GCA_963693315.1 Diogma glabrata | reverse complement strand
TATATATATATATATATATATATATATATATATATATATATATATATATATATATATATATATATATATATATATATATATATATATATATATATATATATATATATATATATATATATATATATATATATATATATATATATATATATATAATATATATATATATATATATATATATATATATATATATATATATATATATATATATATATATATATATATATATATATATATATATATATATATATAAATATATATATATATATATATATATATATATATATATGTATATATAAATATATATATATATATATATATATATATATATATATATATATATATATATATATATATATATATATATATATATATATATATATATATATATATATATATATATATATATATATATATATATATATATATATATATATATATATATGAGCAATTTCACGAGGATTTAACAACGTTTTGACTTGACCCCTTTTAATTTTGATTATTTTTGGTTTATAGATAGTCTTTGATAAATAAAAAATACAAGTTCTCTTAGAATTTTTTTTTCGACCAGGGGTCTTCACAGGGTGCCCCTCAATTTTTTGTTATTTGTGATGTGAGTGCATTTTGACGATTGATTGTAGAAAAACTACTGAATCGATTTTCATCAATGATATGTCGTTGAATAGGTATTAGAACAAAGTTTTTAAAAATGTACACTGTTAATTTTTTGAAATAATTTTTAACGGTGTAACATAAGAAAAAAATGGTGTAATTGAAAAAAAGATGGCATAGCCTTTTTTTTTTTTTAAACTAAATTGAAGCTTATTTTATATCTAACCACTTGTGAAAGTTTGGGACTTTCGTCATTTTTTGTTTTAAAGATAAAATTCGTTGTGCATATGACTGTCGGGAATCAGTTTTTTTTGTTCTGAAGGAAAATTATAAAAATGGCAATTTTTAGATTCAGATTTTTTTTTATGCTAAATATCAAATATTTTATTATTAAATGAACTTTTTAAAAAGCAATTTCAGCCAAGTTCAGCAAAATTTTGCGACATTTTGACTCGACCCTTTTTCATTTGGTTTATTTTTAGTTTATAGATAGCCTTTGATAAATGAAAAATACGACTTCAAGTAGAATTTTTTTTAAATATAATAATATAAATTATTATATTTTTAAATATAATAATATAATTATTATAACAATATAATTATAATAACAAACAACGCTACGCGTCATTTGGTTGAAAAAAGTAAAACTCTATATGAAAATAATTTTCAGCATTCATCTGCGACGGATAAAAGAGGTGTATCCACAACAGATATAAATGTTGTGGAGCAGTTCTATAAAAGTGATGAAATCAGTAGATTATTGCCAGGCCAACGAGATGCAATATCTCTAAAAAGGAGATGAGCGCATAAAAACACAAAGCGCTTATTGCTATGTACATTAAATGAAGCTTATGTGGAGTTTAAAAATAAGTTTCCTGATGCGAAAATAGGATTTACTAAATTCACGTCCCTTCGACCACAAGAATGTATAAAATTATCCCAAGAGTTCATAATGTGTGCGTGTGTATCATACATCAAAAATATGAAACTAATGATTCAACACTCGTAAGATGTCTTGAATTACTGATTGCTGCTTTCCAGAATTATAAAACATTAATTGACTTTGTTTCATGTGGTGAATTAACAGAAGATTGTCATACTTTGAAGTGCAATGAATGTTCAAAAAAACTTCAAACCAACTGGAAGAAAAATTACTAAAGATTTCCAAAGGAATCCTTCAAGTCAAATATCAACAATGGAATACCACTGATCGATGCAATTTGGATACTTTATAGAAACTGTAGAAGAATTATGAAAAAAATTTATTTACCCTTTACAAATTTTGATACCACACAACTTTATCAAAACAGCAATCTACATTCATTGAGGAAAGAAAAAAAAATTAGAAGCAGGAAGTGCTTCGTTCAAGGGATTTTTCTGAAAACTACGGCTTCATAATTTCAGATGCGGTTCAAGGCTATTATTATAATAATTCACAAGCTACTATTCATCCATTTGTCATTTATTTTAAAAAGTGCTGCACGTGAAATATATACAGCACCGAAGTTTTATACTCATTTCGGATATAAACGATCACAACAGTACTACAGTCCATCTTTTCATTACAAAACTTATTGAATTCTTCAAAACGCATATAAATTCTAATATTACGAAAATAAAATATAACACTGACGGTGCACCTTCTCAATACAAAAATAAAACATAACCTAATTAACTTATGCTACCACAAAAGAGACTTTAAGGTTGATGCAGAATTGCATTTTCATGCTACCAGCCATGGAAGGCACCTTGTGATTTAATTGGTGGTACACTGAAGCGTGCTGCACACCGTTATAGTATGGCGGGCTAAGATATTATTGATACACCAAAAAAACTTTTCGAATGGGCTTTAAAATGGGAATCTACCATGAACTTTGGATACGCCGATAAAAATGAATATCAATTAACAAAAAAAAAAATTACAAAATCGATATAAAAATGTGATTACTATAAGTGGAACTCAAAAATTTCATTCTTTTGTACCATTAAATACTAAGACAATAAATGCAAAAATGTTTTCCAATTCAGAAGAAACTTTTAAATGTAAAATAAGTAAATAATTTTTAATAACTATATTTATTTTCTTTTAACCTACATATATAATTTGTATGATACTTTAAAAAGTTTATTCAATAATAAAATATTTGTAATTTAATGTTAAAATACAATCTTTTACTTTATGACCATAATAACATAATACGAACATAATACTTCTCCAGTCAAAAGTTCCTAAATAGATTTTGTTATTTATACGGCTTTTTTGTTTGCAGTCGAGACTGTCAAATTATTTTTTATAAGAGTGATAAGTGATTACTAAAAGTGACAAATAAACATTTCATTTTTTTATGCCATCTAATACAAAGAAAATAATTGCAGAACTGTTTTCCTATTCAAAAGAAACTTCTGTTTGTAAAATAAGTAAATCATTTTTAACGATTCTATTTATTTAATTTATTGTACTACATATATAATTTTTATGACATTTTCAAAAGTTCATCTAATAATAAAATATTTGATATTTAACATAAAAAAAAATCTGAATCTAAAAATCGCCATTTTTATAATTTTCCTTCAGAACAAAAAAAAACTGATTCCCGACAGTCATATGCACAACGAATTTTATCTTTAAAACAAAAAATAACGATAGTCCTAAACTTTCACAAGTGGTTAGATATAAAATAAGCTTCAATTTAGCTAAAAAAAAAAAAAGGCTACGCCATCTTTTTTTCAATTACACTGTTTTTGTCTTATGTTACACCGTTAAAAATTATTTCAAAAAATTAACAGTGTACATTTTTAAAAACTTTGTTCTAATACCTATTCAACGACATATCATTTATGAAACTCGATACAGTAGTTTCTCTACAATCGCTCGTCAAAATGCACTCACATCACAAAATAACAAAAAATTGAGGGGCACCCTGTGAAGACTCCTGGTCGAAAAAAAAAGTTCTAAGAGAACTTGTATTTTTTATTTATCAAAGACTATCTATAAACAAAAAATAATCAAAATTAAAAGGGGTCAAGTCAAAACGATGTTGAATCTTCGTGAAATTGCTCATATAAATTATTAAATTTAAAAATTATTAAATTATTAATCTATTAATTATTAAATTATAAAAAAGTAAAAGGAAAAAGGGCTTTTTTAAAATGGTTATGTTTCACAAATTAAAATTTGAAACAATCATATACAAATGTAATGTATTTTTATCAGTATAAATTTTTATAAAGCCTTACTTAGGACCTTTTAAACAAAAAAATAATTAAATAATTATTAAATTTGTTAATTTAATAAAAATGTTTTATTTTCTTACAACTTTTTATAAGATATTATTTTAAATTTTTGATATTATTTTAAAAAAATAATATCAAAATCGATTAACCCGTTAGAGAATTTAATTTTAAACTTTCCTTGTCTCTAAATTTCTTAACATATTTCGTGCCACCCAGTATCAAAACCAAAGAAAACATACAATCACCTATTAGTTTTTTAATTATTCCAGTTTCAAGAAAACGGAAATGGTCAGGTTCATTTTTGTTTATTTTATCGGCGTCTGTATTCGATGTTCCACCTGTAGTTATTTAGATAAATGATTGCGCATTTGTTCTTGAAAGCGACGTTGAGTTCGACAAAATTTACGCAGAAGTTGTAAAAAACCATATATGGCAGAGAACATGAACCACTAATTTTAGCCGTTCGAAAATTGTTGCAAAATTTGTGGAAACTGTATCGGTTAAAACAATAGAGGCAAAATCGTAATAATCGTTCAGAAACATATTGCTACTGTAAGTGCTAGTTAGGGATTTTAAGCCTTCATTTTGAATCGCGGGGTTATGGGATTCATAAATTTGAAATCCCAGGATCCCGGGCTTTAAAATTTAAATCAAAAATTTTCAAAATCCAATCAAACTATTTGGTGTAATTTTTTCTTGTCAATAATTGATCTATAATTATGATCCAAAATTTCATAGTTCAATCAGATTATTTGTTTTTTTTTGTTGTCATAGTTATACAATTTGTTTGAAAAAATAACAAATGTTACTTTACTGCCACCGTAAAAATAAAATAAAAATGGTGTTACTTTACAGCCGCTTTGATTATAAGTCAAAAAAGTAAGACTTTACCTAACTTCCTAGCGGCAGTAAAGTTAAACTTTACAGCCGTTTGCCGAAAAATAAATATTCAAGAACATAAACAAAACTTTAATAATATTAAATAAAGAAAAACAAGTTCCTTACATTTTCAAGTGATTTAAGAAATAGGATTTTAGAAAACATAATTGACGATTTATTTTCAAGCCTATTACTTAATTTGGAAATATTATTTTCGGAGGCTGAAACAGCCCGTTCCGATTCCACACTTATTGGTGGAGTGGACAACCTGTAATCATTATACATTCGCTGCAAATGCGGTCATCTATATGTCCTAACTTTGAATCAAATTATAATCTGCGGTATAAATCTTATATTGCTAAAATTCAAAGCAAAATAAAAACTAATCCTAAGCATTTTTGGAATTTTGTTGGAAGCAAACGGGCAAATAATGGATATCCCGCAATTATGAAATTCAATGGGGTTAATTCATCTGACCCTCAGATAATCTCTAATATGTTCGCAGACTTCTTACAGTCAGTTTATAGGCCCGAGATTGTTGATATATGTAACAACTCTTCAGAATTTACAAGTAATATATCTATTGCAGCTCCAGTCATATCTCCAGAGGATATTCTATCTGCACTCAAATCATTTAAAGATGGGTGTGGTCCAGATTTAATACCATCTTCTATTCTGAAAACGTTTGCCAATATTTTGAGTGATCCACTGTGTCACCTATTCAACAAATCTCTTGCTAGTGGAGTTTTCCCTACTGCATGGAAGACCTGCAAAATAACACCGATCTTCAAATCAGGGAAAAGAAGCGATGTATCGTGCTACAGGGGAATAGCATCTTCTTCATCTATTCCTAAGTTATTTGAAGTATTAATTTGTAATTCTTTTAAAAAGGTGGTAACCAGTCACCTCTGTGTTAACCAGCATGGTTTTATGCCTGGAAGATCAACATCAACAAATTTAGTTGAATTCACCAGCCGTGTTTTAAAAGCTATCGAGCAGCATCATCAGGTGGACACAGCGTATACTGACTTTAACAAAGCGTTTGATTCAATAAGTCATAGTAAAGGCCTTAATAGCTTATCTGAATTTGGATTTACGAAACATTTCGTAATCTGGTTCAGTTCTTACCTAGAAAACCGGCTTCAATTTGTTAAAATCGGTGGAAAAAGATCTAAGATTATAAGAGCTTCTTCTGGAGTACCACAAGGCTCACACATTGGCCCATGGATCTTCTTGATCTTTATTAATGGAATCGCCAAAATAATTAAACATTGCAACATTCTAATTTTTGCTGATGATCTAAAAATATTTCGAATCATAAGAGGACCTGATGACTGTGATAAATTACAAGAAGACATCAACAGTCTAAGTGAATGGTGTGAGATAAACCACCTCCATCTAAATATCTCAAAATGTAAAGTTATATCCTTCCATAACAAAAAGAACCCAATACTAAACGATTATCACATCAATGGTTCTCTCCTTCAAAGAGTTAAGGAAATCAAGGATTTAGGAATCACATTTGTCGAAGATATGAATTTCAACAAACACATCAATCTCTGTGTAGCGAAAACTAACGCTATTTTGGGCTTCGTTAAACGCTGGACTCACGAAATAGATGATCCAAACACACTTTTTATACTTTACTTTGCATACATAAGATCCCAGCTCGAATATGCCGTAACTGTGTGGTGCCCATATTATGTTGTCCATATTAAAAAAATCGAGAGCATCCAGAAAAAATTTCTTCTATACACCTTGAAGAAAACGGGATGGGATAGTTATGATTACGAGTTATCTTACCACGAAAATGTTGCTAGACTGCCACCTTATGTTATGAGATGTGCTGGGTATAATATCGTAACACTTGAAAATAGGCGTAAAATTCTGGGCGCTTCTCTACTGGGTAATCTATTATTGGGACATACGGATTCATCTTTTATTTTAGAGAATATTCAACTTAATGTTCCTAATAGAAACCTTAGACACCAGTGTTTCTTGCATCTAGATCGTCATAGAACTAATTATGGAGAGAACGAACCAATCAACCAAATGGCAAAAATATTCAATGCAACTGCAAACCTGTTCGACTTTAATATCTCGAAAGACAGCTACAGAAATAAACTGAAAAACCATTTCCTTCAACTTTAATGTAACGTTTAATTATAAAAAAAAATTGAAAATTTTGATTAATTCACTTAGGTGAATATTTTAATTGTATAGACTTCTTTTATTGTTGTTATTATTGATATTTTTGTTTGTAATTTTATTGCTCATGTATTGCTGTATTATTTGTTTTCTTTTAATTCTTTTTGCAACCTTCTTATTCTCATGTTCTGAAATCATATATGTATGTACAAATTCGATTTCTTTAATAACAAATAAATAAATAAATAAATAAATATGAACGCTTTTCTGAAATATTTTTATTTCGCTGCCAATAGTGGTGAACAGTTTAATATATTTTATGTAAATGCATTCTGACCAGAACAGTGTTGTATAGGTATTCAGCTTGAATTAATACTGCGTTACAGATTATTTTTCCAAATTGTTTTCCTTTAATAAATCGACCGGAACCACATCCTCAGTTGCATTGTCGTTGTAATCTGTGCTTGGTGATCGAGTAATGTGAGAAGCCCAATCATCCGTTTAACGTCCATTGTCTGCAACGTTTCCATTCTGCAAATATTTTAATACTTCAGATGTTTTGGTTATCCTCTTCTTTGTATGTGTTATTGAGGCATTCGTCAATCCACGAGCTAATGGGTTACTTTGATTTTCTAGTTTATTCAGAACAAGCTCAAAAGATGCATAGGCATAGGCCAATATTTCATTGTAAAATTGAGGAAATAAAAAAAAATTAGAGTTAAAAGCTAAAATTTGTTAAAAAATATGAACAAAACTAAATTTCGGTTGTTAATAATCCAAATGCTAGTGACATATCCATTGATCATATTGTGACGTATGGTCTTCTTCAAGGATTAAAGGTCGCATATATAGAGTTATATGAAAGTTTATCACTTCGAGAAAGCAATAGCGTTTTGACATCAAAACAAATTCCATAACTTAGATTTAGGTTGCTATACTGTTGACTAAAAGAGTTCATCCGCCAACATCCCTAAGGTATCATTTTCGCTACTGATAACTCACTGCTTTCGCCAGTAATATAGAAAACCTCACGTTAACTCATGTACCGGGACTGCAGCTAAATTCTTACTGTGAAGCGGTGAAGTGATAAGTTTTTAATGAAAAGTAATAAAGAAATTTTTAACAATTCACCGCTTCACAATAAAAAAATTAACAAATCAACGAAAACTCATCCGCATGCGAACTTAATATAACTTTAAAAATTAACAGGATATGACGTGTTTTCATTGATTGATTCCGGCAAATATGGCGATCCCGTAACCCCGGAGTTTGCTTTTAATAATTCTGGGATTCAGGGATCGTAAAAATATGTCTTGATCCCAAAATCCGTGCTTCAAAAATACCGGGCTTGTAATCCCTATAGTTTTAGTGTTAATTAGAATTCAATACTAATTTTTCATCGTTCATACTTCACAGTAATCACACATTCCATTAGCCATTTAATGAATTGCTTTTCACAACGATCTTTATTCAGCGATATTCAAAATTCAGATAATTCAAGATATAAAGCTCAAAATATAAAGTCTGGTGAATGACATTGTCAATTTACCATACAAACAAAACATAGAAAGTGGTAATTTTTTTTATGTTCTGGTGTGGTTTTAAGTCTTATGGAGTTATCACAAGCAGTTTTTTAAAACCAAGTCTGGGTTGTTTGCCAAGTCTTTCGTTGAATTCAATCTCGAAAATGTGGCTTACCAAAAAGTGTGAATATCAAATGAATTTGACACATCATATCGTTCGAATCTTCATCATTCGTTCAAATTTGCTAATACGAACCAATTAGATAAACGAACATTGGGGATTTTTAAGATCAATTAAACTCAAGTAAGTAAAGATGTAATGGAAATTATGTATGGTTTGAAGTTTCTCAGAAAAAAACTCCACTGCACATTTTTCGTGTTTCGGATGAATTCGAACCTTCCTCGTCAGTGCCTGGTTCAAGTTCTTAGGCAGACACGCTATAAACGAACATTTTATATAAACACTTTTGACAACATTTTTTGTTTGTAGAATGAACCTCTGTGGCCTAACCCTCACGAAAAATGACAAGCTTTTTAAAGTTGAAATCTTATTAATTTGAAACGAAGATCAGTGGTATGAATTTTTTTTAAAATTGTCAAAATCTAGTTCGATTTTATTAATTCTAATATTTTAATGATGGTTTTTTCTAGCGTGGTGATCATATATCACAACCACTAATTCTCTTTTGAAATAATTGCAAAAAGTGATTTACTTATGTAACGAAGTAGCCTGGTGATCAACGAAGCGGTTGTATAATTCCCTGATTTATAGATTCACTATTTTCTCATTTACATCAAATTTGCATTAGCTGTGACATTCATAATTTTTTTTTTATAAACTCAAACCGTAGTTGCCATCTACACTAGTTTTTGTAAAACAAAGATTGTCCTACAACAGTTGTATAATGTTTTCCAATTTGATTTCCTATATTCAATTTATATTCATCATCTGCTATAGTTTCCTTTTAAAAATTGTCCGAATAAAACAGTTGTACAATGTCATTGGTTCGTGATTGTGCTGTCTCCATGTAGATTTCCTACCATCGTTTTGTAGTCAATGCTTTTTTAGCTTAATTTAGTTGTACAGATTCATTAATGGGTTTTCAGTAAGTAAAATATGCTACCAGTTAAGGCTACCAATGCTGATACTATAAATAGAACGATATAGATCTGTCTCTTAATTGTTTTTCATTTCTATTCGTGAATATCAGATTTTTTTTAATTTAGAAAAACAATTTTATTTTGTTAGTACCGTGTTAGTTAGATTACACAGATAAAAAGGAAAAATCTCGTATGGCTATTTTATGGCTCTTACTATAGTGCAGTTAGCCGAATGTTTTTTTTATTGCAATTGGGCGTTGCAAATTTAAAATCTCAAAACAAACAAAACAATTTTTTTTTACATGTTTTGTGATGTGTTAAGAAAATCCAAAATCAAAATTTCATATGTATCAATCATAATTCGACTTTTTGTCTACAGAAGATTTTTCGATTCTGTGTCTAAAAAGTAGACGACTGTTTTTGAGTTTTGATTTTGACGTAGAGACGTCGCATGTTTGTTTTGGAAAATAAACCAATTTATGTTAAATCATAATCCAGAAAAAACTACCAAGGAAACAATAATTTGGATTAAACTGCATTATGGTGGTAAATATTGATGGTAGTATCTCGTCGCACTGATTGTGTATAAAGAAATCTGTGATACTAGTTTTATGAACTGTGATAATTGTAAAGTGTAATCATAACCTATAAATAGTGTACTTTGTTATTAGTATAAATTTACAAATTTAGCTGTTGTTTGTTTCTTATGAACTGTGAAAATTCTGTTGTTTTTTTCCTACGAACTGTGATAATTGTAGTTGTAATTAGAACAAACAAAAATTATTGAAACTCTGGATAATATAAGTTACCAATTTAGTTTTTGTGTTTTCTTTTGGACGGTGGTAATTGTTCGTAATAAGTGTAACAAAAAGTTTATTTACAACTCTGTGTTGCTATCAATTATAAATATACAAATCAAAGTTATAAAATTGTCGGTTGAGATAATCTGGGTTAACTCATGCCCCAGGGAACAAGTCGGGGAGATAAGTTATAATTCCCTTCAGATTTCTTACCGCCTGCTTCATCTACAAGGGGATTGAACCAATTTCAGGGCAACAATACTGAGATTCTGAATCCGGAATTTACCGATTTGAGAGCTGGTTAAGGATGAGCGACTGAACTAAACGACGGGAGTGGGGACTGGAAAAACCATGAGGTGAGTCATTTTTTTAAATATATGTATATATGTGAGGGCGTGCAGGTATGTATGAATGGGTGCGTGAGTGCGTGTACATGTGTGTGTATGTATGGGATATGGATGTGTGGGTGAATGAATCTATAATTGGAGCCTTGATTATTATTTCTTTTCGAAAAATAAATTTACAAGTTGTAACTTGGCATGGTAGGAGTTGACACTTCACCATTGCATGTTTTCTTTCTTTTTTATGCAAAATTTTCATTAGTGCTTTTTTATGTAAAATTTTCATTGTATCATGGGATTTAAGATTGAAAGTTAGGATTGGAATTTGTTGAAGATTTAAACTTAGAGGTGTTCGGACAACCCACCGCCATTTTGTCCAATTTTGAAATGAATCCAGATCTTCCATTTTTAAGTTAACCTGGATCATATAGCAAAGTCTCATCAAGATCCTATTCCCATTCTACTACTCGAATAACCGACTAATGGCTTCGGGTATTCAAGTACTTTTCATATACAAAAAAATATATAAATTCAGCATAATCATAATAATAATTATAATAACGGAAAGCCAATCGGAATAGTAACTAGTAAGTCAACTCTGCTGCAATCATGCAATATCAGGCAATATGTAAAAACACCGCTACAAAAGGAGAAAAAATATTTTATGAAGACAACGACATTGCAGATGAGGATGATGATGATGGCAATGGAAGACACGTTGACGTAGTAAATAAAATTTTCTGCAACGATGGAAATTTCCTCTTCAAAGAAATATCGGAATATGAAGCCTTTTCTTTAACTTTAAACATCTAGCCAGATAAGAGGTGACAAAAAATAAGATTTGTTTAAGATATCAACAGTTCGATATTGTATCGTATTGTATTGTGTTATTGTATCAAAGTATGTGCAAGTGCAATAATAGGGAAAATTCTTAAACTAATTTTAGACTTCAAAACTCTGGGAATAACTATTAACTCAGCACTATAGGACTTAGGTTCGGAAAAATTTCTGACTAGGACACTCATGTTTTAAAGAAAGTTTCTTTAGTCTTGAAACCTTTAATGGTTGCAGTTGAAAAACTTGGTAAGGAAAGTGCCAATCTTATAACTTCTGAAGGAACTTGAGATATATGTATGTAAAAAACTAAAAGAAATGAATACACCCCTTTAACATGATATAATTAAACATTTTAAAATTGAAGTTAAGGAACGACGGTAAAACAAACTTAATATAACTTTATTATTATTGCAACACCATGGTAGGCATTGAAAAAATACCAATTTTTTTAAGTTATTCATTAAAAACAACGATTAAAACTACTTGCTAAACAATTGATAAGAAGACTAAATGCAGATCATATTCAGAACGAAATATTGAAATCAGATAGCTCCAGCTCCTCTAATTAACACGGACCGCTGAAAACAGCAAACGATGATCTACAGAAGTCCCTTAACTCATTTACATCAACTCAATTCACCAAATTTACAGCTTCGAGTGGAAATATTGAAAAGCATTTCAAATTCCTCCAACGAACGAAGAATGCGAAGTGAAGCACTGGATAATTTATATCAGGCGTTCTTAACAACAAACCCTCCCTGAACGAATGCGAATGAGCCTTTTCTGTTGCCGGCAATATAATAACAAAACTCCGTAGTCCTTTATCGTCTTCAGATAAACGACTACAAACTACATTTAATAGACTGGTATTCTTAAAACAATATTTTATAAACAAAAAATAAGTAAATAATTATTAAAAATTGAGTTTATTTAACATATTTTAAATTTTGTTCCTACATAAAATAAAGTCTCAATAACTTGCAAGAACATTAATTTACACGGGTAGTTAGGGCCAAGAATAACTCCGATACTCGAGTATTGACTTTTCGGGTATTTGGAAAATTCACAACTGACAAATTTCAAATTTCAGTCATCAGGGACCAAAACTAGATTCACTCAAAAAATTCTCACAATATGTTGAGCATAATTGCGTCTTTTTATATATATCCACATTTGTATGAAACCAACATTTAATCTGCAACAAACTGATATTTCAAATTGTTCTTAGTATTTAGAAGCACTGGTACCCAAATTCACACAAAAAACTTCTCAAAAATCATCTCCCTAATAATTAGAATATCATATTTTCAACTGTTCCTATTAGTTGGGAGTAGCTGAAGCTGGATAGAACTACATTTCATTCCAATTTTGTGTTATCTAAATTTTATGTAATTAGTTGTTTATACTTCCTACTTAGATTTATACACCTATCTTTTTCGGCTTCTATTTTGCGCCTTCCATTACTTTACGCACGTTTTTACTTTACGCCTTCTAGTTATTACTTTACTCCCTCTGATTATTACTTAACACCCTCATAATGTGTCTTTACGTCCCCTTATTGTTATTTTACACCCTCTTAGGATGTATAAAAAATGTTGTATGTACCACATGTGTAAAACTTATTGCAGCCTTAGCGAGTTGTTGCCCTTTAAATTCTCATCTACAAGTTCTCTCAGCCCTACAAATTCTCACTCGGGCTGAAATGTATAACTTTATAAACTTTGGTGTATAAATAACTATTATGTCTCAATTGTTTCTAGTTCTAGTCCAAATTATTTCTCATTACATGTTTCTAAAAAAAAAAACAATTTTTTTACACACTTATAATTCAATAATCGCGGCCTTTGCCATTTACGAAGCCTACTTTTAGAATTTTTGAAATCGCTCCAGCAGTTTTTCGGTTGTGACAACCGACAGGCAGAGAAACGAACATTTTTTTGCTGTTGTAGGATCATTATGATCTAAAACATTAAGAAATGCCAAAAATATGCGGTTACGATTTTGACATTTCGCTCGCGATTGTAATACTTAGGTCAATCCAAGAAAAATTATCTATAAACTCAATTAATATTCAGCGAAAGTAATTCAACTCACTGATTGCGTCAAGTTTAATAATCGTTGGCAAGACTAAATTTACAACATGATAAAATTTTAAATTGCTTAAATAGAAGAAATTATAACAAATGTAAATAATATTTTCAAAACAAAACAACAAATCGTCAACTTAATTCAAACATCCCTTAAAATTTTTTGTCTTTACATTATTCACAGCCCAGACAAGAGTACACCTATCCCCCGCTTTACACGGCACTCATTTAACACGTTTTCGACTTTACACGGTTTTTGAATCAAAATTTCCAAAAAAAAGGTCAAAATAAAGAGAAATTTCGATATTACACGCACTTATATCTACTTTATTTTAATTAAACTTTCTGGTATACCACTTATGATCATATACATACAGGTTGTAATTAAAACAAGAAAACAAGCAACTTGTAACAAAAAACGCTTTTGAGTGTTCAAGGCAAAATTTTTTAAATACATGTTGATGTAAATCAGCAAAGGAATGTAAGAGGTTCTCTATGTAAATCAGTTGATTTTAAGCAATAGATCGTTATTAGCTAGATACAAAATGCGTAGGTGTATCAATGGTCATAGTTAATTTGTAAGTAAATAATTCTATCTATTGACATACGAGTTAACA
This sequence comes from Diogma glabrata, assembly GCA_963693315.1. Classification (NCBI taxonomy): domain Eukaryota; kingdom Metazoa; phylum Arthropoda; class Insecta; order Diptera; family Cylindrotomidae; genus Diogma; species Diogma glabrata. The sequence continues at coordinate 257,735,440 of OY856187.1, read as the reverse complement.
TGAGATATTATACAACACTGGCAATAGCATTGAGATCTTATTCTATCCTATAATGAAATATCGGGTCTGTCATATTTTATTAAATGATTGGATTTATTGTTTAGTTATCAATTCAAAAAAATTTAAAGAACACAAACAATAAAAATTAGCGTCCATCAACATCGTTGAACGCATGTTGTTGCGGGGTCCATGATGTTACAAGTTTTTATTTGTTGTTTTGATACATATTGTAATTCCTACTGCACAACACATTTTATTTAAAAAAAATAAAAACAATGGAAAATAAATTAATGATAAAGCTTGAAGATCAATATCAAAGACGTATTCCAATTGGTACCAATATCATAACTAGTAAGATTTTAAAATTCTTGGAATGTGGAAGAGTTACTACTTAAATAGATCTACTCCATCTACTCAAATAAAATGCCTTTTAAGTTCGATTGCAAGTCATACTGGGTTCGAAATATTTAAACACGGGCATTTTTTGCAAAAATTTAAACTGATTTAGATACAGCACAACAGTATGTAACCACTAAAATTGACTAAAATTAATTCCGGTACATCTTACTGTTCTGCAGCCAAATTTTGTAACTGTGAAGCGGTGAAGCGTTAAAAATTCCATCGTTTCTGTTCATTCAAAAACTTATCACTTCTCCGCTTCACAGTTACAGAATGTGGCTGCTGATCAGGTTTTCAATACTATAGAGTGATAAGGCCTAGGTTGCAAAGCGTCCAGGTAAAAAGAAATAAACAAATCTTTCCATTTATTGGAATGCCAATACAAAAGCTTGGGTTAAAGCCACATTGTTCATTGATTTGTTTCATAACTCTTACGTACCAGAAGTAAACTAGTATTTAATCAAAATAATATTTAAGGTTCTTCTTTTACTGGACAATGCTCCATGTCACCCTCAAGATTTGCAGCTTACAAATGGATAAATTGTATTTCTACTCAAAATTAAAACTTCTTTATTGCAACCATTATACCAGAAGATAATAAATAATGCAACTACTTTCAACAACATGATCCGAGTATTTAACGAGCTCTCCGATTTCTGCGAACTGTCAACGAATTTTTAAGTCAATTTGAAGATGTTTGCAATATTTAGCTAAAAAGAAAGCACAATTATTAATTACAGATTTAACTTCAAAGTCGCACCGAACTGAATCAAGTTAAGTTAGGTTTGATTTAGGTCAACATGCTAGTATGGGCATGCATAATTACTTTTTATTTTTCTGTGAATTTCTTATTGGTTATGTTACATGTTTCTTTTTGAAAATCAATTTAACTGTTATGTCGATATCTTATGTGATTAAACTGGTACTTTTATGTTTTACCGAATCTGTTTGTTGCCCAAGAAATGACCAAAAACCGACGTTTTTCGTGTAACACGGTTTTCCATACAAAATTTATATTTTCGATTAGCACGTTTTTATCCGGAACGTATCTACCGTGTAAAACGGGGACAGGTGTAATTCTATCATAAATGTGTATATAAAGAACACGTTGAAAACACCGAAAAATAAAAGGTAGGTAGAAAGAAATTTAATATTCACTTCATTATTCACAATTAATATCCAAAGCAAACCAAAATATATCTAAAGAAAAGGAATGTATATAGCAAATAAAAATGTCACCGTTATCCTTCGCTTAAAGTAATTAAGAATTTCTAATGTCCTTAAATATAACTAAATGTTTTGTTTCATTCTTGGGCTTCTGTAATCCAAAAAATTTCAAATAACAAAGGCGCCCTTGTATTTACAGAAACACAAAACGAAGTTCATTTTTCGATTGAGTAAAATAATTTTGTTTGCATTTTAATTATTGTTAATTAAGATGTTTGTAAATTTAGTTTCATGATATTTATTTAGGTGGATTGGTTAAGATTTATTAACAGCCAAGAACAAAGTAACAGATATTGCTTTGAAAAGCGATATCGAGACATTCGCACGAAATGTAGTCACATGTAGGAGCTGATTCCAAAGCCTGATGATAATGAAAAAATTTCACTCATGAATCTGACGAACCACAGCAACTACAGTTTGGTATTTAGCGAAAATGATTTTTTTTACACTACATAGGTGAAAACCCCCATGGACCCAGCGATTTATATTAAACATAAAAGTCTTTGTAAAAGTATAAGTATTTTACCTCTGCTTAGGAATTTATTACAAAACTAACACAAAACATCAATACGTTGCCGGAAAATTACATCAGACCGTTTATTAACATAATTTAGTGGAAAAATCATACACTCAGCATACTTTTTTATTTATTTAGGGTATGGTTTAGATTAAAAAGCAAAACATTTGAGCTTAGGCAGTACATATGAACATTAGATGTTTACATCGAGTGAGTCTATCCATGCTACTATATCGAGAGTTGCCAAATGGATGTCTGAGATGTCGCCATTGTATCGTCGAATTGGACACACAGTTGCAATGTGTTTTATGGTTTGTTGTGGAGCGCCGCAGTCACATTGAGGAGACTTTCCCACTTCCCCACTTGTAGAAATTCCCCACTTGTAGAAAGAATCAGCACAACGTCCATGATTCGTTCTTATTCGGTTTAGTGTAGTCCCGGTATGACATGGCAAATCGAAACCAGGCTGGGTAGAAGTCGGGTTAGTAATAGAAAGTATTGTATTGAAAGTATTGTTATGATGCCAGGAGGTGTCCCAGGCATCCAAGATATTAAAATTAGCTGCCAGCAGGTTGCTGGCAGTTTTATGTGGAGGCTTTCTTGACTTCAAACGACAACGAGTATGGTCGCCGTAATATTCGTGCAAGGGTAACGTGATGTTGTTGCTTACCTTTTAATGTTCACGCATGAGCGCATGCGAGCGTTTGAGTGCAGGTGGAGCGATATTGCTTAACACAGGGAGCCAAAGTAAAGAGGTGGATCTGATAGTACCGCTTATAGTACGCATCGTGGCATGCAGTTGGCAGTCAACTTTTTGAGTTTGTGTGCTATTCAACCAGACTGGAGCGCCATACTCAGCTACTGAGTAAACCAGACTTAAAGCAGTTGTGCGGAGGGTATATTCCAGTTACCCTCTGCACAACTGCTTTACCCCATGCACCCCATGTCAAGCCTGCCAGTTTGTGCAATATATTGTTTCTCGTTCTTAGTTTTTTTGACGGATTCTCTAGGTCGAGGTTAAAAGAAAGAGTTCTATCGAGAGTAATGCCCAGGTACTTTGGCTGGTACTGATTGTATTTAATGACAGTGCCGTTAAATAACACTGATAGTTCGTGTTTTGCCAGTTTGTTGTTTAAGCGGAAACAAGAACTCTCGGTTTTACTTAGACTAGGAAATAAACTCCACGTTCGAAAAAAGTCATTCATTATCGCCAGGTCAGTTGAGAGCAAATCTTCCAAGACACAAATTTCTTTATTTTGAGTGGCCAGGGTCCAATCATCAGCGTAACCAAATTTCTTTGATGTTGTGTCAGGAATGTCATGAATGTACAAATCAAAAAGTAATGGCGCCAGGACAGACCCCTGTGGTAACCCATTGTTAAGCATTTTGGACTTATTTAGATGGATATTGTATCAGGTAATCAAATTTGTATCAGGTGCTCAAAAGGGCAATTGGGCGATAGCTTCATAGTTCATTAGATGGTTTACCTGGCTTAAGTATCGCTATCACTTTTGTAGTATTAAAATGTTTTGGAAGGTTGCCGGTTTCTAGGATATTCGAGAAAAATTTAGTTAGCCATTGTTTTACATTTTTCCAGCATTTCTAAGAAATTCTGGAAAAATACCATCGCACCCTGCTGCTTTTCCGTTTTTTGTTTGGAACAGAGCTTAATCTAGTTCTTCGCTATACTAAAAGAGTTGGCATACTTCGATGGAGACGGGCAATTGCGCTTCATGTCTCTTAGTTTACGTTTAATTGTTCTTTTGTGAAGGCGATTAATAGAAGAACGAGACATGTTTACGATATGATTCGCAATGTCCTCTGGATTTATTTCATTGTTAGGACGAGCAATTGAGTTTGAGCCACCCAGCTTCCGAAGGAGACTCCAGGCTTCCCTGTTCGAATGGGAAAAATCTATGTTTTCAACAGCGCTAATCCAGTGAGTAAATTAAGTCATCAGTCACGTCCGCCCCACCACTACTAAGGTACTCCTCATATAATTTATCGCTCTCTCTACTCCAGCAAGGAATGTATTCTTCACGGAAGCCTCTTTAAATGCATTTCTTAGCAGTTGAGATGATGGCTCCAACAAACTTAGCGTAGTTTTTTGGAATGGGTATCACTGCATCCAACTCCAATCTATATTTATCCCAGTCAGCTTTGTTAAAATTCCATCTAGGTTGAGGAGTAGAGTTAACGAGTGGGATTTGGATTCCTACCTCAAGAATTACTGGACGATGTTGAGAGCGTGGAAAACCTTGTAAGACAGCCCTAGATATTGGGATAGGGTTACGTTGTTCATTTTTTTGTGGAAAAACAGAGGTCGGGATTGTAATCACGTCGCCATCTAGCAGATCCAAAGGTTTTCATGTCTTTCGCATCATAAACCAGGAATATGTTGTTGCCATCCGCTCAGTCCGTCAGTTGTATGCCATTGGGGTTGTTGTTTGAGTAGGACCACTGGGTGTGATGGCTATTACAGTCACCAGCATATATTGCAGGGTGGTGAAATAATGGTAGAGTAGCAGCTGGCTATCTTGTATACGTTTACAATCTTCGTGTCTGATATATCAACAACAATAAGATGTATATCGTTGTCCTTCTGTGTAAGTACATGAGAGCAGTTCATGATTTCTGACTTATCATACGTGGCAGATCCATATGCTTGATGGTAAATAGCTTTAATTAATTTGTAACCAACAATGTTTCCTCTAGAGGTAAGTTGCGCCCCATCTGCTGCATGCGTTTCTTGCAAAGTTAGAACGTTGATGTCGAAATTTTTTAATACTCTTTGTAAATGTTCAGTTTTTGACTTGCTTATGCTTTCAATGTTGAATTGCGAAATACGGACTGAGGGTCCAATATTTTTTGTCTTATGGTGCTGAAAAGTACCGTTGTATTGTGATTTTGATGTTGGTTAATGTTCATTTGTTTTTTTTGTATCACAGCAAAGATTTTGAAATGAAATATTTGGCTACCAAATTGAAATAGACTATTAGCGTAACCCAGGGTGTAGCGCGAGGAGCTTGTTTATTAACACACCCCACACCCACTCAGCAAACTACTCAAAAGAATAAAAAAAATAATCAAAAAATAAAAAAAAAAAACCTATCCATTTAGCATTAAGCATTTTCAACTTTTACAAAATTTTTATAAATATACAACACACAAGATATTTTGATAAAACTGTAAATTTTTTCCTTAAAATCCAAAAATAATTTGTAAATCAAATAAATTTCTTGTTTTTTCAAATAATTTTTTTGTTATCTGGGCTATTATTTTGAAAACGTACATCGAAAAAAAAACAACTATTTTTTAAAAATCTGAAATTTTGATATTTTGTTGGTATTGACAAAAGGAAAAAAGCGATTTCTGCTTTTATTTTTTGTGTACTCTGAATCGGAGTTATGCGCGGTTGAATTTTGAGGCTTTTTCACGTAGTTTTTGGTAATGGTGGCAATGTTTTGTGAATAGGTGCCACAAATTTCATCCGACTTACGTATATTTTTGCAAGTAAAAAGGAAAATAATTGAATAATTGAAATAAGTAAGTTTAAAATTAATAACTTTTCTCTTTTCTGCTAGGCGGCGCGTAAAACCTTGGTTTACTTCAAAGCTCATATCTCAAAAAGAAGGCTTTTTTTTTTGTTTTTCACAAATTTTAAAGTAAACATATGCAGCTATGAAATTGAGAAATAAAAAGTCAGCAATTCAATATGGATTTTTTCTTACGATTTTTTAAAGTTTGGTATATGAAAAATTCACACTAACATTAGAAAAAAACATTAAAAAAATATTTTTCCTATAAACATTATAATTTAATCAATATTATAAATAAATACATTAAAAAATTAATTTATATATATTTTTTTGCCTTTAAATTGAAATATTTATGATCATCAGAAAAAGAAAACATTTTGGCAATTATTTTATCCGGTGTAGTGTTATCCGGTAAAAAACAGTGGAATCCTTGAGTTCTTTGTTTTCTTCCAAGAACATTTCGTAGATGTCGGTGAGAGTCCATAACACCAACCGCTTTGATTTCTTAATTTTTGTCGATCCTTCTGTGATAGTAACAACATCTTTAAGGGCAGGCATTGTTCTACTAATTTCCTCTGATAAGAAGTATGTTTGAATTTGTTTTACTATATTTTGTGACAAACTGTGCACATGTTTGCTTTGAGGCCAACTGTAAGGACCTACTGTTTCCAACAGATCCATGGCGAATTCTACCAGTCGTCTTGATGCATTAAATTCATCCTGGATACGTTGATTTGACCAAAATTTACGTGGTAGAGTTGTCAACAAAAACACTTGTTTTGATTTACAGCTTGCATCTTTAAACTCTTTTTTAAGGTTCATAAGCCATGATGTATATTCACATTCCTCGTTTGGTGATAACACTTTAACTGAATCTACTTGAAATATTCTTTGACTTATTGCCGATGTGACACTTGCTTTATTTTTTATAACTTCCTGTTGTAATATGATTTTGTTTGATAGGAGATTCGGCTAACCTTCCAAGAACATTGTTAATATCTTCTAAAATGTCATTAAGTAGTTCAGGAACTGGTGGAGATATAGTATCAACCGAAACTGGTGATGGATCTAAAGATGCTGGAGGTATTTGAATATTTTCGTTCGTTGGAACATTTTCAACATCCTGATTTATAGAAATAATTTCACTATCGATAGTTTCCGAACATGAAAGCTGCTGTATAGAAAATATTAGTTGCATATGAATTTTTATTCATTTTAATAAAATAATTAAATTTACCTTATTTTTATAGATATAAGTGCGACATGTTTCACATATAAACTGGTCATCACGCAAAGTAAAATTTAGGGTCGCAGCTTTTTGAATAACAGCTGGTGTGACCAGTTTCACATTTTTTGATGTCCGCTGATGATTATTGAGACCGTACAAGTTACAACACTATTTGAAAGGCATTTCTATTATTATCTTTTCTAAACGTTATGTCTTCTAAATATTTTGGAATATAATTGATTATAAGGCAATCCAATCAATATATATATATATGTATATATATACCCTTGAAATAGTTTTGACATAGGTAGAATCAGGTAAAATTAGGTAGGTACAATTTAATATATTTTGATTGGATGCAAGCATAATTTGGTCAAAAACCGTTTATGGGCGTCATTAGAAATTTTAAATGTTAAAATTATGAGTCTCTAATGAGATTTTAATTAGTAAAAAGGGGCTGAATAGACATTTTTTTAAATGAATAAACATTTTACACACCCTTTTAATAATTTAAATTCCTTTATTTTACCACTTAACTTAAATTAATTTTTAATAAGTTTTTAACCATTTAACCGCACAGAAAATGGTTCAAATTTATTGCAGGTGTTAAAATATAAAATGTTTAATTTATTAGATCCACATTTAGTACAGGATTATTAACTTAATAAAAAAACACATGTGAATTTTTCATATACCAAACTTTAAAAAATCGTAAGAAAAAATCCATATTGAATCGCTGACTTTTTATTTCTCAATTTTATAGCTGCATATGTTTACTTTAAAATTTGTGAAAAACAAAAAAAAAAAAAGCCCACTTTTTGAGATATGAGCTTTGAAGTAAACCAAGGTTTTACGCGCCGCCTAGCGGAAAAGAGAAAAGTTATTAATTTTAAACTTACTTATTTCAATTATTCAATTATTTTCCTTTTTACTTGCAAAAATATACGTAAGTCAGATGAAATTTGTGGCACCTATTCACAAAACATTGCCACCATTACCAAAAACTACGTGAAAAAGCCTCAAAATTCAATCGCGCATAACTCCGATTCAGAGTACTCAAAAAATAAAAGCAGAAATCGCTTTTTTCCTTTTGTCAATGCCAAAAAAATATCAAAATTTCAGATTTTTTAAAAATCAACAAAAAAATGTACGTTTTCAAAATAATAGCCCATCTACAATATTTTTGGTAAACTTTAGAACAAAATTAGTGAGTTGTATATATATAAAAAATTTATAAAATTTTCTTAGTTTTTTTTTGAAGTGTACAATACAAACTATATTATCTAACAATTTCCCTAAAATTTTCTGCAAGTACAGAAAACTTTTCAATAATTACAACAGACACGAGTTGCTACCCAAGTAGGGTCTGCCGGACTCTAAAATACGGTTAAACACTGGCCAATTAATGATGAACAGTTGACTATTGTTATTGGTCCAGTATTAGAACCCTTGTCAGTATTAGAACCCGTCGGCCGATCTATGATTTACAGAAAAGAGCCAGTATATAGTTACCTTTGAATGGCCAAGCACTGACCTTAAATTAATGGTAAACAATACATGGCTATTGTTGTTGGCCCATTACTGGAACCATAAATCCAATCTACGATTTATTGAAAATAACCAGTACACTTTACTTTAAATGGCTAGTTAATGGCCAACGTTAATTGGCCATTGTTTGTTAGTGGGCCAGGCATGGGCCAATCATGAATTGGCTGATTTATGTCCTTTAGTAAAAATTCGCTAGAGTAAATTTCATTTTAGAAATATATTTTTGAAAATTTTTCACCTATAGTTTAGTTATCGCTTCTCGTTAAAGACTATGATAATATTGATAAGTTTTAGGTTGGTATAAGTTGTAAATTATTTTTCATTAAACATTTTTGGTTTATTTTAAAATATTGAATTATTACTTCGGTCTGGAATACCTATGTATTACATTCATGAGCGTGAAATAAAAGTGAAATTTTTACCCCCACTTTTTTGGCATTTTTCGCCGTTTTAAGACCTACTGATTCTAAAAATGTCCGAGCAGCAGGATGTCCGCTAGAAATAGGTAGATTTCGAGATCAGACAGTTTTGTTTACAAGTAGAATCTGATTAGTTTAAACAAAACAAACTAATTACAAACAGATACCGAACAAATTTTATAAAGAAGATTAGTTACATATAAGCAAAACTACATCTATCCAATTTTGCAACAAACAGATATCAGATCTACCACAGAACATATGTGTGACAATTTATGACACTATATGAAAAACAAACGCCAACCTACTCTTTATCATATGTCGTGCAACTACTGCAAAATATCAAAATAGTTTATTTCTAAGAAAAAAAGTTTTTTTCTTCTATTCAAATCTTTTTATTACTTCACCACAATTTTAAATTGTGTGAAGTAATGCAATCTACCGTGAAAAAAAAAATCTTACATACCCCAAATTTTATTTTTTCCTTTGTTTTGGACCATCCTCTATCTAAATAGCCAAAAAAAATTTTGGTGTACGTCTGTGTGTGCGTTTGGGCGTTTGGGTGAGTTTTCTGCATAGGATCTTGATGTAACTTTGGCAAATGATACAGGTTCACTTGAAAATGGAAGATCTGGATTCATTTCAAATTTGGACAAAATGGCAGGGGTCTCCCGAACACCTCTAAGTTTAAATCTTGAATAACTTCTGATCCCGGACTATGATCTAATTGAAACTTAGTATATAAGGTTTTAGTACTGTTTCCAATATTTCTGCATACCAACTTCCGGTTTATCACTTCCGGCTAAAAAGTTTTTTTTTTCAGGTGTTTATTCCTACTGTAGCCTACAATTACCGATCGATTTTCATGAAACGTTGGTAAAAGCTTTTAAATAAAATGAAAAAGATTTTATTAGCTTTTGGAGCACATTGGATAAAGGGTTTGGGGGTCCACCATACAACAGGTGATTTTTTCCACAAAGTTTTTATGTTTGTTGGGAGCATAAAACATTCATTCGTGAATGAATTTAGATGACACTTTGACACTTTGACACTTCACTTGATGACACTTCAGTCGCTCCTGCGCGCTGCTCTTCGTCATTTTCATCCCCTGCGCACTGCTCTTCATCATTTTCATCTTCGTCGTCGGGGAGTCTTCGTCATGATAACTGGTTCGCCATTCCTTTAAATTATCAGCACTAACGCTTGTGTGAACTGGACCCTCATGCTCGCCTAGCTTCTCCACCTTGTATCGATCATTAGGACATACCTCTAATACTTTATATGGTCCTAGAAATTTCGGTGTTAACTTTAGCCCTGATCCAAATTGAGTCTTTTTAATTGCTACAGTATTTCCTTTTCTATAAATGACTGCTTCTTTTCGTTTTTTGCTATATACTCGCTGATTTTCCTCTTGTACCTTTAATATTTGTGTTCTCGCCATTTCTCTAATTGTGTCTTTCTCTATCATTAGTTCTCCTAATAGCTCTTCTTCCACTAACTCTGCAATTCTTAATGGAATTATGATGTCATCCATGTACACCAAAATATGTCCTCTAGACATTAAATCTTTAAAAACAAAATGCACATACCTCTGAAAGACTGCTGGTGACGTACATAACCCAAATGGAACTTTTAAAAATTCATAGTGTCCAGTTGGTGTAACAAAAGCCGTGTACTTTCTACTACTTTCTTCAACTGGGACGTGGAAAAAACCGTTCTCTAAATCAAGAGTTGTAAATAATTTAGAATCATGCAGCTGATCTATTTGATCTTCAATTAGAGGCAAAGGATACCAATCCATCACAATTTCTCGGTTTAATTTTCTGTAGTCAATACATAAACGCTTTGTATTGTCCTTCTTTTTTACAAGCACAATTAGTGATGCATAATCCGAAATACTTGGTTGTATTATTTTCTGTTCTATCCACTGCATAATTTGTTCATCCACTTCTTTTTTCTCCGTGCTTGATAATCTTCGAGGTGGTTGCCATATTGGGTAATCATTTCTTAAAATTATTTTTATATTAATAGGGGACTCCTTGGCATTGCTCGTTTTGTAGCCATCAATAATACTCTCAACTTTTGATCGATAGGCTTCAACACCACATATAACTTCTTCTTGGAAAATAGGTAGAGAAAACAGAGGATTTAAAATTTTTTCAATTGTTATGTTATTTTCATTTATTTCTATTTTCATTCCTTGTAAAACATCATTCCCGATAATACATCTCAAGCTTATTTTATCGACTGGCACGATGTGTATGGTTGCTGTGTCTTCGAGGTTCTCTTCAAGTATTAATTTGGCTGTAAAACATCCTATTGTAGTAACATTTCCTCCACCAATCCCTAATAATTTGGATGTTTTTTCTTCTAAAGGCGGTGATCCCATTTGTATATATTCATCTGCCCTAAGAATTGTCAAGTCACTTCCTGTATCTATAAGAGCAAATAATGTGCAATCATAAATTCTTACTTGTTTGTGGTTGCTGTGCTTCATATGTTCTCCTTGGGCCACATTTGTAAGTTTTTCTTCCTGTGATTGTTTCATTATCCCAATATCTCTTCTTGACTTGCTTGGATTTGGGCAATTTGTGGTTATATGTCCGTATTCGTAGCATCTATAGCATCTAGGTCCATCATTTCTCCGTCTGCACATTTTACCTATGTGTCCAGATTTTCCGCAGTTGTAACATGTAGCTGCACCCTTTGACCATGGTTGTTTATTCGCCGCTTGACCAATATCCTTCTTAAAACCCTCATAATTCCTTAACTTTACTCTAAATTCACTGAAATTTAACGCACCATATAGCATTGCCTTATTAGAAGAACTGTCTTTTATTCCTTTGATTGTATAGGATATAACTCCTTGTTCATCTACATCTCCTAAAGCTCCAATTTCTCGCATTGCAAAAAAATAATCACTAATAGACTCGTTATAACCTTGTTGACGTGCCAATAGTCTCGCATGCACTTCCGCACTGTTAAGCGCAACTGAAAATTCTTCTATTAAAATCTTTTTTAAATTTTCGTAGCTCGTCAGATTTTTCCGTGATCTAAGTGCAAGTTTTGCCGACCCGGTTAATGCTCGCTTTGCGTATATGAGTTTTTCTAAACTGTTCCAGGACATTAATGATGCGGTGGCCTCGAAGTCATCCAGCCAGCATTCTACACAGTAGTTAGCTTGTCCATCAAACTCTGGAATCGAATCTTTGACGTCGTTGTAGTGCCATTTTGATGTACTTGCTTTAGGTTCTGCATTTTCCTCTAAAACAATGTTTGGAACAGCGTTGGTGTCCGGTTGCGTGCCTAAACTTACGACCCGCTCTTGTTTCAATTTTGCATTCTCTCGTCTCAACTGCTCTATCTGTAACTGGAGATCATTATTGCTGGATTTTGATGTACCTGGTCGATACTGTCCTATGTTAGCAAAGCTGGATTGAAGCCTTGAGAAAAATTCTTCGGTGGAGAAACTTTCTCCACCTTGGTTTTGCTTTTTTTTTTCCCCATTAATAAAATTTAATTAGAATATTATATATAAATAAAACAATTCAGTTCAACAATTCAAATTTTTCACAGAAAAAAATCAAAATAATTATAATATCGATTACGCAATAGAAATTCAAAAGTTCAAAAAATCAAAAAAAAATCAATAATTTCAATCAATCACCAGTTTCATTCACAAAAATAAATGTTTTTCTATCACAAAAAAAAATGTTTTTATCTTTCACACAAAAAAAATATCACCAATTAAAATACTCAAAATATTATTAAATATTTCATCAAAAAAAAATATTATGTTCACAATTTATAAAATAATTTCTTTAAAATTATATTTCATAAAAAAAAATCACAAAAAGTTCACAAAATAAATTCGCCTAAAGTTATTCTATTGTTAATTGTTTTTATATTCACCTTACTTTTATGCTTTTATATTCACCTGGTTTGGTTGAGCCCCCAAATTTTGTGGGATTAACGTATATATAAAACCACAAATTCTTAATACAATGTTTATTTATATTTTCTCCAAACAAAATTATTGCCTTTGAATATGATGATGTTTTATTGTTGTACAATTATCGCTTTTCTGTCCAATTAGGTTTATCGCCTTTGATTGTAGAATCCAATTTAAGTAACGCCTTTGATTGTTGATCTTGAATATCGCCTTTGGTTGTTGATTCCAAATATTGCCTTTGACTGCTTGTAGGATAAAGAGACTGGTTGTAGAATTGTCGTTGGATTTATACTTCTTTTGCTATAATATTTCCCCTTTTGTTGTTGACCATGTGATTACTTGTTTCAAGGGTAATCCTACATATATATATATATATATATATATATATATATATATATATATATATATATATATATATATATATATATATATATATATATATATATATATATATATATATATATATATATATATATATATATCTATATATATATATATATATATATATATATATATATATATATATATATATATATATATATATATATATATATATATATATATATATATATATATATATATATATATATATATATATATATATATATAAACATATATATATATATATATATATATATATATATATATATATATATATATATATATATATATATATATACATATATAAATAAAAAAGTTTTTTGGTTAAAGCCAATTTGTAAATTATTTATTATTTATGTTGTCCGACAATTGTTTCGGTTTATTTTAAAACCATCTTCAAGGACATGTTATATTATCTAAACAAAAAATTCTTTTACAAAAAAAAACAATAATAATATTTAGACAAAATATTGACATAAATATCAAAAACAAATATTGTTTTGAAAAACTGACAATACAAAAAAAAACGCTAGCTATAATGAAAAATATAAAAAGAAAAACAAACAATTATACAATGTAAAAATTGATAAAAAAAGATTAAAAAATATGGTACTGATATATATATATATATATATATATATATATATATATATATATATATATATATATATATATATATATATATATATATATATATATATATATATATATATATATCTATATATATATATATATATTATATATATATATATATATATATATATATATATATATATATATATATATATATATATATATATATATATATATATATATATATATATATACACCCAATTCTGTTTTTGCACGGTAGATACGTTCCAGGAAAAGACGTGTAAAAAAAACCGTGCATAAAAAGACGTGCAGCCCATAGAAAAAAAGGGGAATGGTTCCATACCCTTTATTTCTGTAAAAAATAGGTAAAATAAAATGATTTGTACAAAAAAACTATATAAAAGCCGAGTCTATATAAAAGCCAAATTAAAGTTTTTTGTGCATGTATGCACAGTTTATTTGATAAAAAAACAAAAACTAAATCAGAGATAAGCAACAGTGCGACAATGTTGTAGGAAATCAAGATTTGATGTTAAATTTCGATCGCCAACAATTCGTAAAGCATGCATGAATATAATCTAAAAGAGCCTAGATCGAAATAGATGCTCCACACCAGACTTGACGGCAATATTCCATACATGGACGAATGGAGAACTTATAAATGTGGAGTAAATTATGCGGAATGAAATATTTTTCACATCTATTAAGGATGCTATTTGTTCGTCATAGATAGTAATGGAAGTATCATTGGGGAACTCGGTCTATAATCTGAAAACAATCAATAGCTGTGTTTTGGTGGAATTAGAATTGACTAAATTTTTTTTATCCCAATCGGCGACTTGTTCTCGGTCTTCTCGGTTCATTTGTCGTGTTACTGATAATTTTCAACAGGTCGTTGATATATATTAAAAATAGAGTGGGGAATAAAACTGAGCCTTGGAGAACACCAGTAATAATTAATTTAGACTCAGAAGAAAAACTATCGATGGATACCGAAATGTTTTGATCGGTGAGACAATTTTGAATATGCTTTACGTCTACATGAAGCTGGCATGCCAGATTCTATCTAATGCTTTTCAGATGTCTAATGCGATAATGTACGTTTCACCACCTCAATCAAGCATGCTGTTCCAACGCAGGGCTACATAGTTCAATATAAATCGGTTGTTTATATTAATAAGGCTCTTCGTATATAATTTCAAATATTAGTGTTTTTTGGGAAATGGCTGTACACTAGCCAGTTCCAAAAAAGGTACCAAAAAAGGATCCAACAAATTACAAACCCATATCAAACTAATCGATTGTAGCTAAAATATTTGAAAAAAACATTAATTTTAAAAATATGAGGGGCTTAGTTGGTCAAAACTGTTAACTGGTCAAAAATACTTAAAGACAATGCGGTTTTCGCCGAAAGAAAGAGTGACGAATAATTTACTTTCTTTGTCAAACATATCTGGAAAGAGTTACTCGAAAATCATAGTGAGACTTTCAATGCTGTTTTATTAATATAGCCAAAACATTTGACAAAGTACAGCTCAACAATCTTATATGCAAATTGAGATACTATGACTTAGACGTGCAAAATATTTCCTGAGTTTAGATCTTTATATCTGACCGTAAATTTCAAGTCAATGTCGACGGTTTTTCATTAGATATCTTTTCAACTAATGCAGGCCTTATTCAAAGTTCCACTCTATCCCCAACTCTTTCTCTTATCTATATTGACTTGTTGCACTCAACGATTCATTAAATCCATAGATTTGCTAATGATGCACGCTTAATGCTTCTCCTGAAATACCTAATATATACTCAGCGTTTAATGACACCAGGTCAAATGTGATAGAGTCATAAACATTGATATAAAAACAGTAATGGAATCGGGTATTGCTAAAAGTGTTAAGTTCAACGCGAGCAAAACTCAAGTTTGCTATTTCTCTAGGTTATCAACATCTAACCCATTTTCATTAAAGTTTGATTCTTGAAGAAAAATGATCTTGAAGAGAAAGAATTCGTTAGACTTCTACGAGTTGAGATTAAAAATAATATTAAGTGGAAGTTTCATATGTTTAGCCTAACTAAGAAAGTTGTTCAAAAACTAATATTTCTGGGTCGTTGAGTTAGGTTTTTAATAGCAAAATTCTTCTTTTAATGGTGAAGTTATTTAATCGCCCCTGCATGGATTATTTTTGTCACATATGGAGTGTACCATACAGGTCTTGATTGATTCTATACAACAGAGGACTGTTAAATTGATCAGCAATTCAAATCTTACTAATGAGCAGCTTGATTCCTGGTATGTCGCTGATTTGACGGTATTTTACATTATGGATAAACGGGCTTCTATCTAAATCAAATCGATTTTACCTAAGCCTGCAAACTTGACACGTTACACCAGAGTATCAATAAGAGTATAATAAGATAAAATAATTTTCTTCCTCCAAACTTTAAGATTAGCGTTAAAAAATCTTCAAAGAAAATTGATCAACTGTACATACATACTTCTAGGAATAGAAGTTGAAAACAATATGAAATGAAATTCTCATATTTTTAACCTAGCTAAGAACGCTGTTCAAAAATTGAGGTTTTTGGAACGACTTCGTAAGTTTTTCAATAGCGAACAGTTTCTTTTAATATATAAATCATTTTTACTCCCTGCATGGAGTATTGTTCTCACATATGGGGTGTATCTGATTTTAGTAGTTTGAAGTAAATTGAGTTTGTTCAGCGCAGAGCTGTTAAACTAATTAGCAACTCAACTCTTATTGATGAGTTAGATTCCTTGCAACACAGAAGAAATGTTGCTAGATTCCTTGCAACACAGAAGAAATGTTGCTGATCTGAGAATTTTCTATTAATACATTGTGGATGAACAAACTTCCACTGAGATAATATCAATTTTACCTGAACTAGCAACTTATCGCGTAACACCAGAGTAAATTTTGTAGCCTATCCTTTTACACTTCATATAAAAAGGTTCAGAAGTGTTGCTTTTCAGCGTGATTTTTTCAGCTTCACACTTCATATAAAAAGGTTCAGAAGTGTTGCTTTTCAGCGTGATTTTTTCAGCAGAGTCTCTCATCTATGGAATGTCTCACCAGCAAGGGTTTTCCCTGATAGCTTTAATCCTCAAAATTTTAAAGATAACGTTCATAAACTTCTTAAAGTAATTTAATTTATTCAAACTTAATCCTAATCCCTAGTTGGACATGGTATATTCGGATATTAAGAGACGTTAATTTATAATTTATTATAATTAACACTAAACATGCCTAACTTTGTATATAGAAAAAAAATATTTTCTTCAAAATTTAAACCGTGCTATTTCAAATAAAGCCGTGTAAAAACGAATTTAAATTTTTTTTCTGGACTGTGTTATATCAAAACCGTCTAAAAAAAGACCGTGTAAAAACAGAATTGGGTGTATATATATATATATATATATATATATATATATATATATATATATATATATATATATATATATATATATATATATTTTTTTTTTCAGTCTCCGTTTATCATATATAGTCGTTTGGCACTAAAAGTTTCCCTCACTAAAATTTTAGTGCACATTACAATAGGTAGATTTTTATATGAAATTCACCTAAAAAGGCTAACAATACTTTTCCGTTTAGCATAAATACTTCTGGTCATTAATTACAACTTTTGAAAAAACAACATTTAAACTGCAACTACCAGATATTTTTCAACTCTTCCTATTATTTAGACGTAGTGAAACCCGGCTTCACATAAAAAACATTTTTCTAATATTTACATCTTTTATTGAACAACGACGATTTAATCTGTAACAACATAATACTTTCCAACTTTTCCAATTAGTTGGGACTATGTAGCTGAAGCTGGATAGAACCATGTTTCATGTCAAATTTAATGTTCAATTACATTTCATGTCATTCAAATAATAACTTTTATCTTTTATAAGTTTCTTAGTCGAACTATAACTACGATTTAAACACATTCTCAAATGAACTTTACTTCTCTTCATCTTTAGTTGCATCTAAATAAAAACTCTTTACTCTCGATTAACTTATTAACTCCTACAAATTCTATAAAAAAATTAATTAACATCTAATTCGAATCTCAAAAATCTATTTTCAGACTATTGGTTCGTAGAGTACTATTTTACACCTAAATAAGCCTGCATGCAAGAATTTTAAACACCTTACTAAGTACTTATTATATTCTAAAAACTTGAGAAGTCCTATCAATTCTATCAACGTACAAATTTAACATCTAATGAGGTTGTGAAAATCTGTGTCAAACAAATTAAAATATATTATATATTATATTGCGAAGCGAGCAAAGCTCCATTTTCCCCCGATTCGGCATTTCCATTGTCCGCATACTCCTTCCAAACTATTAAAGATATCAAAATGAAATTTGGCATGTAAGACGACATCTAGCCATAGATGGTTTACAAAAAAAATATTGAAAATTAGACATACCACGGAGAATAATCACCGAAAAACGGTTCCCAAAGACTTTCAATGGGAAAATTATCATCTTTTCAAAATACTTAAACAAATTATTACATTTTTTGTTTTTTTGTTTTTTTTTTTTATTTTTTATATTTTTTTTTTTATTTTTTTTTTTTTATTTTTTAATATTTTTTTTTTTTGTATTTTCTTTTTTTAACTGCAGTGATATTGAAAGTCTGAAAATAAAAGTTTGTTATTAGTTGATTTTAAAAAAATTTAATAACACTTTAACCTACATTGAACAAGTTTGATCATGTTTTCAACCTGGACGAGTTTTTATTTGGTTCGTTCACCTTTCTTTCGATTTGTTAAAGTACTTTTTATAGACAAAATTCACGATACAATCATTGTAGTCAGACATATCGGTTAAAAAGTACTTTAGTATAAAAAGTACTTTAACAAAACGGCAAAGAAAAAAAGGTGAACGAACCAAATAAAAACACGTCCAGGTTGAAAACATGATCAAACTTGCAATGCAGCAATATTTACCACACATTAAACTGTACCGATTTTGTAGTTCTTTTGGATTGTAACATATTTTCGGACATATCTTCGGACATTTCTTTTGGATTGGACATATCTTCGCTCCTTTTTATCAATTGCATTCTGCATTGGTCACCTAGTATTTGTCTGTGACAAAACATTTGTATGGACATATAGTTTCTCTCTTTGCAACATAACATAACGTTTGTCAATGCAAAACTTATTTTTTACTTTTTAGTTCGTTTATAAAAAGTATGTTTTTTTAAATTTTCTGAACCTAAATGATTAATAAATTTGAACAGAATTTCGAATGATAGAAAAATTTAAAAATAAATGAAAAATAAAGTTTGCATATAAAAATTGCTTGCCTACTTTAGAGCACATTTTGTTATGGGACCTAGGTCTTAAAAGGTTTCTATATGTTATTGTGTCAAATATTGTAATTCCTATATTACAAAAAACTTTTTAAAAAAATAATATATTTATATTATTACCAACAAAATAAACGTAGGTATACTTAGTCAAATCAATACAAAATTCTTTTATAAAATTTATATTTCGTTGGTGTTTACACTTACGAATCCTTTGGTAAGTGAATTTCGTTTATTTATTTTATTATTATATGAGCCATTTCACGAAGATTCAACAACGTTTTGACTTGACCCCTTTTAATTTTGATTATTTTTTGTTTATAGGTAGTCTTTCGAAAAATCTTCTGCAATTATTTTCTTTGTATTAGATGGCATAAAAAATGAAATGTTTATTTATCACTTTTAGTAATCACTTGTTACTCTTATAAAAAATAATTTGACAGTCTCGACTGCAAACAAAAAAGCCGTATAAATAACCAAATCTATTTAGGAACTTTTGACTGGAGAAGTATTATGTTCGTATTATGTTATTATGGAATCATAAAGTAAAAGATTGTATTTTAACATTAAATTACATATATATTTTATTATTGAATAAACTTTTTAAAGTATCATACAAATTATATATATGTAGGTTAAAGAAACTAAATATAGTTATTAAAAATTATTTACTTATTTTACATTCAAAAGTTTCTTCTGAGTTGGAAAACATTTTTGCAATTATTGTCTTAGTATCTAATGGTACAAAAGAATGAAATTTTTGAGTTCCACTTATAGTAATCGCATTTTTATATCGATTTTGTAATTTTTCTTTTGTTAATTGATATTCACTTTTATCGGCGTATCCAAAGTTCATGGGAGATTCCCATTTTAAAACCCATTCGAGAAGTTTTTTTGGTGTATCAATAATATCTCTGCTCCCATACTATAACAGTGTGCAGCATGAAAATATGGACTGTAGTACTGTTGTGATATCCGAAATGAGTATAAAACTTCGGTGCTATATATATTCACTTGCAGCACTTTTAAAATAAATGACAAATGGATGAATAGTAGCTTGTGAATTATTTTAATGATAACCTTGAACCGAATCCTGAATTATGAAGGCGTAGTTTTCAGAAAAATCCCCTTGAACGAAGCACTCTCCTGGTTCTAATTTTTTTTTCTTTCCTCAATGAATGTAGATTGCTGTTTTGATAAAGTTGTGTGGTATCAAAATTTGTAAAGGGTAAATAAATTTTTTCATAAATTCTTCTACAGTTTCTATTAAAGTATCCAAATTGCATCGATCAGTGGTATTCCATTGTTGATATTTGACTTGAAGGATTCCTTTAACGTCAAAATCATTTAGTAATCTTTCTTCCAGTTGTTGAAGTTTTTTTGAGCATTCACTGCACTTCAAAGTATGAAAATCTTCTGTTAATTCACCACATGAAACAAAGTCAATTAATGTTTTATAATTCTGGAAAGCAGCATCAGTAATCCAAGACATCTTAGAGTGTTGAATCATTAGTTTCATATATTGATGTATGGTACACACGCACACATTATGAACTCCTTGGGATAATTTTTTTCATTCTTGTGGTCGAAGGGACGTGAATTTAGTAAATCCTATTTTCACATAATATTTTAAAAAGTTTATTTAATAATAAGATATTTGATATTTAACATAAAAAAAAATCTTTTAGTTTATAACGCCATTTTTATAATTTTCCTTCAGAACAAAAAAAACTGATTCCCGACAATCATATGCACAACGAATTTTATCTTTAAAACAAGAAATATCGCTAGTGCTAAACTTTCACAAGTTGTTAGATATAAAATAAGCTTCAATTTAGTTTAAAAAAAAGGTGTAGCGCCATCTTTTCTTCAATTACACCGTTTTTTCTTATGTTACACCATTGAAAACTATTTCAAAAAGTTAACAGTGTACATTTTTAAAAACTTTGTTTTAATACCTATTCAACGACATATCATTTATGAAAATCGATACAGTAGTTTTTCTACAATCGCTCAAAATGCACTCACATCACAAAATAACAAAAGATTGAGGGGCACCCTGTGAAGACCCCTGGTCGAAAAAAAAAATTATAAATAACTTATATTTTTTATTTATGAAAGACTATCTTTAAACAAAAAAAATCAAAATTAAAAGGGGTCAATTCAAAATTTCCCAAAAATTTGCTGAGCTTGCAATTTCACGCATAATACATTTATATGTCATTTTATTTAAGAAGGTAAACTTTTTATATATATGTCGAGTTTTTGGTATTTCAAACGCCTTATGAACTCCACATATTATAATTTCAGCAATTTTTAAGTTCATATTGAATTAAAAGTTTTATATTGACAGAACGCTTATGCTTCATTCAGGATAACTGGTTTTAAGTGAAAACGCAAAACTATCAAAATTTAAAACAAATTCTTTTGCTGATCCTGAAAATATAAAACAAATATGTTTATATGTTTGTAAGTTTTAAAAATTTAACGAAAACTTCCCTGAGGCTCACAATAAAGAAACTAAAAAGGGTTTTATTATTTTTGCATACGAAAAGAAATACAAACAGTAAGAAAAAATTTTGTATGTTCTTGGTTGTTGTTAGTTTCTAAAGCATTTCCTTATTTTTTAGTATTTCTCTTACTTTATTTTTATATAATATATACGAACAAGCTTGTGATGTCTAAATGCAATCAAGTTTTTAAAAGCAAAATTTTTTATATTTAAAACGAATTTCTTCTATTTGGTAAAAAAAAATAAAACTTAACATCTATACATAATTTAAACATAGTTTGTATAGCAAAATAGAGTTATGGATATGTGGAAATTGTAAATTGAAAAATAAATTGAATTGAAAGTAACAAATTTACTTGTGTGTTATAGAATTTTATGAAATTTAAAAAACACAAATTCATGCATTTAAAATGTAAACAATATACTAAAGTATGTTTGACTGTGTTTATAGAAAGTCAATCTCGTGTTTTTTAAATTTTTAAATTTTAACTTTTAAGAACAGTTTATAATTTTTATTTAGATTGGCGAGTCTTGCACTTACCGAAACTACCGAAACTGTCGATTCACTCACATAAACCAAATTTAGGGGGTGCCTAAAATAAATTAAATAACCTCAAAATCTTATATATTAATACGCTAAATTTGTGCTTTTTACAGTCCTAGGCTTTTTTATTCGAATTTTCACTCATTCCAAATTTTCAGGGCTAACTGATATTAGTGTAACCTAGATCTGAGAGATTTTTGGGATTTTTCGGATCATAAATAAAAAAGCTATAGACGAATTTAAATGTATTTTTGACTGCCTCCCCTCAAATCAAATCAAATGAATCAAATGGGATCGTCCAAGTCCTTCTTTGTTTATAGTATTTTATATTTTTTTTTCAATTTATGCAATGATTTGGTAGAGTATAGACGTTATTTTTCTTTATTTTTTCGACAACTTTGTAATGTGTGTGTTTGGTATGATAGTTTGAGAGATTGTTAGAATTTTTATTATAGTATTTTATATTTTCTTTTCAGTGTTTTTAAATTTCATTTCATAGAGTTTATCGTATTCGAAAAGTTAGAGTTGTTTGTTTTTTTTATGATAGATGAAATGAATGGAAATGTTGTGAATGAATGTTGTGAATGAAGAAATGAATGATGATTTAGAATTGAATGTGGTGAATGATGAAATAGAAATTCCCTTAGTTGTTGGAAACAAATTTTCAAATATTTTCGAAACAAATTGTTTTGAAACAAATTTTCAAATTGATTTTTATATTTCCAAATATAAATATTTTTAATTGTCCATACAATACAAATTTTATTCATATTGAATTACTTTAAGAACACCTTAAATTCGTATGCGTAGTATTAGTAAAAATATTCTAATCAAATTTCAGTGTATTTACAAACGTAGATGGAATTTCATTTTAGTCTTCTTATGTCTTCGTACATGGAAGGTTTCGATATTATTTTGATGTTATTTCGATTATTTTGTTATTTGATAATATTTCGATATTATTTCGATATTATTTTGATATTATTTCGATTATTTTGTTATTTGATATTATTTCGATATTATTTAGATATTATTTCGATATTATTTTTATATTATTTCGATATTATTTATTTCGATGCCAAGACCACGTCGTAAACGTTTGGAAGTGAGTGGTAGATCGAGTAGTCGGAATAAAAGAGATTATATGCGTAATAATGTTGATTTTATGAATGATGAAATGAATGGTAATAATGTTGGAATGAATGCTGAAGCTGATGTAGGAATGAATGTTGTGAATGATGAAGTATTCGTGATATGAATGGTGTCATGAACGGTGTCAAGAATGGTGTCATGAATGGTGAAATGAATGGTGTTATGAATTGCATTAATGGTGAAATGAATGTTGTGAATGAAGAAATGAATGATGATTTAGAATTGAATGTGGTGAATGATGAAATAGAAATTTCCTTTGTAATTTTGAGAGATTCGTTCAAGTGTGCTTTGAATATGATTCCAGGTAGCTTTGATTCGTATGTTTGTGGTGCTTTGGATATAAGTTGTCGTTTTTGTTATGCCAAACATTTTGCAAGAGGAGTTACTTCAAATAATAATGAAGCGTTTTTTTTTGTGTTGCCATAAAGGCAAAGTTAATTTACATCCTCTTTCTGAAAATGCATTTTTCTCTAATATTTTCGAAGGATTGAATTCAAATGATAATGCTATGAAAAAACGTTATAAAAGTTTTCTTTCAAATATTCGTTCCTATAATTCGGCATTTGCAATGATCAGTTCTGAATGTAATATAGCGGATTCTACTGCACGTGGTATTTATTATAAAATTCATAATATTTTTTATCATCGTGCTGGTGCTTTAATAATAATAATAATAATTCCCAACGACCAATTACCCCTCCCTTCCCGCACGCGGGGAGTCACCATCAACATCATTATTATTACTACAACTATGAATCATAGAAGATGGTGTCAGACAAACTTTAATACAATGAACAAGGACATGAAGGGAACAAGAAGTTGGGTCTAGTTAGTACAAGCAGATTAAAAATCGGTCAAAAACCTCAAACAGCAAAAAAATAAATAAATAGTAGATAAAAATGGGAGTAAAATTAATTAAGGAAAACAACACAACTAACACAAAAAAAGAAAGAAAAAACATATATAAACAATTAAAACATACACATGTGGGCATATACATACACATATAAAACACAAAGATATACATACACATACTCACGTACTTACATACACACACACATATAGATATACGTACCCATTCACATCCCAATGCACACATGTTTATAAATATCGTCAAAAGCTGAAAGAAAATTAAACATTGGAAAGAGGGATAGAATAGAGGAGTCCTTTTAGCGATGATTTACTCAAATTGTAGTCAAATAAGGGGAAATTATGATTAACTTCACGCAGCATCCTTGTAAAAGGCTCGTTCTGGCCGTATTTAGTTTTGTGCAGTGGTAATCTAAATGCGGGTATCGATCTTAAGTTACGTGGATTCAAGTTAAAATTTATCGTCTCAAGAAGGGCAGAGGAGTCGATCTCGCCAATTAATACTTGGTGAATAAAGACAATGTCAGCAACAATACGTTGGTTTACAAGTGGTTGGAGTTTAATTAAATTTAAACGATCGACGTAGGGAGGCAAAATGAAATTGTCCATCCTTGGCAGACCTCGCAGAGCAAAGCAGAGAAATCTGCGCTGCACGCTCTCAATTCTATCTATATGGATTTTGTGGTGTGGTGACCAAACTTGGCTGGCATATTCAAGCAATGGCCTTACAAAAGTCGTATAAAGAGCCTTTGTTACGTACGGATCCATGAATTCTTTTGACCACCGTTTGACGAAACCAAGCATAGAGTTAGCACGATTAATTATGTTTGTGATGTGTATTCGAAAGTCCAGATTAACATCACATGTAACCCCAAGATCTCGAATGGACGTAACTCGATTAATGATGTCAGAATTAATAAAGTAGTTACGATGTGGGTAATTAGAGCGTTTGCGGGAGTATGTAATGGACTGACATTTGTTGACATTTAATTCAAGATGATTTTTAGCGCACCAAATAGAAAAACTGGTCAGATCACTCTGTAAGAGTTCAGTGTCTGAAGTAGTTCCAACTACTTTAAATATTTTAATGTCATCTGCATACGCCAAAATGGAAGAATTGTGAATCACGTTATCAACGTCATTAATTGTAAGGATAAACAAAATAGGTCCCAGGTGACTACCTTGTGGTACACCAGAGGTAGCGATAAATGATGCAGAGATTGCTGATCTAAAAAGTACATGGTACTTACGATGCAGGAGGTAAGACTTGATCCACTGTATGAGTAGTGGTGGAAAACCAAGTATTTTTAATTTGAATAAAATGACCTTGTGTAAGATCCTATCGAATGCTTTACTAAAGTCAGTGGCAATAACATCAACCTCGAGTCCTTTATCCATAGCATTTAAAGCACATGAAACAAATTCAGAAAGATTAGTGGTAGTGGAGCGTCCTTTAAGGAAACCGTGATGATTTCGGGAAAAAACTGATTTACAATGGAAGTATAAAGCGTCATATACCACGCTTTCCAACAGCTTTGGAATGCAGGAGAGTTTCGCAATAGGTCGATAATTGGAAACAACCGATCTGCAACCTGACTTATGAGTTGGAATTATAAATGAAGTTTTCCATAATACCGGAAAAATACCGGACGAGAGGGATTTTTGAAAAAGAGTTGTAAGAGGGCCAGCTAAAAAGCTGGCACACTTCTTAAGTACAATTGGAGGAACGCCATCTGGTCCGGACGAAAAATCATCTTTAAGTTGTTTGATCTTTGCTATAATAGTGTCGCAGTTGATATTTATATAGCGAAAAGATGTTTGTGGACAATTGTTCATATAGTTAAAATAATTCATATTAGGCTCAAAGTCACTGTTGGAGAAA
Organism: Diogma glabrata; assembly: GCA_963693315.1. Classification (NCBI taxonomy): domain Eukaryota; kingdom Metazoa; phylum Arthropoda; class Insecta; order Diptera; family Cylindrotomidae; genus Diogma; species Diogma glabrata. Next base: position 257,709,323 of record OY856187.1, on the reverse strand, counting down.
GCCTTATTGAAAAAAGATGCAAACATGTTGGTAATATTATTAGGATCATCAGATAGTTCATTTTCGTGCTTCATACTTGACGGGAAACCGTCAGATTTCTTTTTAAAGTTTATAAATTGCCAGAATCGCTTAGGATTGGCTATTAGATCCGTACGCATGTCATTAATGTACTCATTGTAAAGCTCGTTCGATAGGGATGAGAAATCATTATACGTATTTGAATATGCCGAATAGTCTGAATCAGACTTGGTCCTTAAAAACTTATGCCATAGACGGTTTCTAAGATTACGAAGTGATCGAAGTTGTCTGTTATACCATGGAGGAGATGACCCCATATATTTAATGGACATGTAAGGAACTGATTGGTCAAAACATTCAAAGATTTTGGAATAAAAGTTAACTGTTTGGTTTTCAAAGCTATTGGCGTCGTCATTTAAGACAGCGTCGAGGTCAACGACACTTAATAATTCATTAAGCTTCTCAAAATTTGCTTTACGAAAGTTGAAACGTACTGAAGTTTCATCAGTCACATTAACCCTATCGTACTCGTAGCAGAATGTTATAAGTAAGGGGGGATGGTATCGGTCAATAGTGGAGAGGATTAAGCTTGTTTCCGAAACAGTTGTGTTATTGACATCTGATGAAAATACCAAATCAAGTTGCCTGTTTAAATTATTTTTAATGCTACTAGCTTGCTGTAGTCCAGAGTTAGACATGTTATCAATAAAAATTATTTCCTTATGGGTACTTGCATTAGCAGCAACGAAATGAGTAAGATCATTAGATTGCTGCCATGTTAGGTTGGGAAGATTAAAATCACCAACGATCAAAAGATCATCATGAGTATGCATGGAATCAACAAGAAAATCAATGGCGTTGAAAAGGAGTTGGTATGTATCTATCGAACTATTGGGACGCAGATAACAGCATATAATAATGGTTTTCTTACTCGTGCCTGTTTTGCCTATTTCTACACCTAAAAGGTCAATATTTGCGTTGTTTTCAGTATTAGGAATGACTAATACCAAGCTGTTGAAATCCCTATGTACAGCTATTAGCACTCCTCTACCAGTTACTCCTAATTCAGTAGCCAGACAACCATCCTTACGAAAAACATTGAAGTCTGGATTAAAGTACTCATTGCTATTAAAATTATCATTTAAATTTGTTTCCGTTAAAGCAAAAATATCAAATGAGAGATCTTGAGATTTCAAGAATACTTCATATGATTTAGTACGAAGTCCCCTTACGTTTTGATAGTAAAGGGACAAGCATTTTAGTTTTTTGGAACGCCACTTGAGTTGTTAGTTTTGTCCAAATCTACAAATTCTTGAACATAAGTTGAGTCAGGCCAAGATACTGGTGATGTCAAAATGTTAAACAAAGCTTCAGGAACGGTGAGTTTAAATGAGGCGACATGCCCATTAAACCGTGAAATGTTTCTAAATTTAACTAATTTGTAGTCATTGTTTAGATCATTAGCAGCTAAGGTTGACTTAACATGTGAAAGAACGTTGGTACTTGTTGTGGATCTATCTAATCTAGAAATAAAAATATTTTTCTGTTTGGGAGCGGCCATAAGAATGCATGGTCGGTCCAGATTTACATCATTATGCGTTACAGTAGGCTTTGAACAATTGACTATAGTCGTTAATGACATAGGTGATAATGTTGATGAAGTGGCCGCATTTATAGCAGGTACAGATAGGAGTTCCTGTGGGAGCGAAACATCATTAGAGACATCATTTGAAACATTAACAGCAGTGGATGGAGGAATTTGCAAAATTGCCTGCATTAGGTCACTACAACCATCACTTGTTCTTTTTAGTTCATTTTCAAGACGCATGATACGGTTTTCAATGATATCAATATCCTTTCCAGCATTAATATTAGAGTCGATGTGGAGACGAAAACTGTTTGACAGCTCCGAGACAACGTTAGAGCATGATAAAAATTGCTGGTTGATTGACAGTTGGTTGGTGTTGACAACTTTAATTAAGTCCGATGTCAGTTGATTGTTGTGCTCAACTAGTGAAGCGTTCTTCTTCAAATCTTTAGTCATAAGATCGAACTTGTTACTGATGATCCCATTCACAGTTGTGTCGAAATTTTCGATGAATCGGAAGATGTTTTCAAATTTTTTTTCATGATTGTTGGTAATCGATGTTAGAGATTTAGTGTTACTCTCGATTTTATCTTCAATTTCATGAATGGAACTGGAAACGTCGTCCAAAATGGAACACAGTACACTCAGTTTACCCTCAGATTTTTGGATTCGATTGGAAATTATACTCAGATCAGATTTAATGTTCTCTAGACAACGAAAAATAGAGTCAATTGATTCGTTTATAGGTAGTAGTTGCGAACAACCGTTATTATTTTTAGAGTCAATGCAGATGAACGCAAATTTTTTAAAAAAGGTCGAATCATACCGCAAGCTGGGTAATCGTTCAAGAGTGTGATTGGATGATGTGTTGCAAAAACTGCATTTAATTATAGTACTCATCCTTTTACACTATATTCCTGAATAAATCACAAATTTATGTTTTGTTTATTGTTAATAAACGATTGAAAAAATAAATAAAAGTATATTGTGGATAAGACTGCAAATTAATCACTAATAACATTTAACAATCGTCGATTATTATTGTTTATGTATATGTACACAAAAATCACCTAAATTATTTATTTAACGTTATTTGTTTTGTTTCACAATCAAAGAGTTTTTTTTTTAAAGTTTAATTTAATTCCCGGTGATGAAGGACTTTATATAATGATAATCAATATTTGTAGGTAAAATAAGTTTAGTTACCACTTTACACATATAATCCAGTTATTATTAGATTTGAAAGAATAGTTTGTTAATATCTAAAGATACCTCTATTGTGTAGTCCTAGTATTCGATACTACCTGTGTTATGTCCTGGTTTTGTTGTTGTGGAGCGGACAAAATTGAGCACAACTAAAACAACAATATCACTACACTATCTAACACTATCACTATTATTAGTTGTGGTTATATTGAGGAAAATTGACTTATATTTTATTTAATTTTTGTAAGTTTATTATATTAATATTACAAAACAAATTTATACAAATATTTTCAATAAATTGATTATGAATACAAACTTGTTTGTTTGTTTAAAGCGAATGAAAGCGTAATTCCTGCTTATGGTCGACCTCCAATGTATGCACAATTATTGATGTTGATACTGCTGTTAATATAAGAATGAATAGAAATGCCAATGTATGTGAAGTTTTTCTTATGCGTGAGATAGGTTTTGAGTTAGATCGTGTGAATCCTTTTGTTCGTTCTTTTAAATCAATGCATGAATTTTGTGAAAGACCTGAGAATGTTAATGCTTATGTGTCAATGGTTATAAAAGTTAACAGAGAATGTGATATTCGTCGTTTTAATGATGCTGTTCAAACTGATGTGGCTGCTATTTTTAAAAATGATGATGGTGAACCACCTTTTGAAAGAAATATGATTGTTTTTTCAAAAAATGCAAATGAAATTCGTTCTGTTTCTGTCCTTGATTCTTCTTTGGATCCTTTAGCTTATTCTTTGTTGTTTCCAAATGGTGATACTGGTTGGCACGTTAATATTCCACATAATTTAGTTTCAACTTCACGTGATAATGTGTCACGTACAAAAGTTACAATGTTGCAATATGCATCTTATCGCCTTGCTATACGTGATGGTTTTAGTCTTTTGAATCGTTCTCAAAAATTATTTCTTCAATGGATTGTTGATATGTATGTTCGAATCGAAGGTACACGGCTTCATTACATTCATTCAAATCAATCTGCTCTTCGTACTGATATGTACAATAATTTAACAGATTTCTTGCATCAAAATCGCAATGGAGATGATAATATGCAAGTAGTTGGTCGTAAAGTAATTTTGCCATCTTCTTTCACCGGTTCACCACGTAACATGTATCAAAATTACTTGGATGCAATGTCTATTGTACAACATTTCGGTAAACCTTCTTTATTTATAACAATGACATGTAATCCTCAATGGCCAGAAATTGTTGATAATTTGAGTAATTATGAGTCTTCGAATTTTCGTCCTGATATTGTTGTGCGTGTGTTTAAAGTGAAACTTAAAGAGCTCATAGATTGTTTAATGAAAAAAAAGATTTTCGGTTCTGTCAAAGCACTTATATATACCATTGAATTTCAAAAACGTGGTCTTCCGCATGCTCATATTTTGTTAAATTTATCAGATGAAGATAGAATTGATGAAAAAGAAATGATTAATAAATTTGTATGTTCTGAAATCCCTGATCCCATTCTTTTTTCTAAATTATATGAATATTTGAAACGTCATATGATGCATGGAACATGTGGTGCTCTAAATCCCAGTTCTGTTTGTATGAGAGATGGTAAATGTAGTAAGAATTTTCCAAAACCTTTTTCTGAAAATACTAAAGAATCTGTAAATGGTTATCCTTTGTACCGTCGACGTGATAATGGTATGAGTGTTTGATGTACGTGGTGCATCTCTTGATAATAGATATGTTGTTCCATATAATCCTTATTTTCTTGCAAAATTCAATTGTCATATTAACGTGGAAATATGTACGACTGTTAAAAGTGTGAAATATGTTTACAAGTATGTATATAAAGGGTATGATTCTGCCAATGTTGAATTGAGAGTGAATGGAGAGAATGCAGTGAATAATGATGATGCGATTGTGGGAAATAAAATTCAAGATTTTTTGAATAGACGGAATGTTGGTTCGACTGAAGCTGCTTGGCGCATATTTGAATTTCCAATGCATTTTCAATCTCATACAATTATTCGACTTGATTGTCATTTGCCTAATAGATAAAATGTTTATATCAGGAATGGTAATGTGGCTGGTGCAGTCGCAAATGTATCAAGAACAAAATTGTTAGCATTTTTCCATTTGAATTCCATTGATAATTTAGCTAATGAGTTTTTGTATACAGAATTACCATTACATTATGTTTGGCATGATCAAAGTAAATCAAGGAAAAGAAGTGGGGCTGATAAAGTTGGTGCTCGATTATATATGGTTACTCCAAAAGATATAGAATTGTTTCATATGCGTTTACTTCTGTTACATGTTCGTTGTCCAAAATCTTTTACTGATCTACGTAGGTATGAAGGTGTTGAGTACCCTACTTTTGTTGCAGCATGTGAAGCTCGAGGTATTGCAACAAATGATAATGAATTGCGTGAATGTTTACTTGAAGCTTTAGAAATTCAATCACCAAAACAGTTACGTCAATTATTTGCATTTATCTGTGGTTTGAATGTTCCTCCGAATGCTTTAGCATTATGGATTGAATTTAGAAATAGTATGATTGAAGACTTTTTACGAAATTACGATGAAGATGTGTCAATTAATCGAGCCTTGATTGAATTTAATGAAATTCTTCTTACACATAATACTTCATGTGGTGATCTTGGTCTTCCGATTCCACAATATAACTTACATATTGGCGATGTAGGTCATTTTGATATTGAAGAAGAAGCTATATTTTTCGATAGAGTGTATGAAAATACAAATAATGAGCAACGTAGTGTGATTGATATTATTTTGCGTGAAGCTCAATTCCATGATACTGGAAGTAATGTTTTTTTCTTGACAGCTCATGCAGGTTGTGGCAAAACTTTTGTTCAAACGGCAATCATTCATAAATTTAATTCATTAAATCTTTCGTGTATTGTAACTGCCTTCAGTGGTATTGCATCAACTGTTTTGATTGGGGGGCGAACTTTGCATAATGTTTTCAGATTACCAATTCCATTAATAGAGAATTCAATGCCAAATATAACTCCAAACAGTGTACATGGCACACATAGTAATAATGCATCAATCATTATTATAGATGAAATTTCAATGTGTTCTATTCATGCTTTAAAATTAATTGATCGTTTGTTAAGAGATTTGACTCCAAACGAAGAAAATAAAAATAAACTGTTTGCAGGTAAAACTCTTTTACTGAGCGGTGACTTTCGCCAAATTCTTCCAGTTGTACCGCATGGCTCACGTTCTATTTTAATTGAAAATTGTATAACATCTTGGCAAGAATTTATTAACTTTAAAATTTAGAAATTAAATCAAAACATGAGAGTTCTCCCTCATGAAATTGAATTCGTAGAATTTCTTAGAAGACTCGGTAATGGTGGTATGCAAAGTTATCCACAGTTTGGCTCAGATATCATTGAAATTCCTCATAATTTGATTGGTAATCCAGACAATATTATTGAAGACATTTTTGGAAATATTTCTGATACAATTTTATCTGATGACATTTTGAGTTCCGTCGTTTTAGCCCCCAAAAATAATGATTGCAATGAAATCAATTCTAAAATCTTGATAATACTCAGGAGAGGAGAAAGCATATTTTAGTTTTGATAAAGATGTTTGTGATGACATTCGTGAGCAGAACAATTTTCCAATAGATTTTTTAAATAAATTGAGTGTAGGAGGTTTGCATAAATTAGTTTTGAAAGTGAATTGCATTGATCTCCTCATACGTAATTAAATACAGGTCAAGCATTAGTAAATGGAACACGAATGCGTGTAAAAGTTATGCACCGAAATTCAATAGATTGTGAAGTTTTGACTGGTGTCATGCGAGGTGTACGCATTCTAATTCCACGCATTCATTTGACTTATTCTGGAACTCTTCTTCCATTTAAATTTCAAAGAACTCAATTCCCTATTATTCCTGCTTTTGCTATGACTATTAATAAATCTCAAGGTCAGACATTCAACAGAGTTGCCATTTTACTTAAAGAACCTGTATTCACACATGGTCAATTGTATGTTGCTGCAAGAAGAGTGTGTGCGTTTGAATGTTTGAAATTTTATATTTATGATACATCTGACCAAGGTCATCCCAGAAGTCATTGTAACCTGATTTCTTCTCACTTTTCTCAAAAACCTTTTCCTCTTTTATGAGTACTAGGAGGACCCGGCGTGCTTCGCTACGCTTATAAATAAAGTTTTTGCGTAGACATTTTGTTGACGTAGAAGCAATGATTTGAAAAAGTGGTAATGAGAAATGCTAGCATATAATTTTTAATTTTTCTTTTTAAATATATGAATGAAAAATAATCAGAACTCTAGCTGATCAGTTCGGATATATGAAAAATTAGCGATCAAATATGTTTTCAAGTAAGCTTATTTGATCTCTGCACAATCAGATGCAGAATAATGTTTATTAACAGAAAAAGTTTTTAATTTAAAAACTTCTGTATTTATATTTTATTACAATAATTTTATTGTATACTAGCAGGACCCGGCGTGCTTTGCTACGCTTATAAATAAAGTTTGTGCGCAGACATTTTGATGACGTAGTAGCAATGATTTCAAAAAAGTGGTAATGAGAAATGATAACATAATTTTTAATTGTACTTTTTAAAAATATGAATGAAAAATAATCAGCACTCTACACTGAAAAAAACATGTCCTATTTCCAATCGAAATGCAATTGTCTCAACCTCACCGTGCGGTCACATATCGCGAATCAAACTACGAAATTGCTTCAACAACTCTACAATTATAAATCGATGAAGTTGAGACAATCACACGAAATATTTATGTGAAAATAAAATATAGTTCAATTAATCTCAAATACTTAAACTTTAAAATGAAAAATTCATGATATAAGGCCAAAGAAAATTTTTTTCAGGGAAATAGTTATTATCTTTATTCAACTACTGTTATATTAGATATAACACTTTATATTTTAAATAAACCTCATTCTGTTGTTAGGAAAATGTTATCGTGTAATTTGTAGTATCTTTCAGGCCAGGTTACTTCACAACGTGAAGTAACTCTTACGTACGAGGTGGAAAAGCCAAAAAAAATATAAGTAAATTTTGAGGGGGGCACACGTCTGCTTCTCTCTCTCGGTCTGCGGCTGCTCTAGCCAGAGGAATAGGTGGTCGTAGGTTTAGTGGTTTGTGCCAGGCCGATACTAACAAAAAAAAAATGAGCAGACATTACTAAACCGTAGTAAAAATTGAAGAAAATTTGGGGAAGGACCACTAGAGCTACTGCAGGGAACTAAATAAAAGAAACACCTTGAATACCCGTTGTGCGACGGTGCGACGAAATCAAATTGGGTTCAGTTTCCTTTTTTTCTTTTTTTTTCTCTTATTCTGGCGACCAGGTAATGTTAAATCAAATTCAAAAAAAAAAATAACAAGAAGGTACTAAACTCTATAAAAAAAATAGGGAAACCAATTTTACAATGAATAAATATTATTAAATGACAAATGATATTAAATGAACAATAAATTAAATAAAATAATATTAAAATAAAATAATAAAATAAAAAAAATACTGCAATACTGCAATAGATAAAATTTTTCTCTATTAATCAATCTCCAAAAATTTATTGTAATAAACAACTATATGGCATCAATTATTACTATAAAACAAATCAAAAACTTAAAAGAAACGAATAATCCATATTTAAAAATTTAAACAACCAAATAATCTATATTCAATATTTAATTGCCAATAAGAATCGCAATAAAACAAATTTCGTTTAACTGCAACATATATGAACCAAATAAATTTGACAAAAGTAATTCATATTCACAACAGCCATTAACACTTATATTTTAATATATATAAAAATTTTGTTTGCTCATGTAACCTACGGGACAACATCAATAAAATCATATTTGAACTAAATTTAAATTTATTTGTTTTAATAAGTTTTTGTTCCAATTTTTATTATTATTCGCATAAAATAAATGAATGTTACAAAATTATACAATAAAAAACATTAAATTGTTATTATTATTTTTCATGGCGCTAGGACTAATAAAGATTTTTGATTCAATTTATTATTTATAAATCAATATTAATTGGGATGTAAAAAAACCCAAAACTTATATTTATTATTTAGAATAATGCAGTAGATCGATCGATCTAATAATAACACAATGTGGTGGGATCAATAATGGTTGTAAAGCAAATCTTTTGGTTTCATCTAGAGATTTGTTGAAAAATCAAATATTGTCATCTAGCTTTTATTATTTTACAACTTGTAATTGTAACAGATCTATTACTATATTAATGCACATTGGATAAATCAATACGTAAACGTAGCCTTTCTTAAAACGATTTTATATACAATTAATCTTACTTTCTAATCTCATATATGACCTACAATCCTAATTCATTTTTCACAAGCTTATATCTTCTATATTTCAAACATCAACTTTCCTTTGCATAATATTTTATTAAATCTAGTTCTAAACTAGAAATAAATAAATATTCCCAAGCTCTTGATTAATATAAAGAAAAACTCGAACAAAAAAACAGTCCAATTAATTAAAATTATATTTTGTTCCTATTAAAATCTACATCTTGTCACCAGTTTATTAATCTTAAGTCTCAAAAGCCTATAAGAAAACGTAAACAAAATAATCAAAGTAATTCAAACTAATTGGTATAAATTCTAATTTTATGCAAAGCCATGATTTTAACCATTTAAATAAAAAGATTTTAATTTTGAAATAAATCATATTTTTATCTTCGGACAGATATGCCACACACTCAACAGCGGAACTTGAATTTTGAATATATCAATAGACCAAATATGAAACTTAAACTTCAATTTTTTTTATAAATTTTAGTAACACGGATTAATAATGAAATGATTAGATGAAACCTGTTGTTAAAATTACAACCCCAAAATTTAAGTTCAACAGAATAACAGTAATATTATAACAAATAAAAAAAATAACGGTCTTTCCTTAATCTTATATTCAATCTTTAATGCATCATCTGAAAATATTTAATCGTGACTTTCGATTCTAACTATCTTTGTTATTATAGAAATTCATAGAGACTCAACTTCAATGCAAATTAACATTAAATTGAAATAAATTAGCGTTTAACACTAGCTTAGTTAGTTCCTGATACCGTCAAGATATCCCAAAAAAATTAGTTTTACATATTTTACATAAAAACTACAGTAAATCAAATTATTTATTTCGAAGATAGTTTTCGTCGAATGAATATTGTCATTGCCTCTGAACTCATAAATTATAAGCATCACAATACATATTTGTGCGTTATTTTAAAACGACAAACTTGATTTCCACTACATTGTTCACCATTTCCATTCAATATTTAAATCTAAAATCTATTACGATATAGTTTAAAAAAACCAATAAGAATATCAAAGATCAAATCATGTACATTTTTTTGTTATTTCCTTTTTCTAATAAAAATTTTTCATGCATTTATCTTATTGAATAAAATTGAAGATGGAGATCATGATCCGTGAAAAATGTATTGAGTATTGACGTATATAATATATATACTCAAGCTTCTATAAACTTCATTAAAGAAGGTCTTTAATGAAATACGAGCACATGACTTATCAATAACCATAAAGATTTTTTTAGTTTCACCTCAACACAATGACCAAGAATTTAGATGAAAGAAAGTACGTTTATTAAAAAGTATATATTACTTACCTCTGAGTCTGAGGCCGTCCACAATACCCCTTTGTTTTATTTTGTTAGCCCTGGGCCGGTAACAGTGGGAAATCCAGTCACTAATCCAAAGATTTATTTATTTTTTTCACAATTTACTTTATTGTTCAATTCAAGCACTTAATAATATACACAAAAAAATACTATCCATCAGCTAATGCTGGGATGCGAAATAAAAATGATTCTAAATTGATAATAATTTTATTAAAACAATACATGCCACATTTACAGGCTGGTTCAGTGTTCACTTGACATGGGTGCCAATTGTTTTCATTAGCGACTTCATTTATTTCTATGGTCTATTTACACGACCCTTGAAAAAACATAACGCATACTACCGGCACAAATCAAAAAAATATACAAGGCTTAAAGAAAACGAAACTGATAGGATTTCACTATTGGGGGTTATTACGGGATTTCATTACAAATTGTCCCAATCACAGTGAAATTGCTTGCAAATAATTTTTCTTTGCATGAATAATAAACTGCCAACTTCAAGATGAGGTTGTCATGAACTTCATTTTTTCAGTGTAGATAAGTTCAGATATATGAAAAACTGGCGTTAAAATATGATAAAAAGTAAGCAATAAAAAAATTTATATGACTTGTTGTATTAGTAGAGGTGTGTCATCTCTATATAGAACATTATACAGAACAAAAATAGAATCACAAATGTTCACAGTGCTCATGCATTGTATTTGTTCCCGACACGAAACACACAAAAATCTCTCAAATCACTCACAAAATTTCTAAAATTTTTATTTTTTACACCAAATAGTATAAAAGTTTTGTTTATTTAACATTATGCTCGTCGCATATTGCCACTATGTCATAAGAAAGAAAATTCGAAAAAAATCGTTATGATAACATTCAATTTCCATTGCGTCATTTTTATTTTTATTAACTTATTTAAATATGAAAAGAATTTCAAAATGTCGTTTTAATTCTATTTATTTATTCGAGTGTACTTGTGGGTACACTTTATTTTTTGTTTTTCCGTTTAACAGAATGGTTTTCCTAACGCGTTAGCCACATACAGTTGTCCTTGTGAGAAGCACGGATTCTCCAAATCTAGTCCACATACTTGCTGTAACTGTCCTTGTGATTTGTTGATGGTCATTGTAAAAGTGAGTTGCACTGGAAATGAAACGTTTGAGTTTAAATGCCATATCTGTTGGAATCATTGGAATACGTGGCAACACTACATCTTCCGGTTCGAATTTTCCATTTAAAATTGTGGCTTCAATGACATTGTTCATCATCTTTTTCACCGAACATTTCAAAAAAATTTGTGCAACTTCAAAGTATTTGACGTATTACTTCGGTCTGAAAGACCTAAGTATTACATTCATGAGCCAAAAGTGAAATTCTTACCCCCACTTTTTTTGGCATTTCTCGACGTTTTAGGACCTACTGATTCTAAAATAGCAAAAAAAAAATTGTATGTCTGTCTGCCGGACGGCCGGCCGGCCGGCCGTCACAACCGACGAAATCTAGAAAACCGCTGGACGGATTTGAAAAATTTTTTTTTCTAAAAATAGGTTTACTTAATTACTTTCGGAAGAGCCGAAAGGACGATGTGTTTGATAGCTGTACCGGAAGTGTGTCAAAAAAATCGAAAAGGTGTCAAAACAAGGAAATTTGCATATTTTTTGCTTAAAAAACGTTCATTTTAAGTGATTACGAGTAGGAACATTGAATTTGGAGAAATCTTGATGGTCGGGATTGGTATGTGAGACCAAAATCTAGATTATTGCATTATAAGTTTGTCAAAAAAATGTTGTCAAGTGTGTCAAAAGACAGATTTTTATTTATTTTTTTACCTAACTTTTTGGAAAAAAAATGAAATTAATTGTTTGTTTGAAATGAATTTTTATTATTATTATTGAGAATTATGGCATTATAAGTTTGTCAAAAAAATATTGTCAAGTGTGTCAAAAGATTTTTAATTAGTTTTTTACCCAATTTTTTGGAAAAAAATAAAATTGTTTCTTTGAAATGAAATTTTATTTTTATTATTGAGAATTATGGCATTATAAGTTTGTCAAAAAATGTTGTCAAGTGTGTCAAAAGAAAGGTTTTTATTTAATTTTTACTTAATTTTTTGTAGAAAAAAATAAAATTAATAGTTCGTACGTATGACATGATATTTTATTATTATTATAGAGAATTATGGCATTATAAGTTTGTCAAAAAATAATGTCAAGTGTGTCAAAAAATGATTTCATTTATTTTTTTAGCCAATTTTTTGGAAAAAAAATGTAGCTGTTTTTATGACGTAAATGTAATTTAAAATGAAATTGGACATGGAAATTTTTGGAAATATTTTTGGAATTTTGAAAAAGTTTGTATTTTTGATTTTGTAATAATTTTTGCAATATTTTTAGAATTTCGGCAAAAGTTTTAATTTTTGATTTTGTAAGAATTTTTGGAATAGTTTTAGAATTTTGGAAAATTTTTAATTTTTGATATTATTATAATTTTTAAAATTTTGAGAAAAAATTTCAATTTTTGATTTTGTAATAATTTTTGCAATATATTTAGAATGTTGGAAAAACTTTGAATTTTTAAGAATTTTTGAAATATTATTGGAATTTAGAAAAAATTTAAATATTTGATATTATTTTAATTTTTGGAATATTTTTGGTTTGGTTTTATTTAATTTAAAAGTTTGGTTTTATTTAATTTAACAATATTTTTGGAATTTTGATTATAATTTTCCGGCAACGTATTGATGTTTCGTGTTAGTTTTGTAATAAATTTTTAAACAGAGATAAAAAAATACTAGTACTTTAACAAAGAGTTGTGTTTGATATACATCGCTGCCCAAAACTAAAAACCATGTCCTCGTGAAAGTTTTTTGGCGAAAACTATATAAAAATCCTTAACCCAGACCGAAGTCTTGATATCTCAGAGCTGTGAGATTTCAGCCCCTCCATATTTTAGAATTACAATGTATGTCACAAAACACATAAAAACCTTTCAAGACCTAGGTTCCACACCATCATGTTTTTTAAGATGTTGATGGACGCAAATTTCTTTTTTTTTTGGTTTTTTATGTTCTTTTTAAGGAATGGAAAACCAAATAATAAATCTTTTCACATAATAATGTACGAAATAGGGCAATATTTCATAATAGGATAGAGGAAATGAAAATAAAATACTTTTTTTTTCAAATTTGCAGGAAAAAAGCTAAAATTGGGTTACTAATTTTCCTAGTGCTAAAAGCATATATCAAGATCATGTAACGCATTGTTTTCCTCAATCCAGCATATATAACAGTTATATTCAAACTCATTTCTTCTTCTTTAAAAATTTCTTTAAAAAAAAATATAAAAAATAAAAAAATTGCGTCCATAAACACCTTAGAAGCATGTTGTTGTGGGACCTTGTTCTTAAAAGGTTCTTATGTGTTGTTGTGACACGTTGTGTTGTAATTCCTACTACCCAACATATTTTATTTAAAAATACCTAAAAAAGCGTGTCATCACCAAAAAATATTCCATAACTATAAGACTAAGTGTGCTATCGTTGATTGAAAAAATTTCATCCGCCAGCACCCCTAAAATATCACGTATCCCCTTATATCAGTGATATCTTACTGCCATTGCCAGTGGTATACAATATCTCACGTTAACTGATTTGCCAATGGGCGATATGTATAAAAACTAGTAAACACTAGTTAAACTTTACTACCTAGTTTAATACAAAATTACTAGTATAGTAAAAAATTGGTTTGAGTATGAAATAAACTAGGAGGATAGTATTAAAAAACATCGCACTAGATTGTTGCTATGGCGTTTACTAGGAATTTAAATAACAAACTTTTTTTGAGTTGTCAAATAAATAACTTTCTTCGTATTTTCTTATAGCTTATCTATTTATTTAGTAAATTTGTAGGATTTTATGTTAATAATTATAAGAAGAAGCTGAATATTAAAATATTCATTTTATTTTATATTTTTGTTTTCGTAAACTTACATGGAAGTGAAATAAATTGTGTTGTGTTTTATTGAAGAAAAAAAATTTTTATTCAGATCCCGTATTTAAGTAATAATTTCTTCTAAAACTGCGGAACCATTAAAGTTTTATCTTTCATTAGTCAGACATGCAAGAATGAAGATGCAGCCCAATTTCTTTTCAGAACAATTGGCGATAGACTATTTGTCATAAGAGCTTTGAAGGTTTTCGTAGATTTGATACGTAATCTTTTGTAGATTGCTTTCAGCTATCAGATGGCAATTTGTGTATTGTTTTTAAAATTTTCCTATACGTTTTTCCAATGTTTTGGGGTGTAAAATGAACTGTGCATTGAATTTTTTGGCGTACCTCTTATTATTAGTCGTGGGCATGCGGCTTGTTGCAACAGTTGGGGTTGACATTGAATAATTAAGTGGCGATTCTAGTCAAAGTTCATTAGACGAGCCAGTCCCAACTACCCTTGCAATAACATTGACATGGGCCGAAAATGTGAGTTAGAAAATAATCCTGCAAAAACAGAAGTGATTCTTTTTACCAGGAAGCAGAGGATCCCTGATATTGGCTCCATTGCTCTGGAAGGAAGTGATCTTGCACTTGCAGAACTAGCAAAATACCTATGTTGCGCGCTGAAAACCTAGGTGGACTCACCTGGAAATCAAATATCACAGAAAGAGCCAAAAAAGTTACAGTAGCACTCTCTATACTCATGTAAAAAAACCATGGAAAAAGATGGAATCTTGCACCTCACATATCCCAATGATTTTACATCTCGGTGATCAGACCAATCTTAATGTACGGTGTGATCATATGCTGGACTGCAATTTCCAATGCTTCAACCCAGTAATGGTTCTCCATCATCTACCCTTTAATGTGCTAGATCAACAGATAACATGAAAATCAACTCTGTGACTCAGAAATGGGGATATGAAGCAGTTGTTCTGGATTTAATTATTCTAAGCATCTGATAGATTCCTTGAAATATTGTAGATTCAAAATTCCTTTCTTGATCTGTATGAATCTAATTGCTTATTCCTGCTTCAGTTATTATGGTTCTTGATTCCTGATTGGTATTGGACACACACCTATGGCCACTTGATAAAATAATTCATAATGACTAGCACATATTTGTTGATGCTATCAGTAGCCGGTAATGGTTCAGCTACATTCATTGCAATTTTCTCAAATGGTGCTCCCATATTATACTGCCTCATATTACCATAACTTCTTCGTATAAGTCCTTCTGCAGTAGCTATTCCACGAGACCATTCCACTATTCCTATTCTACACCATTCCACTATTCCACTATTCCATTCCTATTCGAAATTTTTTATACCTACTACCTACTGCCGAGAGAGTTGTAGACCTGCTTGAAGTCATCGAAAAGTTGGCAGACAGGTAAGTTTATAGACTTTGATCCTGACGGGCGCACGAAGAAAAGGTTTTAGGAGACTCAATGAATTTTTTTTTAATACAAAGTGTAGTATAATTACAATACGCGTCAAAACAATACATTATTGCCTTTTAAGACCTAAGTCCCACAACAACAAGCGTGTTGAGGTCTAGATTAACGCTTTTTTAAACCTTTGTAGATTGAATGGACTATTGATTCGGGCAAAGTTCTTTTTTGACTCACTTTTGTCATCCGTCTAATTGTTCGTCACACAAACTATAATTGAAACATCGTTGGGGAACTCGTTTTTTTAATGTGAAAATAATCGATGGCTTCTTGGTGGAATTAAAATTGACCAAATTTTTGTCATCTCAATCTGCGAATTTTCTAGGTCCTCGTTTATATTTATGTTGGGATTTATTCGATTCAACATTTTACCCTTTGAGTTTCAAGTTTTATATAGTTAATGGAGAAATGAGTTTTACTGTTACAAAAAAGTTAATTTTTTCAGCGCCGGCTGACAAAAATTTATTAAGTTTTAGGTAGATTTCATATAAAAATCTACCTATTGCAATGGGCTTCATCTCGGAATTTCGGAAAAAATTTTTGTGCCAAAGGACTATATAAGCGGAGACGAAAAAACAAAAAAAAAAATTTATATATATGTATATATATATATATATATATATATATATATACACGATATGAGATATAACGAAAACGACCGGCACTCTCACGGTCGCATTTGTTGAGGTAGATCAAAAAAATTTTCTGTACATGAGTGTTCTAATAATATCTCGGACGAGTTCGTGAATCAGCAAAATCCGACACGTGGTTAAGGAACTAGAGCATTTTTTCTAAAAAAATTGTTTTTTAAAACCGTTATAACGGCCGTTTGGATACTAATATTTTTAAAACGTTAACAAATTAAAAATCCTTGAAATCTTTTTTATCAATTTGCTTTAAAAATAGACCTCTGCATTTAGAGGTTTCTGAGTGAGCGGCTCCAACAAAAAAGTTTGCAAAAAAAAATTTTTTTTTTAAACAACCGGCGCTCTCACGGTCGCATTTGTAAAGCCAGATCAAAAACCCTTTCCAAAAATGTGAGTTTTATTAATATCTTGCACAAGTTCGTAAATCAGCCAAATCCGACATATGGTTAAGAAACTAGAGGCTTTATACTAGAAAAAAACTCTGTTTTTTAGATCCGTTATAACGGCCGTTTAGATTCTAATATTTTTAAAAACTTCATAAATTTAGAATCTTTGAGATCTTTTAAATCAGTTTCTTTCAAAAAAAAAGACCTCTGCAGTTAGAGGTTTCTGAGTGAGCGGCTCCAACAAAAAAACTTGTAAAACACAAAATGCGTTTGAATCAACCGGCACTCTCACGGTCGCCTTTGTTGAGCCAGATCAAAAAACCTTGCGTAAACAAGTGTGTTTTAATAATATCTTGGACAAGTTCGTAAGTCAGAAAAATCTGACACATGGTTAAATAACCAGAGGCTTTATACTAGAAAAAAAAGTAGTTTTTTTAATCCGTTATAACGGCCGTTTGGATACTAATATTTTTAAAATCTTCATAAATTTAGAATCTGTGGAAACATTTCAATCCGTTTCTTATAAATATAAACCTCTGTAGTTAAAGGTTTTTGACTTGCTGGCTTCAACAAAAAAGTTTGGAGTGTTCATAACTACAATTTGCAAAAACCTTATAACAGTCAATGAAAAAAAAATAAAAAAGTTTGAATAGAAGAAATTAATTTTTTTCTTAGAAATAAACTATTTTGATATTTTGCAGTAATTCGACGACATATGATATAGCGTAGGTCTTGTCATAAATTGTCACACACATATTCTGTGGTAGATTGGATATTTGTTTGTTGCAAAATTGGATAGATATGGTTTTGCTTATACATATGTAGCTAATTTTCTTTTTAAAATTTGTTCGATATCTGTTTGGAATTAGTTTGTGTTGTTTAAACTAATCTGATACATCAGATTCTACTGGCACACAAAACTGTCTGATCTCGAAATCTACCTATTTCTAGCGGATATACGTGCCGCTTGGACTTTTTTGTTCCGCGCTCGATAAATTAGTTTATTTCTAACAGTAAAACTCATTTCTCCATTAATTAAATATATTTATTGAAAACACTCTTTATTTTTGTTAGATGATAACTAAAAATTGATTTGAACATTTTATTTGTTTATAACAATAGGAATTTGTTAACATTTTTTTTTAATTTTAATTTTTTGTATAAACAAGCATCTATTAATATAGTTTACACATTTTGCCATAGGCTCTTGGCGTAATTCGTTGAATAACATATTTGTTTTGCACTTGTTTTATACGCACGTTAATATAAATTTTAAAAAAATAAAAGATTCAATTTTATTTCTATGATCACTCAATATATTTCGTCTTTTTCGGACATCCTGTTATGCCGCAATCTGGGCTATTATCTAACCAGTAGTATTTATAAGAGAGTCTACACCCTACTCCAGAACGAGTTCAGGTTCTGTATTGGTAGACTGAAGGAAATGTATGCCTTGGTAGTGAGATTTAACGGTCAACGAACAGTCAAGGATACATTTTCTTCAGTCGCCACACTGTTCTATTTCTTCTCTCCCTTATAAACCCACTACTTGGTAATCTTCAGTTTAACATCCGTAACTACATGAAACAGCAACTTAGTTCAACAAAAATACATTACATAATGAACCAGTATCAAAACCATTAATTAATCGCGTTGCTAAAACAACACGTCGTGTTGATTCAGTAACAATTTCTATTAACAAAACTATCAGTCTCACAATTAACATTGCTTAAATTCGTAAACATTCTTCTACTTTGTTTTCATCAAACGAAAAATAAAACTCATGTAGTTGTGGTTGCATTTTTCATTTTTTTGTTGATACTATCAGACACAATCTCATCATCATCTGTTTGAATAAACTGTTAATAAATTGTTGCATTTCGTGGTTATTGTTATTTCGTTTTCTCTATAATCTTTAATAACTGAAAACAAAACCAACACGAATTGTATGTTGTCGATCCTCCTTTCTTTTTTTGTAATTGTTTGACGATCTCATTCTAAAAAACCGATTAAATTCCTTTGTTTGGGAAAAACAAAACAACCGAAAGAAATATACAAAATTTTTGAATGGTCATCTCCTTCGCTCCCCTTCGTTTAGATTATTTAAACAAAGCATTTTTGATAATGATGGTCAGTATGATTTTGTTACAAAAATCAATTAGTTCGATTTTTTTTGATATCAAAAGTAAAATAAAAAATCTTTCTCGAGTTCGGTTTGAATTAAATCAAAAAGCTTGATTAGTCGGTGACTTTTTATATAATCACTTGTGTCGAGTTATATCTTTTGATAATAAAAGTAATTTAGAGTTGAATTAGAAATGTGCGCTTAATGTGAAAAATTTTTAATGAAATTTACTTTCTTTTGTAAGTTTTATGGTGAAATAAACAAAAAAGGAAAAAATTAAATTGTAACGATTTCCTTAAAATAAATAAAATTTTCTTGTTGTTTTTGTACGAAGAAAAGATACAAAATATTAATCTAAAGGAAAAAAAAATTGTCTTTGTTGTTTATAGTGAATTTTACAAAAAGTTTTTATTAACAAAATAAAATATTCTGAGAAAAGAGAAAACTAGTGTGATCTAGAGTCAACTGTTTTCTACCACTAATGTTTATATAGAGTGGATTACTGGTCTGCTTGATTTTGGTTTTATGGTGCTGTAGTATTGTAACAAGGAGGAAAACAGCTTACAACCAAAAATAGCATTGTAGTCGGTGTCACAGGGGTTGACATACAGAATTTGCAACGTGTAACCCTGTAGCGAGTAATCATACAAGTCGACTATATAGGATCTTCTACATTGCAACTATCAACACTTAAGTTAGGTTTACCTTTTTTATTATTATCTTTATTAGATTTTTTATATTATATCGATTGATGAATTACTAAATAACTAAATCATTAGAGATTTTCTTGGGTAAGTGCCATACTAGTTATTTTTCTTAATTTCTTTTGGTTGTAATATCCTGGCATAACGTTGTGTCAAAACAACGTTATAAATCAATGGCGCCGAACAAAAACAAACCGGTTTTATAACAGGTAACCCGTTATAAAACACACAATAAGTTTCATATTTTAATATTTTCTGATAATATTTCAATATTTTGAATATTTTTGTTATTTTTTCTGTATATTAAATATCGGCATATTGCGATTTTTTTTTATAATATGTTGGATGTTGTAATATATTTTTGATATTTTTACATTTTTTGAATGATACGGTAAATATTGTAATTTGCTATAATTTTGTTGCATCTGTGTTTGATGTTTGATTGAATTATTTTTATATTTATCTATTGTATTATTATATACCTATGGTGTTTTTTTATATACCTACTGTATTTTTTTTATATACTATTGTATTATGATATATCTTTATATTTGATCGATGTTTATGATGCAACAATTAGTTTTTACAACGTTATAATCTGAATAAAACATGGGTATCTCTAAGAAAGAATCCAAGAAGGCTTAACCTTCTTAACATGTATCGTTGGTTGAAGATCGCCTCTGTCTTTTGGCATGCGATCACCAAGCGGATTTTTTTTTAATATTAGTAAAATTTCAATTAGTTTTCCTTCCGAGACTGAATGCAGCTTTACTGGTCGAGTGTTTATGTGGAAGAGAAGGGAAGCCTGTCAGTCCTACGGACAGCCAGGATCGCTTCTACAATGCTAAGCACTCCTCCATACAAGTGAAACTGCATCCAGATCTCCACTTTGTTGGGAAGAACCAACGTTCAACCCAACCTCCCTTCACAATTTCAATGGACTTAGCAAATCCATCCAACATCGCGTTACAATAGTGAATTCGGTCTTGTACTGAAATCGGATCTGGAGACTGGTACTCTATACTGGTCTACTCCCAACAAACGATATTAGTCTTAATTGTTTTCCTTAACTTTTCTAGTTTAATATTTTTTCTTAGTTTTAAGGATGAATGAACTCAGCATATGATTTTTGTAGATAACAGATATTTAGGCTGAATCTTTAAACAATGCTGAATTCATTTCATCACGCGGGAGGGTACTAGAATGTAGATTTTAGGATTTTTAGGCCTATTTTTGTTCTAGACCTCACATGTCGTTTCTGGGAAGAGATCGCGAGTTCGATTTTCCACTTCGAATCTTCGTTACAATTCCTTTTAAAAATTTTTTGATTATACAGTCAATCGGTGTGGGCTTTGCCCAGGAAAAATCTCCTGTGCACCAGCACCTGTGAAACAGAGGCATTACCCCACATCGCCGGCAGTTCAACAAAAGATTTATGCTGAACTAGACCGTATGCTTCAATTAGGAGTGATCGAAGAGAGTTCTGACAGTTCTTGGTGCTCGCCAGTGGTCTTAATACAAAAATCTTCAGGTAAGAATCGTCTATGTTTAGATTCAAGACGTGTCAACGCACTGACCAAAAAGGATGCATACCCACTTCCTTTAATCGATGGCTTGTTAGGACGTCTAAATAGTACGAGATACATAAGCAGTATTGATCTCAAAGATGCGTTCTGGCAAATTCCTTTGGCAGAAACATCTCGAGACAAAACAGCCTTCACAGTGCCTGGACGACCATTGTACCAATTCAAGGTTATGCCTTTTGGTTTGTGCAATGCTCCCCAGACAATGTGTCGGCTGATGCATAAAGTGATACCTCACAAGTATCATGAAAGTGTCTTCGTCTATTTAGACGACCTACTGGTAGTGTCCTCAACATTCGAGGAACACATGGAACTACTGTCTATAGTCTCTACTCTTTTAACTAATGCAGGTCTAACCATCAATCTGCAGAAAAGTAAGTTCGTGCTGCGAGAAGTAAAGTATTTGGGCTTTTTGGTTGGCGAAGGTGGATTGAAAACGGATCCAGAAAAAGTACGAGCTATTGAGGAATATCCAGCTCCAACAACTGTTAAACAGATTCGTCGGTTATTAGGTATGGCAGGGTGGTATCAACGATTTATACCAAACTACGCTAGTGTTGTTTCACCTATTACAGATCTTTTGAAAAAAGGATCTAAACGACTGGTATGGACTGATGGAGCTCAAACCGCCTTTAACAATTTAAAACATCTTTTGACTGTAGCCCCAGTTTTAATAAATCCTAATTATGAAAAAGAATTCTTTATTAGATGTGATGCAAGCATCACGGGTGTAGGAAGTGTATTGTATCAGCTGGATGATGAAGGCCATGAGTGTCCGATAGCATTCATGTCTAAAAAGTTGAATAAAGCCCAAAGGAATTATTCAGTGTCTGAGCTTGAGTGTCTTGCAGCAATTCTCAGCGTGAAGAAATTCAGAGCCTACGTGGAGGGTCATAAATTTACAATTGTGACCGATCATTCAAGTCTAAAGTGGTTGATGTCACAAAAAGATTTGAGTGGTCGGTTAGCTAGATGGAGTTTAAAGCTTCAACACATGGATTTTTCTATTGTACATAGTAAAGGGACCCAAAACGTAGTACCTGATGCTTTGTCTCGTATATATGACGACACGTCTGAAGAATTTGCTGAAGCACTCGCTCATACTGACGACACTATTAAATCAGATGATGAATGTTATCGGCACCATGACTACACAAACATGATAGCCAAAGTACAATTGTCTCCTCAGGATTTTCCAATGGTGAAACAGTTGGATGGTAAGCTATACATGCGCATAGAACCTAAAGCTGATGCAGTACCTAACGATTTGCCTGTGTGGAAACTTTGGATACCAAAACCTTTAACTACTAAATTGATCAAGGAATATCACGACAACTGTATAGCTGCTCATGGAGGGGTAAAGAAGACCTTGGTGGGTCTTCGGCGTCTCTACTACTGGCCGGGCATGGCATCCCAAGTTCATGACTATGTCGTGTCTTGTGATGTCTGCAAACAATCAAAGGCAACAAATCAGATATTGCGTCCACCAATGCAATCCCGATTTATAACAGATAGACCATGGCAGCGTATATATATTGATTTTTTGGGTCCGTATCCCAGATCAAAATCTGGGAATACTGTTCTTCTGATTGTACTTGATCACTTGTCAAAATTTGTATTAATTAAACCACTCAGAAATGCTACGTCACCTTCTGTGAATACATTTTTGAGAAATGAAGTTTTTCTCACATATGGTGTTCCAGAGTTTCTTCATAGCGACAATGGTAAACAATTTACTAGTAATTCTTTTCAAAAACTGTTGTCAGAATTCAACATTTCTCATATTAAAACTGGAGTCTACAGTCCTCAGAGCAACGCTTCGGAAAGGGTGAATAGGTCAATATTAGCTGCGATCAGATCGTACATTAAAGGTATGCATAATACGTGGGATTCGCATTTGGGAGATATAGCTTTTGCACTACGTTCCGCAGTACATAGCACAACACTTCATTCTCCATACTACGTGTTGTTTGGTCAACACCCTATATCAGATGGCAAGACTTACACAACTCTTCGAACTTTACATAGTCTGGGTGAACCAATAGATATGGACATGGATCATACAGATCAATTAGCAATCGTCAGAGCTCGCATTAAGAAATATATGGACACAGCTTTCGCAAAGTCCCAACAACATTATAATTTACGGACGCGACCTCGTACATTTGAAATACAACAACGAGTCTTGGTCCGACAACATCACCTAAGTGATGCAGCAAACAAGTTTTCGGCCAAGCTGGCTCCGAAATTCCTACCAGCCATAATAACAAGCAGGGTTGGTAATGTGTTGTACAAATGTACAAATTTGGATGGTAAGCCCATTGGGACTTTCCATGCCAAAGATATAAGAATTTAAAAATTTCAAACATCATTTATATAGTTCCTGTTAACTTATTTTTCTTGTATTAGTTTTTTTTATCCTTATCAATTTATTAATTATTATTAATTTTTTTTTATTATTATTCTTTACATTGGTATCTTGATTTATTAAAATTTCTCACCTTGGTTGTTCTAATAAATCATCCACTATGCTTAACATATTAACGTTTTCGTGTTAGATGTGAGCCGCTTAAGACTCTGTCTGCGGTTATCTGACTCTACTTTGTATTAGCTTACCACTCCCCATTCATTTTTTATTAACTTTCACAAATTTTCACTATTTTTATAGATAGTCTTTATCGCTAACAATAGTAATGCTGTCTCTCATTGCCTGAAATTGAATTTTGGTACTTGAGGGCGCTGTTCAGTAAGAGTATTAGGTAGTTTTTTTTCATTAGTTTTAGTTTTTTTTCATTAGTTTTAGTTTTTTTTGGGAAATTTGATGTACGTAGAAAGAGATTATTAGGCTCATGTCTGTCATCAGTTCCACATACAATTACTGAACAGGGCTCTCAAGTATGGAATTTCGGTTAATGGTCATGATGGTCAACATTTGTATTCCTCTTATTGCAATAGAACTTACCTTTAATAAATAATACAATTTCATTCACTAGTATCTAACACTTGATTTATTTGCGCACGCTTACCAACTCTGCGCTGCCTGTTGTCTGCTAGGACTCGGCATGTCTCAATTGGGGAACTTTTACAGCGAGACATGACAGTTTACACGATATCATTAATGCAGCTGATCAACAAAACTCTGGCGTTCTACAATCAAGAATTTGGATGCAATAGTCATTAAGTCAACATAAATAAAACAATTTTTTTTTTTTTGAAACATCTATAATTCACAACTCTTTCATAATGGATATACAACATCAGTAATTCAAACATCTTTATTTTTCATCATGGTTACTCAACATCTACAATGCGCACTTTCTTTCATCATTTAGCGTCATGCAAAAATTCTAAACATCTGGTTGTCTTGGGAGAGGCACTCGACTCATCAATTCGTATACCTAGTATCGGTAAATAATGGTGATTGCTACATATTTTTCTTTCCTTAATCTTCACAAAAAGCATTTCACTGTTGACTGCTTGTTTGATATCGGTTCAGGAAATTGTCTGTTATGCCGCAATCTGGGCTATTATCTAACCAGTAGTATTTATAAGAGAGTCTACACCCTACTCCAGAACGAGTTCAGGTTC
The DNA here is from genome assembly GCA_963693315.1 of Diogma glabrata. NCBI lineage: Eukaryota > Metazoa > Arthropoda > Insecta > Diptera > Cylindrotomidae > Diogma > Diogma glabrata. The sequence continues at coordinate 257,684,341 of OY856187.1, read as the reverse complement.
TGTATTGGTAGACTGAAGGAAATGTATGCCTTGGTAGTGAGATTTAACGGTCAACGAACAGTCAAGGATACATTTTCTTCAGTCGCCACACTGTTCTATTTCTTCTCTCCCTTATAAACCCACTACTTGGTAATCTTCAGTTTAACATCCGTAACTACATGAAACAGCAACTTAGTTCAACAAAAATACATTACATAATGAACCAGTATCAAAACCATTAATTAATCGCGTTGCTAAAACAACACGTCGTGTTGATTCAGTAACAATTTCTATTAACAAAACTATCAGTCTCACAATTAACATTGCTTAAATTCGTAAACATTCTTCTACTTTGTTTTCATCAAACGAAAAATAAAACTCATGTAGTTGTGGTTGCATTTTTCATTTTTTTGTTGATACTATCAGACACAATCTCATCATCATCTGTTTGAATAAACTGTTAATAAATTGTTGCATTTCGTGGTTATTGTTATTTCGTTTTCTCTATAATCTTTAATAACTGAAAACAAAACCAACACGAATTGTATGTTGTCGATCCTCCTTTCTTTTTTTGTAATTGTTTGACGATCTCATTCTAAAAAACCGATTAAATTCCTTTGTTTGGGAAAAACAAAACAACCGAAAGAAATATACAAAATTTTTGAATGGTCATCTCCTTCGCTCCCCTTCGTTTAGATTATTTAAACAAAGCATTTTTGATAATGATGGTCAGTATGATTTTGTTACAAAAATCAATTAGTTCGATTTTTTTTGATATCAAAAGTAAAATAAAAAATCTTTCTCGAGTTCGGTTTGAATTAAATCAAAAAGCTTGATTAGTCGGTGACTTTTTATATAATCACTTGTGTCGAGTTATATCTTTTGATAATAAAAGTAATTTAGAGTTGAATTAGAAATGTGCGCTTAATGTGAAAAATTTTTAATGAAATTTACTTTCTTTTGTAAGTTTTATGGTGAAATAAACAAAAAAGGAAAAAATTAAATTGTAACGATTTCCTTAAAATAAATAAAATTTTCTTGTTGTTTTTGTACGAAGAAAAGATACAAAATATTAATCTAAAGGAAAAAAAAATTGTCTTTGTTGTTTATAGTGAATTTTACAAAAAGTTTTTATTAACAAAATAAAATATTCTGAGAAAAGAGAAAACTAGTGTGATCTAGAGTCAACTGTTTTCTACCACTAATGTTTATATAGAGTGGATTACTGGTCTGCTTGATTTTGGTTTTATGGTGCTGTAGTATTGTAACAAGGAGGAAAACAGCTTACAACCAAAAATAGCATTGTAGTCGGTGTCACAGGGGTTGACATACAGAATTTGCAACGTGTAACCCTGTAGCGAGTAATCATACAAGTCGACTATATAGGATCTTCTACATTGCAACTATCAACACTTAAGTTAGGTTTACCTTTTTTATTATTATCTTTATTAGATTTTTTATATTATATCGATTGATGAATTACTAAATAACTAAATCATTAGAGATTTTCTTGGGTAAGTGCCATACTAGTTATTTTTCTTAATTTCTTTTGGTTGTAATATCCTGGCATAACGTTGTGTCAAAACAACGTTATAATCCTCAGGAGTAATCATAGAAATAAAATTAAATCTTTTATTTTTTAAAAATTTATATTAACGTGCGTATAAAACAAGTGCAAAACAAATATGTTAAGCATCTATTAACTTTAAAAAACAACAAACAGAAGTTTCTATCTTTAATAGAACCGAATTTATGAATATTTAAAAATAACTCGACTAGCCAAAAATCACAAAATTCTCGATATTTGGAACCGGTATATTTTCCAAAAACAAACCTCGAACACGTATATATCGAATAATCCTCGAATGCATATATCTTTTTATTCGTAATGCGCTAGAAATATTCACCATTTTCACATGACAAAAATATTTTTAAAAATTTTAAGGGTAGCTTTCTCCCTTAGTCTTAAGTTTTAAAAAATTTAAAATCGATTTTTTAAATTTATATCAATATATACACTTTCAATTAATTCTTACCGCGTGATGGAAGTAGTATCGATGTGAGTGCTAGAGGGCACTGTATGCAAAAAACACAGTTTTCACGCAGTTTTAAAACTTTATGATTTATATCAGCATGTAGGCAAATTTTGTATGTGACAATTTTAACTTAAAATTTTTCCGTAAATCACTTCTTATTGGCATGGGTCGCGTTAAACCTTGATCCGTCTCATTTGCTAATCATTTTGCACGTTCCGCATTCCGCATTGAATTCGGAAAAAATCGTGCAAAGTACGTTGAACCAGAAGTAAGAAGCCATGAACGAACAACAAGTCTATATGTGAACCCATTCGTTATAGGTATTGCATCTCATTGATTCCGAGTTGTTAATATTAATTACTTTACTCTGGAGATTGGGTCGATTCTGCTTCAGTTATTTCAAGAAGAGTAAATTACTATGTCTTAAAAGTTTACTATTTCTAAAGGTGTCTAAAATTTACTGTTCCTTCACCCGGTTTACGCAATTTGTAAAATTTACATGCACGAAAACATATTTCATCTTCCAAATCAGAATAAAAAACCAATAAATTCAATACATTTGTCTTGTTTTCGAATTCATATCACATCTCAAAAAGGAAAAACTATAAATTAACACCTAGTAATAGTTTTAGTGTGGTAAATAAGACACTAGGTTTGATTATAGTATATTCTAGCATAAATCCAGCAAACTTTGGTTTTTATGCATACCAAACATAGCAAACACTCAAAAACAAAACAATTCGATGTTTTTTTTTTAGCTAGCTAGTAAAGTAAAGTTTCGAATACTTTTTTATGCATACGAAAACTAGTAAACACTTAAAAAACCTAGTTACTAGGTTTTATACATATGGCCCAATAGCAGGTACCAAAGTACGCGGGGTTGTCACACCCATAGATCCAAAATTTATATAAAATTCATAGAATTCATAGAAAATATATAGAATTCAATTCAAGATATATAAAATTTATTGGTATTAATGCATTGTTACCGTTTGCAAATCATTATTGCAAACGTTTTGCCGGCTAAGTGCCACTATTTTTAATTAGTTTGTTCATCATGATTGTCATCCGTTTTTGATTATACATAAGCTATGCTTCTTTGTATAGTATTTGTGCGAATTCCATTTCGTAATTTTGAGCTTTAAATCGACATAATCGATGTTATCCACTATCTTCACTTAGTTTTAGAAATATATCACATACAATTGCATACCAACAACATATTTGGTGTAGATAAAACAATTTGATCATGTGCTAAATTCCAATATATATAATTTTGATATATAAATAAATTTAATTGTTTGTCAGATCATACTTTCATTTTTCAATTTCATTAAATTATGTTCAATGTAAAAAAGACTGATCAAAGCAACCCAAATGTATAAAACGATATATTTAGATAAAAATAATAAAGGCAAAACCCCTTAAGTTAATTATAAGAGCCCTGGGGTTCCATTTATATACATAATACAGAGCCGAGAATAATGTACCTTTCAAATAGTGAAAGAGTTTTTCAAATAGGTGCAGCGGTTTTGGAGATTATCAAATACGAACAAACAAGCATTAATTTTTATATATATAGATAACACAACGTCCTTAATATATATAATTTTTTATTCGCCTACATATTAAAGTGTTACTTTATTACTGTGATTTGCGGCTTTAAAGTATCACTTTTCAACTATTTATTTTGTTGTCATAGCTACGTCCAAAAAAGTAAAAAGCATTTGTATTTGTTTAAATTCTATGAAAAATAAAAATTTTTATCAAAGCAACCCTCAAATTCAAAATTTCATTATCCAATTAAAATAGTTGTTATCATTGGTTGTCATAGCTACACAATAATTTGGAAAAATATTTATGTCAAAGGGTACTTGTTCCACATATTTTTATTTTAAAATTTATGAAAATTTATAATTTTAATTTAGAATAAATAACTTTTCTTAAAATATTTTGCTTGCGGCGAATAAGAAATAGTATATGATGCACGGACGTAAGCTATTTTGGACTTAATGTGGGTGCAAATCTCGGCTAGCGCCTCGATTTGCAAACTCCACATCCGTCCAAAATCTTTAGCTTTATGTCCTAGCATCATAATGTACTATTTTTATTTTATGATAAATTTTTGAATTTTTGCTTTGTTTGTTTTTCTGCTAATAGAAAAATTCAAATTTGCTATATAAATATTATATATGTATCACTATCTGCATTTTTTTCATTTGGGTCAGGGTCAAGGTCTAGATCAAGTCTATTTTTTACATGTAAAAACAACAACAACATAACCCAGATATTTATCTGGGTCTAAATCAATGATCTAAAATATTTTGGTTACATAAAATTGCAAGAAATGGCGAAACATAGGTTTTGATTTTATAAGGTTGGTATGGTCATTTTAAAACTTATAAATGTCAAGAAAAAAATTATTCAAAATAAAAAAACTGTCAAAGATACTTTATTAAAGTTCAAAGATATTATTTGTTTAAAATCAATTTTAATATGATTTGTTTTCAAAACGATTTCAATAAATTTGCTTAAAATTAATTTTAAAGCAATACCTACGATATAAAATCCATATTTTTTAAAGATTCAATGTTTACAATTTTTTATGAATTATCAATTATTTTATTTCACGCCATTTTCAATGATCAATGAACATATATGGCAATGTAAAAAAATGGATTAGTGTTTCTGATTAAATTTTTTTTATATGAAGTATTATTTTTCAAGAGACGTTTAATATTTTTTGAATTTTTTTATATTGAGTTTTAATTTCAAAATGGCGCTACAAGTTCACGAATTTTTTTCTTCTCAGCTCAGTTTTTCCAACAATTTAAAATATAATATTTTTTTTCTTTGCGTGACCCACATCGTTTTTTTCAAACCTTGATCTTGACCCGAATGAAAAAAACGCAACTACTATTACATTTTTACTTACAAAACATGTATATATACGTAAAATACACACATATATAATTAATAAATTAAAAAAAATATTTAAAAAGCATTTTTCCATTTTAATATTAAGCTACTATAAAATGATGCGCAGCATTCGAGCATATCGCTATCCTTTTCATTTTCACTAACAAAAGGCATACACTCAAAAAAAATAAAAGTCACTCTAACAAAATTTTTATAAATATACAACACACAAAATTTTTTTCCTTCAAAGCGAAAAATAATTTATAAATCAAATAAATTTTTTGTTTTTTCAAATAATTTTTTTTGTTATCTACAATATTTTTGCAAACTTACAAAAAAATTTGTGTGTTCTATATTTATAAACAATTTGTAAAATTTACTTAGTTTTTTTTTAGTGTACGTACTCTCCTTCTTTCGATGGACGAGCTACACGCAGCTGCAATGCTGCGTCCTCTTCTATCGCATGGGATGGTTCGCTGGGACCTCTCTGTCGCACGTATACGCTTGCAGCAATATTTCACTTTTTAAAACTCGACAACCGGAATTCAGGACTGATTTTTTGCAGACAACCTGTATCACCGTGTTCGTAACAAAATAATCTTTATTTTGACCTACAGTTTATCCATTAACCGAAACGGTGAATAAAAAAAATTAATTTTTAAATTTTTAATTAATCATATTCTAGACTGAAATATATATGCATTTGACGTTTGTTGAAATTTTCGTATGGGTTTTTTACTATGGGTTTCTATTGAATAAATATTATATTTATATTTGTGTTGAACACAATAACAGTAATTACTCGTATTTCTATAAAAAATTCTACAAAATTGCAATTTTTGATATAGTTTTTCGTACACTTCCTTAGATTTTTGGGGTAAAATATTTTGTACTGCGTTTTCTGTTTTCTCCGATATGTGTGGAGGAGTCGATGATTAATTCTTTTTTAGTTCTTCCTTATTTATCGGGTGTAGAAAAAATAGCGTATGCCACTTTCATGTAATAGTTATTAATACACTCGCATATACCATACGTAACCCGGTTAATGCTCGTGTATTTATATTAATAATTATCATTACATGATCGTTGCATAATATACAATTGTTTTATGAAAGAAAACAGACAAACAAAACCATATTCCATCTATTTAATGTGTTTTATTTTGTTTCCTACTTTTTGCTAAGACCAAGTACCTTTTTTCTAAGGATGAATTAAAATTATAAATTTTGATTTTAACATTCTATCACAATTTTTAATTTTTTTATATTCATTTTTGATGGTGTGTTTTTTCATACTTAGTCGTTAATCAATCATTTTTTTTAATAAAATGTGCTATGTATTAGGAATTACAATATGTAACACAACAACACATAAAAATCTTTTAAGATCAAGGTCCCACAACAACATATTATGTTCTAAGGTGTTAATGGACATACATTTATTTTTGTTTTATATTTTTGAATGGATATATAGCTTAACAATAAACCCTATCACATATAAAATATGACGTAGACCAATATTGCTTCGGTCTGAAAGACCTAAGTATTACATTCTCGAGCCAAAAGTGAAATTGTTCCCCTCACTTTTAGCATTTATCGACGTTTTAGGTCATAACGATTCTAAATTAGTAAAAAAAAATGTATGTTTGTCTGCCGGCCGTCACAACACACGAAATCTATAGAAAATCGCTAGAGGGATTTCAAAAATTTTTGTTTCTAGAAATAGGTATACTGAATAAAAAGAGCCGAAACGCGATGTGTTTGATAACTGTACCAGAAATGTGTCAAAAAATCGTCAAGTGTGTCAAAACAAGAAAATTTGTATATTTTTTGCTTAAAAACGTTCATTTAATGAGTAGTAACATTGAATGAGGAGAAATCTTGATATCATTGGGATTGGTATGTCCCATACAAGCTTGTACAACGGGTATAGTAATGGTCCATTACTGGCAACCAGTAACGCAACAATGGCCGAGTACTGGCAACCATGACTGGGCCATTAACATAATTTTACTGGATGATAACTTCCGACAATAAACGGCTGCCATTTATGGGCCAGAGAAAAAACAACAGCAATGGCCCATACAAGGTTGTACAGTTGGCCTAGTAACGGACCAATAATGATGACTAGTTATGCAGTAATGGCCAAGTACTGGCAGCCATGACTGAGCCATTAAAAATGTATAAAATATCATTATACGTAAATTTAAATAAATTAAATACAAAATAATTTAAAATAAAATAAAATTGACGAAAAAAAATTCAAAACTTCCCAAACAAGATAATACAACTGGTTCAGTAATGATCCATTACTGGTCGATTACTGGCAACCATGACTGCCAGTACCCGGCCATTAAAAAAAATATAAAATAATACTTTCATATGTAAATTTAAATAAATTATTTACAAAATAATTAAAATAAAATACAAATAAAAAAAATTTAAAACATATACATAACCAACCTTTTCAATATTATTATAGTCTTTTAGCTGAGGAGCGATATCTAAACTATATATGTGAAATTTTTCAAGCTATATATTTTTAAAACGGATAATACTCTAGTGAATTTTAACCAAATGACATAGACCGGCAAATTCATGTCTGCAGTGCTGGCCCAATAACTAACCAATTAATTAACCAATTAATGTTAACCATTAACGGGCATGATTGACCATTTAATGTAAAGTGTACTGGCTATTTTCCATGAACTATAGCCCAATAACAATTGCCAAGTACTGTTTACCGTCCATGTGCCAATGATTGGCCGTTCAAAGATAATTATATACTGGTTCTTTTCTGTTAACCATTGAAGGCCAATGAATGATTCTAGTACTGGCCCAATAACAATAGCCAAGTACTGTAAACCATTAATGCGCTCGTGCTTGGCTGTATTTCAAAGTCTGGCAAACCCTGCTTGGGGTGAGACCAAACACTTGATTATTGCATTATAAGTATGTCAAAAAAATATTGTCAAGTGTGTCGAAAGAATGACTTTCATTTATTTCTTTCCCTATTTTTTTGAAGAAAATGAAATGAGTTATTTGTATGACATGAAATGTAATTTAACATGAAATTGGACGTGGAATATGATTCTATCCAGCTTCAGCTACTTCCAACTGTCAAGAACAGTTGGAAAATATTATGTTACCTCAGGGGTCACTGGTCTGATTAGAACATGATATGGGGCTTGGCGAACTCGAGGTACCTGAGCTAAAGTGGTCTCCGGCCTGCTATTACAAACCGTAGACCTGTTGTCATGTCTAGCGGGAACGGGGACCTTGGCATAATCGCCCGTGTCCACGAAGGTATTCCCTTATTAGCATCCCCAAATCCCGGTATGTACACACTAGGGATGAGTCAGGTAGGGTCAAACCTTGAAAGTACCAAACCTCTGAGCACCTGGCACCCCCACACACAAAAAAATCGCATGGTTATCCAGTGGGTTGTTTTAACCATTCAATGTTTGAAATTTTTAAAAATGGTGAAAACAAACAAAACTTTAGTTATAAATCGACATAACAAACATACAAACATAACAAACATAACTCACATAACTATATTTATATTTGTTTTAACCATAACCAAATTTTAACCATAATAATTTACTTATGTATATAAAAAATTGTTCTAAAATATATAGTCTTAACCATGCTATAGTTCTTTTTAAAATAAAGTTATGGTTATTAACATGGTTAAATAATTACATGGTTAAACTCAATCATGATTATGGTTTATTTTAATCATACATAAATATAGAAAACTAACAAAAATACGGTTGTTTCCAATCGTACTTAACTTATTTTCCATCATGCGGTAAATTCAAACGAAACATAATATGGTTATTTTTAATAATATGCATGGCCATTTCAACCAATACAAATCTAAATATAGTTGTTTTTCGTCATATGATTCAAAAATTAACTTCCGCAGTTCGCATCGTTTGTTTTAAATCAACATCCAAAGTGAAAGGAAGATTGAACAAAAATACTTAAAACATCGTTTAAGTGAAAAATTATCATATTTTTAATTTTAATAAGTGAAATTAAATGAAGTACATAAAATATTTTCAAAAATGACAGAACCATTCTTTTGTAAGTGTACGTCGATTTTTTTACGCCAAAATTCTAAATATTTGGTATTCTATTTTATTGGTATTACTATTTACAAATGGAAAAATCTAAATTCAGGATCTTTCTTTTGCTCTGAAATTGAGGTTATGAGTTTTGGACAGTTTTTAAAGTGTTTTCGGTATAATGTCGGCATTTTTATTAAAAACTCTCAGAAATTTGATTCAATTGTTATAAATTTTTGCAAGTGGTTGTAGAAATAGTTATTTTATCGAAGAATGGTTATTAGGGATTTATGATTCATCCCATTTTCACTGTGCGGTGCGTTAGAACTAGTGCTAAGGGCTAGCTGAATTTAGCATTTTCTTTTGCTGATACTCCTAACATAACTAATTTTCAGATTTTAAAAAAATCGACAGAACAATGTACATTTTCAACAGAATAGCCCTTCAATAGTACAATTTAATGCCTTAAATATTTGGTAAAGGCATATATTTATGTTTTGGCTGTAATCATGTTTTGAAATACATTTTTTATTCACCTACATATTAAAGTGTTACTTTATTACTGTGATTTGCGGCCTTAAAGTGTCACTTTTTAATATGTATTTGGTTGTCATAGTTACGTCCAAAAAGTAAAAAACATTTGTGAAATACAAATTCTTTAAAAATAGAAATTTTTATCAAAGCAACCGTTCAAAATTCAAAATTTTATAATCCAATGGAACTTTCCACACTTGTTTGCAGTGCATCGCATTACTTTTTCGCTTTTACCTCTTTGCCAAAAAATTACCTTTAAACTAAATTGGGGTTGCCATAATTGAGTTTTACTCCTCGATTTGCAAACAAACTCCCATACTCCAAAAACCTTACAGTGCATGCACAATGAAATTACTTTTACTCATGAGATTCGAGTAGCTTTTTATTATTATTTTTTAATAGTAGCACAATCCTTTAAAATGTAGCTAGGTTGATTCTCTATTAATCATGAGGAACAAGTTAAGGAACAAGAGTACATTTCAAAAATATTTTTTTTTCTCAAAATAAATTTTCATACAAACTTGGATCTCATGAGTAAAAGAAATTTCATTGTGCATGCACTGTTAGTTTTACGTCCTTGCATCATAATGTATTATTTTATGGCTGAAATAAAATTCCACCATTTTATTACAATTTTTAAATACGAAAAGTACTTCGTTTGATATTGTTTTTTTTTTACATTTCAGATGGTCAACTATGTCTATATGGTTAATCTAAATTATATCTTTCCTGAAATACATCAGAATAATTAATGAAATTTGTTTTTTTATTGTAATATTATAATTAGATATATAATAATTGTATTGTAATTAGAAATATATAGTTAATGAAGTTCGTAATAAATATTTATATTTTCAAAAAATTATATTACATTTGTTTGTGTTTTTTTGTCAAACAGGTTTTCTCTTTTTGATTATATTTGATGTACTAAATAAATAGGGTGACCATTTTTTTTCTAAGTAAAATCAGTACAAAATTTTAAGAGTTAAAATATGTAGCATCCTTCAGCAAGCTACAGACCTACAATCAAATTGACAATCAATTGAAAACGAAAATAAACGAAATAAAATTTTAATGTAAAAATTCCCTAAATTTTATTTCGTTTATTTTCGTTTTCGATTGATTTGCAATTTGATTGTAGGTCTGTAGCTTGCTTTAGTCTCCTTAGTCTCACCTATGACTCTTCTAAGCATAATGTGTGAACGATGGTAATGTGTGAACGAAGTAGACAAATCTGTTTTAATTTTTTTATTAGTTTTAAGGAAATTTTGTTGAGATCAACACCAGAATTTTGTGAAATACAAATTTCCGCCACGATTGCTTGGGAAACACAGGGTTAGAATTTTGATCTTTTTTCCGTGGGTAACTCCACCTTTTAAAAATAAAAGTATTTTTTCTATGATAGCAAATGAAATGTCTGTTTTCTTAAGCCTGCTTGAAATAGCATATTTTCCTACAAGAGATGAAAACATTGTTTTGTCGTGAGTAAACAGTTGTACACGAGACGCGCTAGCGGCGAGTGAGACATGTTTACGAACGAAAAACGTTTTTATCTCGCGTAGGAAATGCAATTTTTTCTATGATAGTATATTTTTAATCGATATTTACTATAAATTATAAAATTAAAAATCGACAACATAACATTAAAAATTCATATTCTATTTTTTGATGGTTGCGTTGTTTAAAAAATATTGTAAAATTATATGAGAAACCATAGCAACTACAATTTGTTTTTCTTTTTACACTATATAGTTGTAAAAGAACCCATTTTCACAGGTCATTAAGCGTGATAAAAATAGACTTTTCAATTGTTATCATAGAAAAAATTGTATTTCCTACGCGAGTAACATTTTACGTTCGTGAAATTGCCCCACTCGACGCTAACACGTCTCGTGAATAAATTTTCACTCACTTAAAAGCAGCGTTTTCATCTCTTGTAGGAAAATGTACTATTTTTCGAATAATTTTTATTACAAGTTTATTCCAAACGATGACACGTATTGTTTTATTTCCTTTTTTAAATTGAAGCTTAAAGTAAAATTCAACAAATTTCTTAAAAATCAGTACTTTCAGTACATAATTTTAAAAATCAGTACCGCATATGTCTATCAGTACAGAAGCTAGAAAATCAGTACTTTACTGATCAAATCAGTACGAATGGTCACTCTATAAATAGAACAATAAGGTAAACAAAATATGGTTCAAATATCGTCATCATATGGTTATCTTTAAATAACATTAACCATAAAATTTAGTTAATATATCACCATGGTATGGTTATGTATCTATAACTTCAACCACAAAATATGCTTAATGCTAACCATAGTATTGTTCTGTATACATAACATTAACCATAAAATATTGTTAATATATCACCATACTATGGTTATGTATCTATAACATCAACCATAAAATATGCTTATTGATAACCATAGTATTTTTCCGTATATATAATATTAACCATGAAATATGGTTAATAATCACCATAGTATGGTTCTGTATATAAAATATTAACCATAAAATGTAGTAAATTATTATCATTGTATGGTTCTGTATCTATAACATCAACCATAAAATGTGGTTTATCATCACCATAGTATGGTTCCTTATATATAATAGCAACCATAAAATATAATAGCAACCATAAAATATTATATATAATATTTCTTATATATAATGGCAACCATAAATATATATACAAAAAAAAATTATATAAGGTATACGGAATTTCGGGGCACTCTCACGGTCGCATTTTTCAACCTACACCAAAAATTTTTTCTGCGTGTGTTGCGGCAAACAATCTCTTGGATAAGTTCAACCATATCCTGGCCATTTAGGGGTACAAGCTAAGAAGCTAGAGTCTTAAAATTGTCAAGAACAAAGCGTTATAACGGCCGTTTGGAACAAAATTTGTCAACAAAATTTATAAATATTAATTACTTGAACATATTTCTATCATTTTTTCATGAGCCAGACCTCTGCAATAACAGGCTCTTTAGCTTTCTGCAATCAACGGTGGTACTTCAGTGTTAAGCACAACGGAATTTAGCGGCACTCTCACGAAAAAACGGTTGCTTTTTTATTATGTCAAGCATTTTTTAAGAAAACGGTCTAAAGCAAACAAAAATAAAGTTGTTCTAACTTATGTTGAAACATAAAATATTTGTTTCCAGATTTAAAAAAAAAACAAGTTTTTAATATTATGAATAAAAGATTAAACTTTTAAAACAATTATTATACATTCTATAAATAAAGATGGCGTTTTAAGCATAAAATATTAATATTTTATATTTAAAACTGTATGCACTAATATTAGTGCATAAAGATAAAGCAATACTAAGTTGCTGTACATATAGTTATTGCGACGCTGTAAATTCAATTCATACGAGAAGATTTTCTACACACCTTTCAATGTGTTACATCATTATAATTCAATATTCATTTTTTTACTATACCATACATAATACTGTACTTTAAATAAATTCCATCGCACATTTTGCAAAATTAATCGACCGTAAAAATATGAAAATAAAATTTCATAAATTTTTTATACATAATTCATATTGTAGTCGTTCTATGGCATTTGTTTTTTCCTGACACTTCATTGTTTTACAATTTTTTATTAGTGTATACATGTACGTACATGCTTAAAATATTTTATGTGAGTGAAGTACCCGAACGTAACTATGCAAACCCAATTTTCCACAAATTTTCATTTTAGTTTTATTGGTGTTATAAATGATTTCAACGTGAAAGAATATTTTTATTCATGAAATCTTTTTTTATTGTTTATATTCCTCAATATGTGATGTAGTAAAATAGAAGTTATTTGTTTTTTAAATTAACATTTAACTGTCCTTCAGAACTTTTTTTTGATGAGCTTGGATATTGTTGATTTCATTTAAGCAAAGGTTGAGCGATGTAAATCAAAACTTTATTTAAAGCAACCGAATTCACCAGGTATTTATATAATGGTTCCTTCTCCTTCTTTTCTGCTGCCCTGTTTTCGTCCGAGCTTCATGTCTAGACAATCTACATATGAACCGTTTTTTTTAAAGTGGCATAAGTCCACTTTTGAAAAACCTTAAGTTAGTAGTAGTTTTAGAAAGATAATGATGGCCTCTATTTATGTATATAATCATACCTTCAATAGAGCCCGATTTAGGGTGGAACGTGGGTGGAGAAATGGCTAAAGATCGATTTCAACATTTTATTTGTTAATATCAATAGAATAACTTTTGTTAATTTTATTTTTTTTTAACTATCATCTTTTAACTTTAAAATAAAACAAAACAGAAGTTTCTATCTTTAATAGAACCGAAGTTATGAATTTTTGAAAATAACTCATCAAGAACTTTAGAACCGCTATATTTTCCAAAAAAAAAATCCTCGAAAAATCCTCGATATCTTTTTTTTCTCGATATAAAACGCATAAAATCTCAGTCAAATCAAAAATGTGTCGGTAAAAGAATGACCCATTTACACTTATACTACCTCTTGTTCTTATTTTTTAGAACATGTTATTATTGAAAGTGGTATAAGTCCATTTGGAGTCAAAAAATCAATTATTTTTTTTTTATTTTAAATAACTATTATTGCATAATAAAATTAAATAGGTTTAAAGTGTGAAAAATATTACAAAATTTTAGTAACATTGCCTATGTTTTTGTATTGATGCAAACGCAAATCCTTGAATATCTCAATATATGAAAAAATGGACTTATACCACTTTAAAAAAAACGGTTCATATTTCATTTTCGATTTCGCCAATTTCGTAAATTACTTTTAATTTATTCTTTGAATTTGATTGATTTTTTAAAGCTTAAAACAGCAAATGAAGCATACATCGATGGTTAAGCACACAAATGTGTTAAGTGTCAGATACAACATTTTAAAATAAAGGCAAAAATCATGTTGCCAACAACTGAATTTATAAGTTTGCTGTTCTCCACTTATTTCTGTGCACTCAGAGAATTCTGTTATTAAAAACTATCAAAATAGCCATTAGATTAATAATTTGGTGATTATTATACAGCTAATCACAACTTGTGATTATTTTCACTAATTTCGTAATTACAGGCATTATTAAACTAATATTATTTGTTCGTAATATTTACTAACAAAAAAAATTTAAATTTTAAATCTAAAAACGATCGCTTTTATATTTATAAAAATTCTTATTGAATCAATAACATAATGGATTACATTCATATTAGATATCCATTGGATAAATGACATATATTATTAGAATAATAAAGTTGTTTTTAAAATAATATTATATTATCAGATTAATAATACAATCTAATTAGATTAATAAAAGGTTCTTATTAAATTAATAATAAGATGCTTTAAAATTAATAATAGAACTTATTAAATTAATAATTAGATGTTATTAAATTAATAATGGAACTTATTAAATTAATAATGGAAATTATATTTTACACTTTTAAATAAAAGAGAACATAAATTTTTTTGCCCGCTAATTTTTGACAGATACGACGCAGCAAGAGATAAAAGATGAGACAAAAAGTAAAACAGAGATGTATTATATATTTTGGGATAAATTTGTTTTCAAAACAATTATATTAGTTAAATTTTTACTTCTAGTTCGTACCATTTGTTTGTTGTGATATTTGTTTCCATAGGCGTCGTTATTTTTATTATAATTATTTTTAATTATCAAAATTTTGTTACATTGCCTACAAAATCATTAATATTTTTACTAGTTTTTGGTTTTCTATTATAATTGGTTGAATTTCAATAGTAATTTATTATTTTATGTGTTTTTTTTGTCCATTTCAATGGGACCCTAATAGTTTTTTTCAATATTTTGATCGAGACACTGAATGTGCAAACAATATGCGCATGTGCAAACAATATGCGCATAACAAACAAATTGCGTGTTCGCTGGCAAAAAAATTCTACTATACATTGATCAAAAATGACATAAAAATTGTTACTTATAGCGCATTTACAGTGACATAGCAAACTAGTAGATAGTATATTAATTTGCATCTTGTCATATTTAATATGAGTTTACAGCGTAGATTGCAAAATAAATCTTTTAATCTCATAAACATATTTTAATTTAGTTTAGTTTAAATTGCTATCTGTCAAACTTTTAAAAAAGCAATAAAAATATGATAACTTAGCCATTCCTTAAGTTCTTTCTCTGATTGTTGAAAAATATTTGACGGAGAAAAGAAATTTGATAATTTAAAATTTTTAGGAACAAGAAACGGTGTAGAAATCAAAATTGTTTATTTTCAATGGTGTTTACTACGTCAATATTAATTTGAAAATTATTTACTAGATAGTAAAACTAGATCTCAAATTAGTTGCAAGCTCTTAAAATAAAAAATGTTTATAGCACTGATTTAAATTACATCTACTAATTTGCTATGTCGCTGTAAATGCGGTATTAAGGTTAAATCTTATCTATAGCTGTTTATGTTAACTAAAGAAAGATTTAGACAGTTTAGCCAGTTTAAATGGTTTAAATTGAGAATATTTTTTCTATAAATCAGAGTCAAAACTTAGGGTAGTGGTGGTATACATACACTTAAAATAAAACTTTTTTAACAATAACTAAAAAACTGTTTATCGCAAAATTCTAAAAAATATTGCAATGTTTCTTAAATTTGGTGCTCTTTCATATGACATCCCACTCGCTGGGTCAAAAAAGTTTTTTTTACTCCCCTTTCACCCTTTCACCAAACACACAGAAATATAATTATTTGAGAGTTCGCTATAATTTTCGTTCAAAATATAGCGAACTTCCTGTCTCTGTGAATTTTTTAAATTTTTTCTGTTTATCAGTGTCGAAACGTATGGGGGGAACGGCATGAAATTTGCAAATTTTTTAGAATAACTCAAAAAATGTGCATCGTACCTCTGTAAAACAAACGAACACAACTTTATTTATTTTTAACCCGTTATCTTGTGTGGATAGGTTAGTTTTATAAGCACCTCAAATCTTAAGTTCATCGGATTAATGGTTCACGAGATAATCGACATAATGTGAAAAACACATTGTACTCTCACCAAGTGTTCCGTATAAAAAACGCGGAACCCTAAAAATTACAAATGACATGTCCAAAAACAACTTTTTAACTTACAGTTGGATATTCAAATACATCAGAAACAGAAACAGAATGTCATACAAAGTTGACCGCAAAAAATTCTGTTGCTGTAAAATTTGAATGGAATTCTGTTTTTCAAGTTTTTGGAGCCAAAAAAAACAAATTTAAAAAACTTACTTTCTGTCGTATATTCTGTGTATTGCGAAGCTTTTCAACAATCTCTCTTAACTTTTCATCTTTAATTTGTTCTTAAAAAATGGGCTGAGTTTTCTAAATAAATGTTGGTAATTTACAACTAAAATCGCTGGCTTTCAATGTTTCCGCTTTAAAATAAATCTCTATCTGAAAATTTTAAAAGGAATATTAGCTGTGTTTTTTTGTAATTCTATATAGAACAGAATTAAAATTTTCAATACGATTTGACAGCTAAATAGTTCTGTAGAATTATTACAGAATTAATTAGTTGTCAAATCGTATTGAAAATTTTAATTCTGTTCTATATGGAATTACAAAAAAACACAGCTATTGAAATATACTAATATTGAATTATTAATTACCAGTTTATAACCAAGCGGTAATTTAAATAGCTTCCATTAGGTTAAAATTTCCGAAGTTGATTTTAATTTTTAAATGTCGCTGAGTCTCAGTTATTTAGTCCTGTCCCATGCAGACTCAATTTCAGCCCAACTACTCTGTTCATCGAACGAAATTTCTACATGTTCTGATGAATCTGCTTCAGGAACTGAAAAACCAATTTTTTTAAAAACGAAATAGACAGTACAAAAATTGACAGAGTTTCACATACCAAACGTATGAATTCGTTTACCTGCCAACTATTTGTTTTTGTTTTAAATCAAATTTCTTATATTTGTTTCCAACTATTTGTTTTTGTTTTAAATCAAATTTCTTATCGTTTAATAAAAGAATCTTACTTTTTCAATTTTTTTAACAACACTTTTAACTTTTCACAAAACTTTTAAACATTTTTTAAAGTTGTTTATTTAGCGTCTGTATATAAACTGTGATTCTTACCAAGATTTTATTAATCTTTATTAAAAATAATAACCTAAAGTTAGAGTAATGTATACTATTATTAATCTAATAACCCACGTTTTGAAAGTAAAAACGTCAATGATTAATCTAATAAAATGGTTATTAAAATTAACTACGTAACGTATGAATTCGTTTACCTGCCAACTATTTGTTTTTGTTTTAAATCAAATTTCTTATATTAATTTCCAACTATTTGTTTTTGTTTTAAATCAAATTTCTTATCGTTTAATAAAAGAATCTTACTTTTTCAATTTTTTTAACAACACTTTTAACTTTTCACAAAACTTTTAAACATTTTTTAAAGTTGTATATTTAGCGTCTATATATAAACTGTGATTCTTACCAAGATTTTATTAATCTTTATTAAAAATAATAACCTAAAGTTAGAGTAATGTATACTATTATTAATCTAATAACCCACGTTTTGAAAGTAAAAACGTCAATGATTAATCTAATAAAATGGTTATTAAAATTAACTACGAAATTAATAATTTATGTTTTTATTTTAATAGCTCTACGTTAATCACATGATTTTTTTTTTGACTGTCCGAATTCATTATTTTAATAAAAATTGGTTATTAGTTTAATCAACCGTTGTGATTTTTTTAATAATATTGACCGTATTTTTATTTTAATAAACATTTTTATGAAAATAATAACAAAATGTTTTAATCGAACGAATGTGGCAATTACTTTAATAAAAATCGTTATCAGATTGATAAAATAACTTATTACACATTTTTAAAACGGGCGGTTATTAAATTTACTAACAAAATTCTCTGAGTGTGGCTCTCAACATTTACATAAAGTATTTGAAAATAGGGCTTACAAATTTACCGACATTTAAAATTACCGGTAATACGGTAAAAAGCTTTTATAAAACGGTAAACCGGTTATTTACCGATATTATAAACTTTGTTCAAATTTTTTTAAGTTATTAGTTTAAGCAAACTATTAATAACTTAAATTGACGTGTAATAATAATAAATAGTAACACATTTGAAGAAGAAAATTTAAAAATAATTTAAATCTTGAAATTTTTCAAGGTTTTGGTTATGAAAATATTGGCGTAAGAAATACGTTGTCTCTAAAGCCTTATTATTCAAGTTCGTCCTTATTTAATACAAATCAGACCAGCTGCTGCAAACACACGCTGGAATTCGACACTGTTCGTATGGTAACCAATTTATTTTCTGAAAGCTTTCTCTAAACATTTGCCACGAATGTTTTGTTCTTGGAAAAAGTCAATTTAATTTTTAACATCATTTCTTTGATACGTATATATATAACGAGAACTCCTTTAAGCTCTTTAGTTATGAATGATTTTTGTGCACTAAGTTCATCTGACATAAATGTTATGGTTATATTAGAAAGATAAAGATTTACATAGTATCGACATTGTCTTCACAGTAACTTATATTGGGTGCCAGGCCTTATTACTATAAGTTAAACAATTTCACTGTCCGAAAAGTTTAAATCAGATTCAATGGCGATTAAATTTATCCTAATTACACTTTCAGCTTTGCAAAATCTTTTTAGTATTGCAAAACAGCTGCTTGATCTGAAATCTAGAATCAAGAATAGTTGTTTTTTCACCACTTGGTTTTTGCAGGTTGTCTTTTTTTATTGGTAATTTGCGAAACATCACAATTTTTCTCATTTTTGCTATTACGAAACTTATTTCGTCATGCTGAGCATGAACAGCATAAGATGATACGGCAACTAATATGCCCAATCTTCTTCGTCTTCCAAAAGGTCTGTTTCTTCAGAAGATCTATTTCCCCTACATTGAATATTGCTAATGCTTCTTATATCTAAAATATTTATAACCGTTGCCTGAAGGAAATAAACATAATTGGCGATATAAGCATTAATCAAAGATTCTACTTTTTCCTAACGACAGCATCATCAGTCGTAATTAAATCAATGTTCCATTAAGTTTGAACAATTAAACTGTTGGTCAACAGTGTTAAACATTTATCAGATGGCAAGAACCAGATTCCAGTATTCATACCAGACTCCAGTATTTTGCCATAAACGAACAAACATCATGTATTTGCGTTTTATTACTAGCGGAAAACTGTTAGAATATTAAGTACGAATATTTCCTCGTATCTTTTGAGGGGTTTCATCCTGGGAATTTTTCATGCCTTAAAATATGTTTGGTTAGGTCCAGTTTATGTTATTTTATTAAAAATTATTTAATTTTCTTCAGAATATTATAATTATTAATTTTTCAATTAAATAAGTATAAATATAAGTTTGTTTAACTTTTACCGAAACCGGTAAAAAATTAGAAATTTACCGGTTTTTTATGATGTAATTTTGGTTGATTTACCGGTTAACTGGTTAACTCATGAACTGGTATTGCAAACCCTATTTGAGAACTATCACTACTAAAATTAGTTTAATATAACTAGGAATTTATTCAATATAATTCTGTTTTTTTGTAGCGTTATTGCTCCATGCATGAGTATCCCACTGTAGTCTTTGTTTACCTCTCGGTCCGCCACTCCCTGGTGGATGTACTAACGTATATTTTTCAATCATTCCAAACTGCAAACCGGTTTGTAGAACATGACCATACCAACCAATCGTATTGGAACAGTACAATTGGAACGAATACAAATTATTAATCGGGATTCCGGACCTATAAGAAGGTTTAAAAAATCTAATATTTTTTGTCCTTTTTAATTTATAATTGTTGTTATTTATATAGTTGTAAATAAAAACAAAGCAAAATGGAGAAAAGAGAAATTGAATATATCCACCATTTTTTCTTTATACAATTTTAAAGTTTTGTTCTCTCTATATTTGTATATACTTTGTAAGCTAGTGACGATAGCAGTTTTTTTAAAAGCAACCTGTTTATCAAATTTTTGAAACTAGCAATACAATTACTCCCTAGAATATCAGTTACTTGTTTTTCCTAAACTATCCGTCATTTCTATAGAAGAACCGTCATTTCTATTGAAGAATACTAAAAATAAATGGCGAAACGCATAAAAATCAATTGAAATAATTTGGTTTGTGTTAATTCACCTCTCTTGGGAAGTTAATGTTGTTTTGAACAAAGAAAACCAGTTCAATTATTTTTTTAACCTTTCAATTACTATTTATTCGATTCTAGATTTTATTCGATTCTTCCAACCATTAATTTTAAAACGAATGAAAAAAGAGCTATATGTTTGTTCGAATGAATTATTTATAAAAATAATTCTTCGGTTGCTGTTATGAACAATTGAATAATTCCAAGTGGCTCAACAATCGAATTACTCGAGTCATATCTCGATTGCTCTCATCTCCCATCACTATTTAAAACATTTAACACAGATTGCATTAGAAATTAAAACGCTTGTGCTATATTCGTTTCTTCGTAAAAAACTATATGTATATGCTAAAATTTCTCCAGCATGGAGAGATCAGGTTTTATTGATTTGTAACTTTTTTATATTTCTTATCTACCAATGTGACAACCACGCGTACTCCAGCGTACTCGTATTGACATACGAGTTAACGTGAGATGTCACATACAACTAGTAATAGATGAAAAACGTGATCTACGCAGGTGAAAAAGTCGAAATTTGAACTTTATTAATTTATTATAAAAACAATAAATTAACTTTATTCAAACGACTAATTAATCATCTAGCAAACAAAAAAAAGTTTGATGAAATCGATATAGCCATTCTTGAGCAATTTAATTTCAAAGTTACATCGGATTGGCAGAATTTTCATTTTTCATGCATGTTGGGGTGCCCCCTATGCTCAAACTATGCACTTTAAAAAAATTTTAAAATAAGAAGTATTTTTTATTTTGTCCATACTACTTATATGCCAAGTATCAGGAAAATCAAAAATGGTCAAGTTTTCACAACTCTGTCTAGAATACGTTTTTCATCAATAGTATTGATAACTCACTAGCCAAGCTGATATCGTAGAATTGCTAACACCTAAACTGTATTCAGTTAATGGTGGTACCTTCAATAACTAATATAAAATATACCTTGATGAAGACAAGCTAGTGCTTTCTTAAAGAAACGATCCTTCATTTAACTCTGTATCTGGACTTTAATCATTGTTGAAGAAAGTGCGTTTCATGATCAAGAATTATGCCACTTGCTAGATTATTGTCAAACTAATTTTGGATTTGTGTGCAATTTTTTTTAATATTTCTTTTCTCCACATTTGTTTTATTTTTATTTCCTTTAGGTTTAGTCTATTATGAAATATTGGGCTATGGGCCAATGGCCTATGTCATACCTTCATATGTGACAGGACTTATTGTTTAGTTATCCATTCTTAAATAAATAAAAAAAAATTGCGCCCATCAAGACCTTAGAACGCACATGCGGGTATGCACCTTGGTATCAAAAGATTTTTATGTGTTGTGACACATATTTTTATTCCTGCTACACAGCACATTCTATCAAAGAAAATATCTTTCTACAACAAAATATAATTAATTGCACCCCATCATTTTCCTTCAAAAATGTTTGTACGAAACGCTGTTTATAAACAAAAGCCTTTACACCTCGGCGCCGGCGGTTCTCTATATACAATAATCTATAAGACAGCGGACCAAATTGAACCAAAAAATTATTTTTTTATTCGCCTATGTATTAAAGTGTTACTTTATTATTGTGATTTGCGTTCTTTAAGTGTCACTTTTTAACCATATATTTTGTTGTCATAGCTACGTCCAAAAGAGTAAAAAAACATTTGTATTAGAAATTTTTATCAAAGCAACTCTTAAATTCAAAATTTCATTATCCAACTAAAATAGTTGTTATCATGTGTTGTCATAGTTATACAGTAATTTGGAAAAAATAACAAATATTTTGTCAAAGGTAACTTGTTCCACATATTTTTTTTTCAAAAATTATGCAAATTTATAATTTTAATTTAGAATATACATTTTTTTTAAAATATTTTGCTTGCGGCGAATAAAAAATAGTATATGATGCACGGACGTAAGCTATTTTGGACTTAATGTGGGTGCAAATCTCGGCTAGCGCCTCGATTTGCAAACTCCACATACGTCCAAAATCTTTAGCTTTACGTCCTAGCAGTAACCCGTAAAATGCACTTTTACTTTTATAATTCAAAAATTGTTTCTAAAGCAGGCCTTTTTTCCTATTGAAATAACAATGCCAAAATTGAAATAACCAAGCCTAAAATTGAAATAACAATGCCTAATAGTTATTTATGTATCAAAGGAATTATAAGGATGTTAATTACCGAGGGAAACGTTTACTACCCGAGGGCTTCCGGCCTTTTACAAGGTAATTGACATCTAATACTCCACGTGATACATAAATAATTTTATTTTTTACTGATTTACTATAAGTCGTTTAGACATTAGTTACCGAAATAATAATGACATTCATAATTCCCAAGGGAATTATAAAAGGGAGTTTTGGATTCATAATAGACCTAATTTTTTATTATAAATTTTTGTTTTGTTTACTTATAAACAACATTTTTTACATAAAGCCATAGTAACGAATAACAATACCCTAGCAATACAATTTGAAGTGAAAAATAACTAACTTGATTAATTAAAACGCAAAATCATGCTATCAAAATACTTGATAAAAATAAATGTTTTAGTTTAATAAATGTTTTAGGTAGTAAAAAATAAAATTATCTATGTATCACGTGAATTATTAGATGTCAATTACCTTGTGAAACTTACTAACCCTCGGGCCAGAGACCCTTGGGTAGTAAACGTTTCCCTCGGTAATTAACATCCCTATAATTCCCTTGATACATAAATAACTATTATTGTTTACTATAAAACACGTATTAAACTAAAACATTTATTTTTATGTATTTGATAGCATGATTTTGCGTTTTAATTGATCAAGGTAGTTATTTTAGGTAGATTTCATATAAAAATCTACCTATTGCAACGTGCTTCATCTCGGAATTTCGGAAAAATTTTGGTGCCAATCGACTATAAATGATAAGCGGAGACGGAAAATCAAAATGAAAAAAAAATTTATATATACATATATATATATATATATATATATATATATATATATATATATATATATATATATATATATATATATATATATATATATATATATATATATATATATATATATATATATATATATATATATATATATATATATATATATATATATATATATATATATACATATATATATATATATATATATATATATATATATATATATATATATATATATATATATATATATATATATATATATATATATATAACGATATGAAGTATAACGGAATTATCCGGCACTCTCACGGTCGCAATTTTCGACCTACACCAAAAATATTTTCTGTGTATGTTGCGGCAAATAATTTCTTCGACAAGTTCGCAAACTGGCTATATCGGGGTACCGTTTAAGCGGATAGAGTCTTAAAAGTCGAATAATCTAAGGCGTTATAGCTTCCGTTTGAAACATAAAGTTTAAATAAAATTGATAAATATTGAATATTTGAACCTTTTTTATCATTTTTCGACAGATGACAACCTTGGCATTTAGGGTTCTTAAAAAATCAGTTGTTTTAAAAATTTACTAAACTTTGTTGTCCTTGATCTAGATGAAAATGACCATCTCAAAAATGAAAACTTTTACACACGTAGATACCAACTTATGTCTATCCAAAACTTTCAAAATAAATTGTTTAAGTTCAGAGGTTGAGAACCTGGTGCTATTAAAACGAAAACAAACGCAAACGGCCTTGCTTTCATCATTTTTGAGTGTATTTTGATTAAACTGATACTAGCTTTTAATTCAACTTTTCAACTATAACATCAGAAATTTTCAGCTTTCTAACCCTAGAAGTTCCAATGCAATTAACATTATACTAACCATAATGCAAGCCACTAAAACGCTATATAGTTACAAACAAATCCCAAAAATATCCCAATTAAATAAATTTTCTGCTGTTTTAGGTAGATTTCATATAATTTTTTTTGTTTTTATTTTTTTTTTTGCGCAAAAAGTTAAAAAATTTGTTTTTTTACTACTTGCATGAGAAATTTCTATTATTTACTCAAAAACCCAAGACAAAAGTTAATTTTCTCAGCTATGGTTACTAATTCAGATTCCCCACACCTAATAATAAGTATTTTAGCACCTTGGTAAATAACAAAAATATAACTTTTGTTTGTTTGTTAAACTGAGTTCATCTTTGAATTTTTTTAGTTTCTTCCTACAGGTTAGTTTATTTGCAATTTTAATTCGTGTTGAACATTTCTGTTGAAATTTAGCTTAGTTGTGAAATGTAGACTAAAAAAATTCAAAATTTGGTTCATCAATTGAATAGGTTTTCAATTTCATGTCAAAAATAAATAAAAGCTATATTTTTTAATGCAAGGCATATGTGATTTTTATATAGTTTTAAGAAAATTCATTGAAAATAAAATTCTAACTAAGCAGCCCTGAATAATAAATATCCAATACGCAATCCAATGATATGATAAACAATGTTTCACAAAATTAAAATTTTTAGTTATTCACCATTTGCTTATTAATCGACATTTTATTTTGTGTATAATTAAGAGTTTTAGTGCATTTTTTACATCAAGTAGTAAAAAAAATAGTATATAAACCTCGGTGAAGAAAATTTTCTCCATTTCGGTGCTTAATTCGCTCGAAACTTCGTTTCTCGCGAATTAATATTCACCTCAATGTAGAAAATTTACTTTATCACCTCGGTTTATAATGTACTATTTGAATGTTTGTTGTTGTTGTTTTGAAGATTTATTATTGTTTTGAATTAGGGAATAGTTACTTTGGAATATTTGGAAGTGGTTTAGTTGAAATAAATATACATATGTATATATAGATTACATATTTACAATTGATAGATATTTGTATTATATTTGAGGTGTAAAAGTTGTTTGATGTTGTTGTTGATTATAAATTATAGTATGGCAGTTGTGATGTAGTTAGAACGTTAATCCACCAAAGGATTTAATTTGTTATTAAGGAGTTTTAACCAAATTAAACAAAACTATTCGAAATTGCATTGACAAAGTAATTTCCGTTTATGTATTTAGGTTGGTTGTTTGATAAATTTTTTGGATTATTCTGTTTCTAGTTAAATTTTTTATTTAAACTAATCGGACATTCTATTTGTACACAAAGCTGTCTGGTCCCGAAATCTACCTATTTCTAGCGGATATATGTGCCGCTTGGACTTTTTTACTTCAAATTGTATTATAATTCCCTTGGGAATTAAGAATATCATTATTATTTCGGTAACTAAGGTGTAAACGACTCATAATATATCAGTAAAACATAAAGATATTATTATTACTATTATTTTGAAAAACCACTCGGATAAAATAATTACTTCGGTCTGAAAGACCTAAGTATTACATTCATGAGCTCGAAATGAAATTCTTACCCCCACTTTTTTTACATTTCTCGACGTTTTAGGACCTCCTGATTCTAAATAAGGAAAAAAAAATGTATGTCTGTCTGTAGGTCGGCCGGCCGTCATTACCCACGCTGCAGGGAAAACCGCTGGAGGGATTTCAAAAATTTTTTTTTCTAAAAATAGGTATACTCAAATGACAGGTCCGAAAGGTGTCTAAAAATAGGTATACTCAAATGACAGGTCCGAACGCTGTGTTCGATAACTGTACTGGAAGTGTGTCACAAAAATCATCAAGTGTGTCAAAAATAGCAAATTTTCATATTTTTGGCTTAAAAAACGTTCATTTTAAGTGATTACGAGTAGGAACATTAAATTTGGAAAAATCTTGATGGTAGGGATTGATATGTGAGATCAAAAACTAGATTATTGCATTATAAGTTTGTCAAACAAATCTTGTCAAGTGTGTCAAAAGAAAGATTTTTAAAGAAAGATTTTTATTTATTTTTTTACATAATTTTTTGGGAAAAAAATAAAATTAATTGTTTGTTTGTAATGAGATTTTATTATTATTATTGAGAATTATGGCATTATAAGTTTGTCAAAAAAATGTTGTCAAGTATGTCAAAAGAAAGATTTTTATTTATTTTTTTACCTAATGTTTTGGAAAAAAAATAAAATTAATTGTTTATTTGAAATGAGATTTTATTATTATTATTGAGAATTATGGCATTATAAGTTTGTCAAAAAAATGTTGTCAAGTGTGTCAAAATAAAGATTTTTATTTAGTTTTTTTCCCAATTTTTTGGAAAAAAATAAAATTGTTTGTTTGAAATGAAGTTTTATTATTATTATTGAGAATTATGGCATTATAAGTTTGTCAAAAAATGTTGTCAAGTGTGTCATAAGAAAGGTTTTTATTTATTTTTTACCCAATCTTTTTAGAAAAAAATAAAGTTTGTGTGACACGAAATTTTATTATTATTATAGAGAAGTATGGCATTATAATATAACAAATTGGTTTTTGTATATAGTTGCAAGTTTCCTTTTTGATTTTACATTAAAAAACTATTTTTCAAAATTCAACACAAATATATTTTTATTTTATTTTAAATATATATTTAAGATGTTTAATTCATAAATTCATTTCTATTTTGTATTGTTTAAATTCACAACGCCCACAATTTTTGTACTTATCCTTATTTTATTATACTTAAAACAATTGTTATTCTTAAAATGTTCGAATTTCGGTTTTTCCCACATTAATTTAATTAGCTTACGGAAGTTTTGTTGTCAAGGAAGGAATTTTTAGATTTAGTTGTAAATATTTTCTCTCTGAGGATGATCGAAAGATTGAAACACATGTAAGAGAAATAAGAAAATTAAAATTGTTTTTTAGAAGTTAGATTAAAATATATATTTAAAATAAAATAAAAATATATTTGTGTTGAATTTTGAAAAATAGTTTTTTAATGTAAAACCAAAAAGGAAACTTGCAACTATATACAAAAACCAATTTGTTATACTATAGTGATTTTAACGCACTCCAAAACCAAAAATTAAATTTTATGGCATTATAAGTTTGTCAAAAAAATAATGTCAAGTGTGTCAAAAATGATTTCATTTATTTTTTAAATCAAGTTTTTGGAAAAAAAAATTTAGCTGTTTTTATGACGTAAATGTTATTGAAATTGAAATTGAACATGGAAATTTTTGAATTTGTTATAGTTTTTGAAATATTTTTGGAATTTTGCAAAAGTTTGTATTTTTGATTTTGCAATAATTTTTGCAATATTTGTAAGAATTTTTGGAATATTTTTAGAATTTTGAAAAAATTTTAATTTTTGATTATATCATAATGTTTGGAATTTTGAAAAAGTTTGTATTTTTGAATTTGGAATAATTTTTGCAATATTTTTAGAATTTTGGAGTTTTAAAAGTTTGAATTTTTAAGAATTTTTGGATTATTATTGAAATTTAGAAAAAGTTTAAATATTTGATTTCATTCTAATTTTTGGAATATTTTTGGAATTTTGAAAAAATTTTTAATTTTTGATTTTGTAATAATTTTTGCAATATTTTTAGAATTTTGGAAAAGTTTAAATTTTTAAGAATTTTTGGAATATTATCGGAATTTAGAAAAAGTTTAAATATTTGATTTTATTCTAATTTTTGGAATGTTTTTGGAATTTTGAAAAAGTTTAATTTTATTTAATTTAACAATATTTTTGGAATTTTGATTATAATTTTCTGGTAACGTATTGATGTTTCGTGTTAGTTTTGTAATAAATTTTTAAACAGAGATAAAAAATACTTGTACTTTAACAAAGAGTTATGTTTGATATACATCGCTGCCCAAAACTAAAAACCATGTCCTCATAAAAGTTTTTTGCCGAAAACTATATCAAAGTCCTTAACCCAGACCGAAGTCTTGATATCTCAGAGCTGTGAGATTTCAGCCCCTCCATATTTTTCTAAGAATGTTTTGCTATTTTGCGTAAATATATGTATTTTAATTTTTATTTATGCAAATAATACAGAATTTTACTCGTACTAAAAATCTTGTATGTAATTCGGGCATAAAGTATCTTTTTTGCTTTCGAGTGATTTCACTCTCGAGCGGCAGAGACATACTTTATGCCCTTAATACATAAATAGATATTGTTTAAAATAAAAAAAATAAATTTATTAAAACGAAAAGATCGAAATAAAGAAAAAGAGAAAAAAACTTTACAGTTCAATTGAGTTTGAAAATTTATTAAATTGGTAAAAGTTAAATAACACTTTCATTTCAAACCATAATTTTTCCTGCAACCAAAAATTGAAATATTAAAAAAATTGAAAGCAAAAAAATTATGTCTTTGTTTTGTTTGTGAAACGGAAAAGTAGAACTTGGAATATTTCTTGTTTTATTATGCAGTGAAAAAAAAGGTTTTAAGAAAAGTTTTTAGGTTTTTTTCTTTTTCATCTTTTTATTATTGTGAAATTTCAATTTTTTCATTTTTTGTGCTTTTTGATGAAAATAAAAAAATTGAGATTTCTCCTTTGGGAGACATATCAAAACAGTGCTTTTTGTTTAAAAATCTAGAGAAATAAATACGATACGTGAAGAAAATTAATAACCTAAAACGATTGGTTAGAATGAGAGCTTTTTGTGTTATTTTCAATTATTTGCAGGAGTTGTTAGTTAGTTTGTTTGATACAAACAAAACTTAAATTTTTTTGTTTTCGTTTATGTTTAGAGTAAGACAAACTATTTCGATGGTTTCCGAGACAATCTGGAAAAAGAAAATGTAAATTGAGGATCGTGATGAAAAAAAATTAAAATTAACAATTAATTTACAGCTGAAGCTGAAGATTTAAGAATTAATTTCTATTAAACTATTTTACCCACTTTATCGAAACAAAAATTTGCTTCCATCAATACCTAGAGCGCATTTTGTAGTAGGACCTAGGTCTAAAAGTATCTATATGTGTGGATGTGACACAATATGTAAATACTATTGCACAATTTTATCAAAAAATTCGAGACAAACCTTAAAAATTAGAATACTAAGTAGGCAACGAAGTTTCAATTTACATACTGTGGTTTCTTTTTAAGTTAAAGTTTGGCATGTTTAGTGTTAATTTCTAAAAAATTATGAATTAACGTCTCCGACCATGCCAAATAAGTTTAGGATTCTAATTTTATTTCTCTAAGGAATTTATGAACATTGATTTTGAAATTTTGGGGATGCATATTAACAGAAAAAAAGTCAGACAAGTGCGAAGAAAATTCGCTCGTCGAGGGTTCCGTGAATGTAAAAGAACACAATATCAAAAATTTTTGACAAAAAGTTGTGTTGTAATCTCTTTATATTTCCAGACCATAGACGCATAACAAAATAAATGTTTAATCGTAAATGTCAATAGCAAATTACAATCAAATCTACATTGATAAAAAATGACTCAAAAAGTGTTACTTTAGGTTAAATCTCGTCCATAAATGTTTATGGTAACTAGATTCAATTACACCAGCTTGTAAATGGTTTAAATTTGATTATTTTTTCGGTAAATCAAATGTTGAAATTTAGGGGGGTGGAGGGGCTACATACTAAAAATAATTTTTTTCAATAACACAAAAATTGTGCACCGCAAAGTTCTAAAAAATATTGTAATGTTTCTTAAATTAAGTGCTCCTTCATATGACACCCCACTTGCTTGGGTCATAAATGTTTTTTTACTCTCTCCCTAAACACACAGAAATATAGTTATTTGAGACTTCTCTATGATTTTCATTCAAAATTTACAAATTCTCCTGCCTCTGTGAATTTTTTCAAATTTTTCAGTCAATCATCGTCGCAACGTAGGGAGCGAAACGAACCTAATTTTGCACTTTTTTGACAATAACTCAAAAACTGTGCATCGCAAAGTTCTAAAAAAAATTGCAATGATTTTTAATTAGGTGTTCTTTCAAATGACACCCCACTCGCTTGGGTCAAAAATGTTTTTTTTACTCTTTCTCTACCCCCGTCCCCTAAACACACAGATATGTAATTATTTTAGACTTCGCTATAGTTTACATACAAAATTTACCAAATTTCCTAGCTCTGTGAATTTTTTCAAATTTTTCTGTCAATCTCTTTACACCGGTTCCCTAAACACACAGAAATATAATTATTTGAGACCTCGCTATAATTTTCATACAAGATTTACTGAATTTCCTAGCTCTGTGAATTTTTTCAATTTTTTCGGTCAATCAGTGCAGAAACGTAGGGGGGGGGGGGTTACGGTCTGAATTTTGCACTTTTTTGTCCATAACTCAAAAACTGTGCACCGCAAAATTCTAAAAAAATTGCAAGGAATTTTAAATTAGGTGTTCTTTCAAATGACACCCCACTCGCTTGGGTCAAAAAAGGTTTTTTTTCACCCTCTTTACACCGGTCCCCTAAACACACAGAAATATAATTATTTGAGACCTCGCTATAATTTTCATACAAAATTTACCAAATTTCCTAACTCTGTGAATTTTTACAAATTTTTCTGTAAATCAGTGTCGAAATTAAGGGGGGGGGGGGCGGTATGAAAGTTGCACTTGTTTAAAAATAACTCAAAAACTGTGCATCGGCAAAATTCTAAAAAAAATGTATATGTTTTCTAAATGAAGTGCTCTTTCAAATAACACCCCACTTGACCACATTTTAAATAGTGTTTTTACCCCTCCCCATTTCCACCCCCTTAATAATTCTAATTATGAGAATATGACACTTTTATATATTTTTTATTAAAAACGTACTAATTTTTCTATCATTCCAAATACATTTGAAAATTTTCGATCAGTTAGGATCGGAGCTAATCGAGGTAAGAAAACCCGAAAAAAACGTCATTATTCAAAATTATACAAAAAATGGTGAGGTTTAAAATTCCAAAATAAATTTTTAAGGAATATTGAAATGAAGCCCTTTCATATCTATAAAAAAATGTATTTTCTCAAAGGTCTCTCATCGTACCCCTGTAAACCAAACGAAAACCACTTTAGTTTTATATGTATCCGTCATTTCGTGAGGACAGATTAGTTTGATATGCACCTTAAATTTCAAATCCATAGCATTTATAGTTTACGAGATAATCGATATAATGTGGAAAACTCATTTTACTCTCACCAATAGTGTTCCGTATAAAAAAACGAAACCCTAAAAACCACGTAGGTCTGGAATCACGCTGAAAGGAAAAATTTCAAACTTTGTTATTTGAACCGCAAAACGATGAGCGGTACTGGAGTTTTGGTATGACGCAAGAAGTTTTCAGGCTCAGGCAAAAGAGTTTAAAAGTTTTTTGTTTAAAAAGAAGTCAGAAAAAATTGCTTTAAACCACTAATAGCCAGAATTTTTTCCAGCAAAACGTGTACTCGCGATTAATGGTATCTTATTTGGCATGGTATCTTTGGAGACGTTAATTCATAATTTTTTATAATTAACACTAAACATGCCAAACTTTAAATTAAAAAGAAACCACAGTATTTGAATAAAAATTTCGTTGTAATATAATTTTGGTGGTGGTCTACATCCAAATTTTTTCCTCCGAATGTCAGCATATGACTGTGAATATTTGTGTCTTCGATTTGAAATCTTCTACCAGAAACCAGAAGTTGTCGAAATACAGCTTCGAATTTTCACCAGCCGCTTTTAAGTTGATGTTTTCGATGCAGTTTGTTTTTATTTTAATTTTTTTTAAATAAAAAGTTTGGTCGCTTCTAGTGTTGGTGTTATCCAATTTTATATATATTTTGCGTTTGTATTCAGTTTTCATACTTTGCTTATTATCAATGCGATTTTTTGATTGCAGATAAAAGTAAAAGGGTTAATAAAAATAAAAATAGTTAAAGAAGAATCTATGAGCAATTGCTTTCTAGAATCGGTACAATTGGTACATTCATGCTGTGGGCTATGCCATTATCGTGAAACGACACAGCATGAATATGAATAAGTAGAACAAAAATATGCCTTGGCGCACACGTGTGAAAAATTTGGGAAAACTTGATAAAAAATTTTACTCTAAATCGAATAAATAGTAGATTGTATTACTAGTGCGAACGCGTTTTCCAAACAAGAATGTAATAATCACTTGCGTTTGGAAACGCAGTTCGCTCTAATATACAAAATTTATTAAATATTTATTAAATTGTTGATTATATACTTTATTTAACAAATTATAAACAAATTTAATATATTTAAATAAAAACTAAAGTGCGCCATCTTGGATGTAATATTATAGAATATAAAAACATAAACATAGCAATCCGGTTCCGAAATTTCGAAATTTTAAAAAACATTGTCATCTGTCAACTCAAAAAATATTTTGTGTGCATGTTTTGATGTGTGACATATTTTTTTTGTAACACATGCACAAAAAATATTCAATTTTGTACTAGAATAAAATATAAGAAAAATCTACTTTGCCACACATATGACCACAAAATATTTTGTATGCCTGGCACCCACGCCGCCTGCATGTGAGATTTGTAGTTAAATCAATTTAGTCAACTTTTTATTTGACTAAATCAATATTTTTTTTCTAAATGATTGTAAAGAAATCGATGTTTTTATTAATATCGAACAGCTTAAACACATAAACTAAAATTAAAACTGAGTGATTTTGTTAAATCAAATTTAGATTTAGCAGTTTAGTACAATTTAGCAGCTAATTGGAACGCAGTATAAATATAATATTTTTATAGCACTAAAATATCAAAATAATAATTTAAACAACTTTTACCATATAGTAAAAACAACTTAAACACAACCCAAAATCATTTTAATTGCAAGAAAAAACAATTATTTTGGGTTTTCAAAAAAAACCAGTTGTCAAAATTATAAACAGCTGTTACTTGGATTACTATGCTTTTTCGAAATCCGTAGTTGGATTGTTATGTTTATTTTTTCAGTTGAGTACAATTTAGCAGCGAGCTAGTATAGTTTACAACTATTACAACGAAGATGGCGCACTTTAATTATTTAAATATCTTAAATTAGTTTATAACTTTGTTAAATTAATGATTAAATTAACAATTAAATAAATATTTATAAATTTTATGCATTTGTTACAAAAAACTGTGTGTATTACTAGTGCGAATGCGTTTTCCAAACGCGAGTGATTGCTAAAACTTGTGGCAGTTGAGATTTTGTAGATTTTTTTTTATTGTTTGATTTTTTTTGATTTTTTTCACAGTCGGATTTTGTAGCTAACCTCAAGCTACAGTTCAACAATCTCCGACCTGTTATTTCTTCTCGTCACTCGAATGATAACGAAGGTCATTGCAACAACCGTACGATGGACCCTATCTCGTCATCAATCGTGATGACAAAACATTCACTATAGATATTAGAGGAAGAATGGCTAAAGTTAGTATCGACAGACTTAAACCCAGCTATCAGGATAGCACTAAGTCTGAACGATCCCTGATCAACCATTCACCGATAATATCTAGTTCTCCTCAGCACTGTTCTTCGATACCTGTTTCGAATTCTGCGGAACAGGATCACATCTCTAACTCCGATCCTTCTTCAATTTCAATTTCGAGCACGCCGATCAAAATTAAAAAAACAGTGCGATTTAATTTACAACCTCAAACTTCTGTTACCAGGTCTGGACGGATCACACGTCCACCATCCAAATTACTAACCTCAATTTTCAAATTTCAAAATTAAAATTTTTGTTTAACGCAAAAAAGTTTTTAATGCAAGATTTGCAAATATTTGCAAATTTATATTTTCTTTTATAAGTCACACTTTGTAAATACCTTTTTATCGTGATATTTCTTTGATATTGATATATAACAATATCACTGTGTCGCGTTCTTTTTCTCGACAATGTTAACTATTGTTAACAATTGTTAACTTTCGTCGTTCTTTAATTCAATAATTTTAACATTGTGTAACAAAATGACGTCATGATGTCGTTCCTAAATTCAATGTTAAACTGTCAAAAGTTAACATTTTGTAACAATTTCCAACTCACCTCCTAGACATGAATTATAGAATGTTGTTATGTCATATGGTATGTTGTGATCTATTTATCTGTCAAAATGTTTATGATTAAGAAATTCGTAAATACAATTTCTTGTTTTTGTGTTTCGCAATTGAGTTTTATTATATACTAGGGGGTATCCCGCGGGCTCCACCCCCCCAACCCCCCCTAACCCCACCCCCGCCCCTCCCTCCTTTCCCCCTCCCTACGCACACCAATACACTCTTGCTCTTTTCATCCGGCTTTGATACAACTACTAAGTACTATCCATCATAATCCAACCTCTTCTAATCTATTCTGTGTGTACCTTCTGCTTAACTATAATTCTACAAAAACCATCGTGAGGTTAACGATAAATTTTTATACGATCAATGACAAACGGTTGAAAATAATAATAATAAGAAAATACTGAAATAGCAGCTTTTGTTCTTCTATATTTTATTTGCAGAAAATGAAGCTATGCAAAAATAATGATGGAAAAAAAATATTCTATGATTTTTACATCGACATCGATATTTTTACATTTACATCGACAATGACAACGAAATTTCGTACTGAGTTTCTTAAAGTTCATTTTATTAAATCGGTTTAAATTATTAATGTTTGAAAATGTATATTATAACCTAAACTGTTTTTTGTATAAAAATATCAAATGTTTTCAACCTACATTGTTTTTAAAAATTGTTAAAAATCTATATTTTTCTATGCTGTTATGTTCGCTGTACTAAAGAACAATTTTCTGGTTCTGGTCCTGCCATAATAGCGCGAGTATTTTACGAAATGTTGTGTCAAAAAGTGAGGAAATAATTAATCATGTACTTTCATCAATTTGTTTCCTCTTTTCTTTTTTAATAAACTTATTATAAAAACCATCTACCAACTTTACTATTTAATGTAAAAATTATTCCTTTAAAAAAAGGTTATTATTCCTTTAAAAAAAATTCGATCTATTTTTCATAATAAATATTACATATCTTGTGACTAATTCAAAATAAAAAAGGTTTTATTAATAAAACATCAACAAAAATTATAAATATATGTATTATGTAACTTAATTAAAATAAAAAAATAAAATCCCCTGAATGCATTCTATACTTAACTTTTTAACTAACTTTAAAGAACTACTTTATCGATAATTCTAAGTATCCAAAAACAAAATTTTAAATAAGTTTTATTTATATATGAATTATTTATTTATATGAATTCATTCATGAATAATAAAATAAAAAGCACAATAATTTTAAAGTTATTTAAAGAAAATAATGAATTTATGAATTAAAAAAAACAATTTTAATGTTATTTAAAATAAAAATTTAAAAACTGCATTATCGTAAAACGAAATGTATGTATGAATATGAATAAAATAAGAGTGTGTAAAAAAATAATAATTTTAATGTTATTTAAAAAAAAAAATAAAAAAAATTCGCAATATTCAGGTTTCGAACTTTCAATCTATAGATCATCAGTCGAGCGCGCTACCAATATACCAAATTGAACTATATTTGGTCTATAGACTAAAGGATAGATAAGATATCCGTTACGCTCGTATAGAAGGATAGACTTACGGCTATTATATTATGGATAAATCAAATAATTTTAATATATTTAATTTATGTGCTCAAATAGAACCAATTTATTTTTGACAGATCAAAAGTCTAATATTTTGTCGTTCTTAAATTATAAATCAACATTGTCGACAAAACTTAACATGACGTTTCAACACAATTTTATGACATTTTAACAATGTTAGAAAATGTTAAGAAAAAGAACGCGACACTGGGGTGTAGTTAAAACTGGGGTGTATGTTAAAACTAAAAAATTTAAATTTAAGTTTTAATCTAGTTATTTTTGAAAAACTAAGTTATTAGTTATTAGTTATTTTTGAAAAATTTAAGTTTTAATCTAGTTATTTTTGAAAAACGAAAAACAAATGAGTTTTTTTAGTTTCTTTTGCAGTTCGAATTTTCATGTTGAAATTTAACGTTAATGATAGTAATTTCTATTAGTTCAGTTTTTGTTAAAAAACAACAAATTTAGTTTTAATTTTTTTATGAATAATTTATATTCATTATAACGATTTCAATTCGTATAATAATGATTTCAAGTTTATGAAATGTGTTAAGTTTACTATGGATATAATCCAGATTAATAAATGTTTTGAACAATTAAAAACAATTACAATATAATGATTGTTTGCAATAAATGAATCTTTATTACGATATTAAGAGTTTGCTATAATCATTATATTATTTATTTATAAGTTATTGCTAATTAATGCTCTAGTGAAATTTGAGCAACTACAAACGATCAATTGCTATCGTTAATTTCATGAATGTAACTATTCAAGTTTGAACAACATTACACATTTTAACTGTACAAAAGTAGTTACATTATTAGAAGGATTGAATGTGCTGATGTTATATGGATATTATGCTGTATTATGTTTTATTATGTTGATGGAAATTTAAGCAGCTATGAAATAATGAATTGAGATTGGAGATATTATTAAAGCGTGATTATTAAAGCAAGATACATAGTTTTTGGGATTGGAATAAATTATTGTATTATCTAGCGCGATTGACCAGCTATAAACTAACTAGCTCTTGTTTGGAAAAGGGATATTTTTGTTTGTTCTTTCGAGACAATTATTTAAAGCCTCCCACAGTAGTAGGCACGTTGTGAAACTCTTACTGTCAATGCACAGATTTGACATGGCGTAAATATATTCTATTTACTTAATTCTAAATATTTCTATACTCATAATTATATATATTGTTGAATCATTTATGCAATTCAGTACAATTTAATTGTACTGTTTTTCAAGGTTAACAAAGTGGTATAGAAGTAAATTATTTTGATGTCATCATCAAATTTATTAACTTACATATGAAAATTACAATTTGTTTGATAGTTTTTATGAATTATGTTTAAAAATAAAAATCACTCTTTAATTAGAAACCAACAGAAAAACACATATTGTATTTATTTTTCTGATTAATAAAACATCAACTAATAAAACATCAACCGATTCGAGAGTCAACATTTGGTCCTTCGAGCTAAAGAAGATACAGCACCAGTGGATCTACATCATCATTTGATCATCATAAACATTCGGTCTTTCAAACCGTGATCACTGGGTTTTTCAAAACATCAATAAAGCTGAAGCAGCGATCATCAACATCAAGACGCAGCTACGTATTGAAATCTAGGCTACGTATAACTACATAAACATTTGATTGTTCAAACCAGTCTTTAAAAACCCCAAGAACAAAACACCAATTTTAAAATATGGCGGATTACCAAGGCTTGGTTCAAGCACAAACAGAGATTTCCGAAAGATTGAAAACTGTGCAAAGGAACACCAAAAAGGATGGCAAGGAGCGCAAGACAACCAAAGAATATTTTAAAAAACGCCTGGCAGAGATCCACACTCTTTGGGAAAAATTCAAAGCTAACGACAATAAACTGCAAGCCTTTTTTGAGCAAACTAAGGAAGAGGCTTACTGGAAATCAAGAGAAGAATTGTATACAGCTAAAAATGATTTCCAATCGTATCTGGAGCAAGAAATTCAAAATATGGAAGCAGCAGCACAAGACAACTCAATACCTGCAGAAATAGCACGTACGCCAGATCAAGATCATCTAACACTGAACCCAAACACGGCGGCTCTGATACAAAAACAGAGGATCAGAGCAAAAGAATTGTTGCGGAACATTAAAACAATTAAAGATGACACACAAGCAAACATCAGAACAAAGTCATATTATAATCAGAAGATTAAATATCTCACTCGCAAATGGGAAAATATATCCATTCTTCATGAAGACATCATCGTGGAAGACACTGACCAGATCTACAACCAAGAATTCGAATACTGGGAAAGTGAGTTCTTCGATATAACACAAACAATGGAAGAGGAAATCGAAAAATTAGGAAAATCCTTTTTTCACGCAACACAACAAGTTCAGCCGAGAAGTCAAACGCCAGCAATAACAATTCCTACGTTCAATGGAAATTATTTACAATGGACAACATTTAGAGACATTTTTACACAAGTGATACATGATAGCCAGGAAATTGGAAATGCCACAAAAATGCACCACCTAAAAACGCATGTAATAGATCAAGCAGCTGATTTGTTAAAACACTTCACCACATCAGAAGACAACTATCAAACAGCATGGGCAACGCTTAACGCAAGATATAACAACAAGCGAATATTAGTCTCATCACACATCAAGAGGCTATTAAACTTTGGAACAATCCAAAATGAAGCATCATCATCAATTAGAAAATTGGTAGACACCGCAAAAGAATCTCTACAATGCATTAAAAATCTTGGTATCGACACTGATGCATGGGGACCTTTGGTATTAGAACTATTATTGCCAAAATTAGATACGGAAACACACAAACTATATGAACAAAGCTTGGACGATCCGAAAGAAATCCCTTCATTAGAACATTTATTCACCTTTTTAGAGAAAAGATTCCAATCTTTAGAACTAATTAAGGAATACAAATACAAGAGAGATGGCATTGCAAAGGATTTTAAACCACATCAGGCGAGCCAAACCATTTCAAAATTTCAACATCAACGAAAAGGTCTCCAGGGATACAATACGCAAATCAGTATCCATTGCCGATATTGCAAAAGAGAGCATTTCATTACGGAATGTCAAAATTTTCTTAACATGTCAGCAAAAGCACGAGTGGAGTTTGTATCTAAAGTAGAACTATGCAAAGTCTGCTTACATCATTATACAGATACAAAATGCACATCAAAAAATAACTGTAAAATTTGCAATAAAAACCATCACACAATTTTACATCGAAATGAAATTATTGCAGCCTTAACAAAAAATGAAGAAAACGTATTGTTAGCCACAGCACTTATAAAAGTTCTGGCAAGCGATGGACATTTTGAATTGTTTAGAGCTTTGATTGACCCTTGTGCCCAAGGAACATTTATAACGGAAGCAGCTGTACAACAACTAAGGCTACGAAAATACAAAAGTAACGTGTCTGTATCTGGTATAGCAAACGCCAAGTCAGGACAGTCACATCACAAGGTTTATCTCACGATTAAGCCTCGGTACACTTCAACATTCATTTTAAATGCAGAAGCACAAGTAATGACCGTAATATCGGCCGATATGCCACAAACATCAATACAAGAACTGGAATTCAACAACAACACAATATTGGCAGACCCAACATATTATAACTCTGGACCAATCGATATATTGATTGGAGCAAATTATTACGGAGAAATTATTCTTCCTGGGATTGTAACAAATAAAAATAAATGGTTCGCTCAACAGACGAATTTAGGGTGGACCATCAGTGGGCCATCATCAACATCAAGATCACATGATACCATAAATATGATGGTTCATTTAGATTGCAGCGAAGAATTAAATCGATTTTGGGAAATTGAAGAAATAGATCCCAAAAAACAACTTTCATTAGAAGAAAAAAAATGTGAAGAAATGTACGAGAATTCTAAGAAAAGATTAGTCAATGGATGTTATGAAGTAAAGTTACCTCTAAAGGAAGAAGGAATACTGGGTGATTCAAAAAAGCAAGCCATGGCGAGGTTGATACAAGTTGAAAAGCGGTTGGAACGAAACCTAAAGCTAAAGCAGGACTATCACGCATTTATGAACGAATATATACAATTAGGACACATGATACCTACAAAAACATCAGAAAATCAACTAGAAAAAAATTATTTACCACACCATGCCGTTGTCAAAGAATCCAGTTCAACAACAAAGGTACGTGTGGTCTTCGACGCGTCGATGAAGACTACATCAGGATTGAGCTTTAACGATCTACAACTGATCGGCCCGACTTTACAACAAGACTTATTCTCAATTGTGTTGAGATGGAGAATTTACAAATACGTTTTCACTGCTGATATTGAGAAAATGTATCGTCAAATCAAAGTAGCAGAAGAACATCAGGATTTGCAGAGAATATTGTGGAGAAATGAACCGAGTAAGCCAGTAAAAGAGTATAAATTAACAACAATCACATACGGGACCGCATCAGCACCATATTTAGCCACAAAAACGTTACAACAATTAGCTAACGATGAAAAAGATTCATTCCAACCAAAAACAATTGAAGTTCTCAAGGAACAGTTTTACATAGATGACGTCTTGTCAGGATCAGATAGCATAAAAGATGCAGTAAAATTACAACAAGAACTGATAGATCTACTAAAACGCGGGGGATTCAACCTCAGAAAATGGTCCAGCAACAGCAATGAAATTTTGGAAAATATTCCAAATGACCGCAGAGAAATAAAAAACTTAGAAATAAAGGATAGTGCCACTATAAAAACATTAGGCATATATTGGAGTCCTTTATCAGATACATTCAGTTTTAAGACAACGGAAACTCCTGACTTCAGAAAACCTAACACCAAGCGGAGAGTGCTCTCAAACATCGCAAAAATTTTTGATCCACTAGGGTGGCTAGCACCAGTAACCGTATCTGCAAAAATTTTCATGCAAAAAATATGGGTGACAGGAATTGATTGGGATGAAGAAATCCCAAAAAATTTGAATAGTTATTGGGAAAAATTCGAACAACAACTACCATCTATACAAAATATTAAAATTCCACGATGGATAAATTTCGATGGATCCGGAAGATTGGAATTACACGGATTCTGTGATGCATCTGAGGATGCATATTCTGCTGTTATATACAGCAAAGTTATAGATGTTAATGGTACCATTCACATCACGCTACTTACAGCCAAAACAAAAGTAGCGCCGCTAAAAAAAATCAGTTTACCACGTTTAGAGCTATGCGGAGCTACACTTCTTGCCAAATTGATAAAATACGTTCAACAAGCATTAATGATCGATTGTACAATTTTTGCCTATACCGATTCCACTATTACGCTTGCATGGATACAAGGCCATCCGAATAAATGGAAAACATTCGTCGGGAATCGAGTCACAGAAATACAAAATGCCATACTAGCAAAATGCTGGTCTCATGTAAAATCTGAAGATAATCCTGCAGATTGCGCATCACGAGGCGTAGGTCCAGAAGAAATACAACAACATCAACTATGGTGGTCAGGACCAGTTTGGCTAAAAACTACAGGTACGAAGAACACACCGCTCAAACAATTTGAGACCGAACAAGATTTGAAGAAAATGAAATTAGCAGCCTTTTTAACAACATCATACGAAAAGGATTTTTTGAATAAATATTCATCACTAAATAAGCTATTAAGAATAATAGCTTATGCAAAGCGTTTTGTAAACAACTGCACGAAAAAAGATGAAAAATTAACAGGTCCGTTGAAAACATCTGAATTATGGGATAGTAGAAAAACTATTGTAAAAACTCTTCAAGAAGTCAGTTTTCCTGATGAGCTGAAAATCCTAAGGAAAGGGCAAACGTTACCAACACGAAAATCTCTTCTTCAACTAAATCCGTTTATTGACGAAGATGGGATTATGAGAGTTGAAGATTAAAGCATTCACTATTAATGTATGAAACAAAACATCCAATCATACTACCAAAACATCATTATGTGACAAAACTAATAATCGAAGATGCGCATTGCAGAACACTACATGGAGGAACACAACTGACACTTAGCTTCATTAGAAGAAACTACTGGATTATAAACGCAAAGGACATCACGCGACAAGTAATCCACAAATGCATACGATGTTTGCGGTACAAAGCCAAGGAATCAGAACAATTGATGGGAAATCTGCCAACAGCAAGAGTGCAACCATCACGTCCATTTACACACACAGGGGTTGACTACGCAGGACCCATTCACTTAAGAACATCGAGAGGACGAGGCCAAAAAACGCATAAGGGATATATAGCGCTATTTGTTTGTCTGGCCACAAAAGCTATTCACATAGAAGTAGTTAGTGATCTAACAACGCAAACATTCATAGCAGCACTAAAGCGTTTCACGGCCC
This sequence comes from Diogma glabrata, assembly GCA_963693315.1. NCBI lineage: Eukaryota > Metazoa > Arthropoda > Insecta > Diptera > Cylindrotomidae > Diogma > Diogma glabrata. The sequence continues at coordinate 257,641,811 of OY856187.1, read as the reverse complement.
GAAGAGGGTGCTGTCGTCACATTTACAGCGATTGTGGCACCAATTTTAAAGGAGCCAGTAAGGTATTGAGAGATGATTTCAAAAAGTTCAATAAAGAATGCATGCCGGGAATATTGAATAATATTAACAATGACGGCATCACATTCCATTTCAACGCCCCCGCAAGTCCTCAACAAGAAGGTTTGTGGGAAGCTGGAGTAAAATCAATTAAACATCATTTGAGAAGAATATTAGGCGAAGCATCACTAACTTATGAAGAGATGTCTACTACACTCGCCCAAATCGAAGCTTGTCTTAATTCTAGACCTATATGTCCAATCTCGTCAGACATAAACGATATTGAAGCACTAACACCAGGGCATTTTCTAGTAGGAGAACCATTGGTCGCACCATCAGAGCCAAATATTACTGAGGAAGCAATAACAATCACCAAACGATGGAAACGGGTGCAAAAATTATATCAAGATTTTTGGAAAAGATGGTCATTGGAATATCTTACTTCACTACAACAAAGAATGAAGTGGAAGAAACAAATGCCAAATGTGAAAATTGGAGACATCGTCATGATAAAGGACAATAATTTGCCACCAACACAATGGTTGCTAGCCAGAATTTCTGAAACACATCCAGGAACTGATGGCCATGTTAGAGTAGTGACGCTAAAATGCAACGGGAACAAAAGCGTGCAAAGACCAATTCATAAGATATGTATACTACCAATTGATAATAACATGATTAGCGCTACGAACAACGTAGAAAATGAAATAGCCAATAATAGCAGTCCAGATGCAATCATTAAGGATGAGCCCAAACAACGCAAATCACCCAGAAGCGTAAGGATTGCTATGATATTACTACTAGCCATGACAGGTTTGATTGGGATTACAAGTGTCAATGCAAACGAACCATATTCCATCAAACAATATGCCGACTCACCTGGTTTATATTTTCATGAAATGGGAAACTTACATTTTTCAACTAATGAATGGAATATTATTGTATATATAAATATGAGCAGCTATTGGGATCAACTAAACAACTCTAGATCATGCGTGCAGCATTTAACGACATTGACAAATTTTAATTCAACGAGGGATATACCAAATTATATTAGCGAAATAAAATTACTGAAACATGCACTTGATGAAATCGAACAACGGAATTTACTAATTTCAAATTCTAATCATCGAATGAAAAGAGATGCACCATTACCATTTATTGGAAATCTACTAAATGATCTATTTGGAGTTCTCGATGACAAATCAGCTAAAGAGTTTAATAATCGAATCAATCAGCTTGCAACAAATGAAGAACATATAGTCAACATGATAAAAACTCAAACATCAATTGCAGATACAACCACAAATATTCTGAGAACTCAACAAGCAGAAATTGTCGACCAATGGAAGGAGTTTACTCACGAAAATGAAATAATTAAGAGTAAACTAACAGATGCTACTGCATTTTTTTCTTTAGTAACACTATCAAATACACTAATGACAAATTTTCAACGAACACAGGATATCTTGCTTGACACATTATTAGAGAGCAAGGGGCAGAAAGTGAATCCTAATTTGATTGTGCCGGACCAACTAAAACAAGAATTAGACAAAATTCAACCACATTTACCTGATGGAGTAACATTACCAACTGGCAATAATCCAGAAGAAATTCGAAGCTTATACCATATAATGACTTGTGAAGCCCGTATAGTAGATAATTTAGCCATATTTAAAGTATCTTTGCCATTATTGGATATTGAGAGATTCAACATCTTTAAACCATTTCCATTGCCAGTAATGAGAGAAAAGGAAATGGTGCATATTCAACCTCAAATGGACTATATGGTTATAAATGCACACAAGGACCAGTATTACTACCTCACAGACAAGGATTTCAGTCAATGCATTCGAGCGCAACACCTGGAATACATCTGCTATCTGAAGGGGCCAATACATAGGACTACAACTGTCGGCGATACAATGTGCGAACTGATGATATTACAATCACTTCCAACAAACGAAAACGTTTGTATATTATTGAGGGAACCTGCAGCTGAAAAATGGACCTACATTAACAACAATACTTGGGTTTATACACTGCCAGCAGAGAAGATACTAACCATTGTTTGGGATCGTTACCAAGCAACCATAAAGATCAACAAAACAGGAATATTACAAATGGATTCTCAATGCATAGCTAAGAGTAGCACAATGGTTCTAAGAGCAACGAGCAAGGTTACAACTAAGATCAAGGGAGTACTGTTTCCAAAATTAAACTTAACGGAATATATGCCAACAAATACCGTTGAAACGGTTACTCAATCCAACAAAATACAGAATCATTTGGAACATCTACAAAGGCAAATTGATGAGCAGCGAGCCAATGAAAATAACATCAAATTAACGGGTCATGATATACATCAGTATACAGTTGGATATACATCAATCGCTGTCGTAGCTCTAATAATAACCGTCTATTGTATCAAATATCATCGTCGACGAAACAACAACATTCAACATAAACATACAATATCATTGCCCAATCCAACAGCCATAGCGAGAATCGATCGACCCAGTGAACTAATTTAAGGTAAAACCATGTCATGTTTTTAGCGGCCCAGAATGTCAATGCACAGATTTGACATGGCGTAAATATATTCTATTTACTTAATTCTAAATATTTCTATACTCATAATTATATATATTGTTGAATCATTTATGCAATTCAGTACAATTTAATTGTACTGTTTTTCAAGGTTAACAAAGTGGTATAGAAGTAAATTATTTTGATGTCATCATCAAATTTATTAACTTACATATGAAAATTACAATTTGTTTGATAGTTTTTATGAATTATGTTTAAAAATAAAAATCACTCTTTAATTAGAAACCAACAGAAAAACACATATTGTATTTATTTTTCTGATTAATAAAACATCAACTAATAAAACATCAACCGATTCGAGAGTCAACACTTACAGTTAATTATGTGAGAAATAAAAACCGTGAACTAATCTTTTCTCTTTTGTTCCCTAAACTCTCGAATTTCTTCCTTGGTTTTCTTTTACTTTATTCAACAAAAACAAAATTTTCGACATAATTCAATTTTCACAAATAAACAAAACTTTTGACATACTTCTTGAGATAAACCATTCTTACTTATTGATAGTTAATTCCTCACAAACAAAAATGTGATTTTTTTTGCCCCAAAATATATGAAAAGTTTCATATTTTATTTTCCAACAAAGAATTAGGAAACAACAAAAAAAAATAAAGCGACGAAAGGAACTTTTTTTAATTAAATAATAAAAATGACGCAACGATTTTAAGGCAAAATCATGAACAAAATTTATATATCCCTTTTTGGTTGTTGTTTTTTAATTTTATTGTAAATTAATGAGGAAAACTTTTAAGAAAAGCCTGCAAATAATTATCTGTAATTATAGGAAAATATTTTAAATTTATTTGTGTTTAAAAAATTAAACACAAAATGAGAAGATTTCTTAATTAATTTTTAGTGTTTTAATTAGGGTTTGTCTTATTATTAGACAAAATCTGCAAACAAAGAAAAAGACCAGAAATAATGGCTAAATAATTGTAAAAGTTTTTGAAAATTTAAAATGGAAAGGATTGAATAATGTATGTGCTTGACCTGAAAGAAGTTTGACTTTAAAGAAATATTTATTTGTAAGATTATGTGAACAAGCAATATCAAAAAATGTATAATAAAGTATAATTGAATGAAAAGTGTACTATACTATTCATGTCTAAGGTAAGTTCGACTTCCTGCCAATTCCAATTCGAAATTTGAAAACAAAACTTAAGTACATTGTCCTAATGTCATTACGTGGGCGTATATGGCGAATCGAATTCTGAAATTGATTTGATTGCTGTACAGGTAGAGAGCGGTGTAGTGGAGGCAACTGCACGTTATGTTTATGTGAAAATTAAATCAAGCTCAACCAATTTCAAATACTTCTGTTTTCAAATGAAAAATTTATGACATGAGGCCGAAACTAATTTCTTTCATATGACAATAGGAGTGTTCTTTTACATCAAATCAATATGTTTTCAGGACAAATATTTTACTTTAGTAAAACTGTAAAAACTGTTTTTCTTTGTTTGAAGAATAAACTGTTATCTTCGGGATTGATATTTCTTTAAATTAAATAAAGTCGCATTTTCATCTAATTCAAATTATATGAGTTGAAGATGTAAGATTCATACAAAGTTTTCTAAATTTTTACTAAAATGTTTTAATGTTTCAAACATTTAGTTTCGTTAAAAAACACATTATCAAAATAGATGACTTATCGTTTTATTTTTTGCTAATTCATTTACAAAAATGTCTATTTCATACAATTGTATTCGATTCCTTAATTCATTCAATACAACTTTAAGATAATTACGATTCGATGGCTAAAATTCATCCAGTTACTTTATATAAATGAATTAATATTTAGATGGATTTGTAATATTTGGATGGATTTGTAATCATTCATACTCAGTTCATCTCTCGTTATGATCACATCGTTTTTTGTTTTTTCTACTTAATTTAAATTCTTTTACAACAAATAAAGTCTATATAGAAAAAAGAAATATAAATATAATCGAGGAAATTAAAATTGAATTTATAATAATACAGCATAAAGATTACTGTTTAAAAATTTTCTGCTAATTGCATATTATTTTTGTTTGGTGTTAGTTATTTAATTTCTAATCTTGTTAAATTTTTAATAAGAAATATTCTGGTTTTTTATATCAGTGCATTATAATTACATGAAGAACATTAACAATTCAACATAGATCATATTTTTAGCATTTCTAACTGTTTATTTGGTTAATTAATTGATTTGTACTTATCAAGTTTCTATAACAGTGCATCTTAATTTATTTAAATCTTTAACAATTTTTAAAGTACAAATCTGATAATCAGCAAAAGTTTTAAATAATTTTTTTTATAAATGCCATCCAAAGTTTGTGCTACTTGCAATTCGTCAATCACTAAAAAAAAACCTGGCTTAATGTGCAGTGGTTCATGCAAGAAAACTTTCCATAAAGACTGTGTTGGCTTATCAAATGATTTTTACCATCTTATCGAGTGTAATACTGCTACCTGGGTTTGTGCAATATGCAAGAAGTCACGTAAATCTACCATCGTGTGTGCTGATGATACAAATGATATAAACTATGCATCCAACTCTGAAGCTCCGGAATCCTGTGACTATAGTTTTCTGAAAAATGATTTCATCGGTTTAAAAAAAACCCAGGAGGAGTTCGCAAACAGCATGACCTTTTTTTCGAACCTCATTGATGATTTCCAAAAAAGGTTGGCAGATTTTGATGAACACTTAAAATCACTACATATTCTATCTAATGAAAACATGGTCATGAAGAACAAAATTTATGAACTTGAAAATCGTGTTCAGGCACTGGAAAACCACTCGCGGTCTTTTAATGCTGAGATTGTCGGAATTCCAGAACATAGGACGGAAAACATCATTGACACTGTCAAAGCGGTTGCCAAATATCTGAATATCCAACTCAATGAAGGTTGTATTACGAATAGTCATAGAGTCAAAACTGCTCATAAGTCACCTGAAGCTAACACTCCTAAAAATATTATAGTAAAATTTGCATCACGAATTACAAGAAACAACTTTATAGCAGCTTTTAAATTAAAACGAAAATCTATGAAACGTAATCTACTTATTGAAGATCTCGATCTACCAGCAATTAAAAGCAGAAACGATGGAAGAAAATTTTTCGTTAATGAACATTTACATCCTTCTGCAAAAAAATTTCTTTCAGAGGTCAAAAAAATCTGTTTCGTCAAGAAGATTAAATATATTTGGGTGCAGGATGGTAATATTTTAACAAAAAAATCTGATGAAGACAATTATATTATCTCTATCAAACATCTAGATGACGTTGATAAACATTTTTGTAATAGAGGTAATAAACAGCTGAGTGACCTTTCAATAGTGAGTGGTAATTAATGAATCATAAGTTTTTACTGTTCATCATATTTTTATAATCATTTAATTTTACCTTTTTTATTAATGTCATTATATAGATCTAAAGTATATACTGTTTATTATCAGAATGTTAGAGGATTGAGAACTAAAGTTAATATTTTCAGAAGGAATGTTGTTCATAATAATTTTGATATAATTTGCATCACAGAGTTGTGGTGGAATTCATCGGTTTTTGATTATGAATTGTTTGATGACAGATATGTTGTTTTTCGGCGGGATAGAGAATATAAATCTATGAATGAAAAATGTGGTGGTGTTATAATAGCCGTAAATACGAAAACTATAAATAAAGTTAATTTGATATCTTAATACCAGTCGCTTGCTGAAAATTTGTGGATTAGGATTCCGGGAAATCCATCTTTAAATGTCTGTTGTTTTTACGCTGAACCGAAATCTTCTGAATTAGTTTATGAATCCCATAAAAATCAAGTTGAGATCGTTTCCACAAAATATCCAAATGATGTACTGTTAATAGTTGGTGATTATAATAAATCATCATTGTTTAATTCTTCAGGTGTAATAGCAAAAATACATGATGGTGTTGAAAATTTGATTATTGATATGGCGAATTTTTGTGGACTTTCTCAGTACTCTAGTATCCTCAATCACCAAAATAGAATTCTAGATTTGGTTTTTTCTAATCATGATGTTGTGGTCTCTTCAACTCCAGAATTTTCAAAAATCGATCCATACCATCCATCTTTTTGTGTTGCTATCGATACGAAAGAAATCCTAAGTAATTCTTGTAATAACTATATGTATCACAACTTCTATAAATCAAATTTTGAACTAATTTACAACAGTTTTTTGGCAATTGACTGGAATCTGATCTTCATTCCCGGAGAGAATGTTGATTGTATGGTAGACAAATTTTATGATATCCTATACGAGATTATTGATAGGGGTGTGCCTAGATTTAAAAAAAACTCAAACGGTTTTCCTTCTTGGATATCTAAACAAACTATTAAACTTAGCAAAAGAAAGGATAAATGCCATTTTAATTTCAAAAAATATAATTCTGAATTCCATCGTTTGAAATTTGTTAATGTCCGTTCCGACTTCAAAACTGCCTTTAATAGAGATTTCCGACGACATTTGTCTGATGTACAAAGTAGTATTTCTGAAAACCCTAGAAATTTTTGGTCATATGTTAATGAACGCAAACGCAACTCTAATACTATTCCTGATGTTTTAACTCTTGATTCTGAGACTGCCTCTTCTGATGCCTCACGGGCTAATTTATTTGCTAAATATTTTCAAAGTATTTATACTGATACTAATGTTAACAACACTAGTGGCTTTTCTCGTTTCAAGCAAAGTAGTTCTTGTCTAACGGTTTTTAAGTTTGAAATATCTACTTTCCAAGTTCTAAATGAATTAATTGCATTGAACACGAATAAGGGTAAGGGGCCGGATGGAATTCCTCCTATTTTTTATAAACAGTGTGCCGAATTTATTTGTTATCCACTATCCGTAATTTATAATGAGTCCTTAAGGCAAGCCTGTTTTCCTAGTGTTTGGAAGGTTTCTAATGTGGTGCCGATTTTTAAAAATGGTAATAGGTCTATTGTTAGTAATTATAGGCCTATATCTATAACTTCTTGTCCATCTAAGGTCTTTGAGAGATTAGTCGTTGATCATATGTCCAAATATCTGAAGCATAAAATTATTCCGGAACAGCATGGTTTCATTAAGTGCCGATCTACTGAGCCTAATCTCTATACTTTTGCTAATAAAATTAGTGAGTCAGTTGATAAGGGTGAACAAGTGGACGTGATATACACTGATTTCTCAAGGGCCTTCGATAAGGTTGACCACACCATATTAATTGAAAAGCTTGATGCCGTGGGGATTCATGGTGATTTGTTGAGATGGATTAGCAGCTACATTTCGAACCGCTCTCAATTCATAAAAATTGGTGAGGCGGTATCTAACAATATAATTGTAACGTCTGGTGTTCCACAAGGTTCCATCCTAGGGCCTTTTCTATTCATTTTATTTATAAATGATGTTAATTTGTGCTTTTCTAATTCTGATATCTTAGTGTATGCTGATGATATAAAGGTTATTAAAAGCATTAACTCAAATAATGATGCCTTGATGTTACAAAATGATTTGAATAATTTTTATAATTACTGTGTTGACTCCAAACTGATCATTAACCCTGATAAATGTAAGGCTGTTACTTTCACTAAAAAAAAAAGTTAATAGAATAAACCACAGTTATTCTATTAATAATGAAAAATTGGCCAAGTTTGAATCTGTCAGTGACTTAGGTGTAATCTTTAGTTCTAATCTATCCGTTTCTGATCATATAGATATGGTTACGGCAAAGGCTTTAAAAATGCTCGGATTTCTCATAAGAACATGTAAAGCGTTTAATAATATACAGGCTATACTGAGTTTATATAAATCACTTGTACGACCTGTTTTGGAGTACTCATCTGTTGTGTGGTCCCCTGTGTACACTACTTTTTCTACTAGTATTGAAAGAGTTCAGAGGAAATTTATGAGGTATCTGTGTTATAGGAGACTGTTGAACTGTGAAAATAGTATATTTAATTATGAACTTTCTTGTCAGATGGTAAATCTTAATTCACTCAATCTTCGTAGGATCATAAGTGAGCTGAAGTTTGTATATAAATGCTGTAATGGTCTTATTGATTCATCATCATGTATTGAGAGTCTCAATTTTTATGTTCCTTCTTTTATGTCAAGAAGTAGTCACACCTTTAAAATATCTCGTTGTCGTACTAATGTTGGTTTACATCAGCCTTCTAACCGGATTATGGTCAGCTGGAATCAATTCATCATCAATTTTGGACAAGATTTTGATCTTAATAGCTCATCCATCAACCAATTCTATAATATTCTTGATAAATTTAAAGAACATTCCTTCTGAATATTTGTTTTTTTGAATGGGAATAAATGATATTATATAAATAATTAATACTTAATTTTTCTGATTTAAATATTAGCTTTTATTTTTCTTCTTTTAATTTTCTTTTTAAATTTTTTTGTCCTATTTGTTCATTTTTTGTATTTTAATTATTAGTAATTTTTTTTTTTTTGTAACTAGAGATTAAGAACGTTTTAAATCTTTTGTATTTTAACCGAGATGCATGTTTTTGAGCTTTATTGCTTGTTTTGTATCCATATGAAAATAAATAAATAAATAAATAAATAAATAGTATATTACAGATCTAGAGGTGTAAATAGCATTTTACATGCGAGGGAAAATATTGCGCACGAGACGCGTAGCGGCGAGTGCAGTACCTTCACGAGCATGGAAAATGGTTTACAACTCGAGATTTGTTATATACTTTTTCTACGACTTTGTTTTAATGCCCAAACGCATATAATTACTTGAAAAAATGAATTACTAATTATAAATTAAATGCAAATAGTTTACAAATTGTGGTAGGCTTTACATTATTCTGTGTCAAAATGATTTGAAATATTTAATTTTTAAAAATCAAATTCTTCTTTAAATAAAAATTTTTATCCACGACCACTAAAGAATATATGCTTTCCATGCATATGTCTTCCATTGTAATTGTATTAATTCCACAACTAGTGAATTTGATTAAAATTCTTTAACAGTTCTATAGTTTATTATATATTCCTCTAACAAATTAAACAACAAACTTGTTTTGTTTTTCGCTATCTTTGATGTATTATTTTCAATATGGCGATACAAATTTTTGCGTGAAAACTGGAAATTAAACGAAATATGTTACAGTCGTGGATAAAATAGCATCTTGTATTCGCTTAGGATGATGGAAATTTTTCACTCGGATGATTCCCTCCACTTGCTACGCTCGTTTCGGGAAACTTCATCCTCGTGAAGAATTGCCTTCATTCTAAGCTCATACAAGAATCTACTATTCTTTTTATTAAAAGTGTTTCGTAATATATATATGGAAATCCATTACCGCACATTTTTTTTTACTTACCACACACTATTTGAAATAATCAATTTTTCTACTCCTATCACAGTAAATTATAAATTACATCACAGTATCCATGACATGTAAATTGATTATTTCAAATAGCGTGCGGTAAGTAAAAAAAAGCGTGCGGTAATGGATTTTCATATATATATTACCGCACGCTTTTAATAAACAGAAAAATTTTTGTTTAAAGAAAAATTTAATTCTTAAAAATTAAATTAAATTAATTTTGACCCAGAATAATGCAAAGCCTACCACAATTTGTAAACTATTTGCATTTAATTTCTAAATTAGTAGTTCATTTATTCAAGTAATTATATGCGTTTGGGCATTAAAACAAAGTCGTAGAAAAAGTATATAACGAATCTCGAGTTGTAAAGCATTTTCCATGCTCGTGAAGATACTACACTTGACGCCAGCCGTCTCGTGCGCAAAATTTTCCCTCGCATGTAAAATGCTATTTACAACTCTGCAGATATGTAATATACTATTACATGTCATGGATAGTGTGATGTAATTTGTAATTTACTGTGATAGGAGTAGAAAAATATTTTTCTTTGTGTAATATTCTTTATATTATGCTTCTCCTGTAGCACTTATAGGGTAATGTTTGTGGTTACCGCTTTATGGCGCCCAAGTCAATTTCGCCTGAAGTAATCCGCGAACATGATATGTTTTTTGGGAACGAAATGAGTTTGATAAAAGCACAAGGATTTTAATCCGCATGAGTTCACGTTTCTTTATTATTATAAAGTAATGGATGAAGCGATCTTGTAACAAAATTATCTTTGATCTACCTCAAGCTTTCAAACATTTTCACATGAGTAAATTACCCGCTTCTTGTGGTTCTACAAAATGTTTGTCCCAGATTATAAGTTGAAATAAAGATTTGTAAAATGTCCAGATATCATTGATAACGTTTTTGGCATCTAACAGATCTCAACCATTCCAACATTAAATTAATTTTTTACCACCTAATACAACTGTTCTCTGTAGTCGTTAGAGTTATTAGCAAAATATTTTTGCGAGTAGCATTTGCATTCTTCCTGGATAATTTAGATAACTCTTATTATATAAAAGTACGTATCAAAACTGTAGAGAGATTTTACCATGAGAGATTGCGTAAATTTCATTGCAAATTATATTATAGAATTAACGCCATGTACACTTAGAGCTCCTGGACAAAAACAATGGGTAGCCGGAGTCGATACATTAAATCTAGTAACGATAGTTCAAGCTGAACTATGGCACTTCGTAGATATGGTGCATTGAAACACTATTGGTGAAGATGACTTTGACAAAAACACTTCTCCTGATGTGCTAGAATTTATTAATTACGATTATGACCTACATAATGATGATCTTTTTAATATAATTGATGAAAACTAAGATTTACTTTACGAGAATGACGATGAGCCAGAACCCGAAACGACATCATCTTTTACAACAAATATTTTATTGAACGGAATAGCTATTGTCAATCGACAACAAGTTTTTTGAGAGCATGGACTAATATGGTCATAGGCATAAAATATCAGCGTGAGCTACGAATATTATGGCTGCATATTTTGAACCAAACAAACAGACAGATGTCTCTAAAAAGCAATCATTATTCATTACTAATAACTTTTATAAGTCTTAAAACTGCAGTAAATATTTGCGGTAAAGAAAACGTCATAATAACATTTACAATAACAACAGAAAGTGACGACTAATGTTTTGTCAGAAAAGCGAGGACGATAATGCCAAATTAGTGAATTAAAAAAGTCAAATTAGAGAATTATTACATACATTTTATCGCCTATTTTATCGCCTTTATGTTTTGTATTGCATAAACGATTTGATTTTCCAATGAGTAGAAAAATTTGTTTTTTTCTATAGCAACTGTTAAAACGTGCTATTATCAATTAAAGTTAGAGGGAAAAGTTGCACTTTACAATCAAGGGTAGATAAAGTAGTACTTTAACAGCAAGGGTTAATAAAGTATTTTGATATAAGTATTTTGCTGAACAAAAAAAATTGATTTGTTTGTTTGTTTATAAAATTCAAAAAGTTATCAAAGCCACCTATACTCATTTTTTCGTGAAACTGTTTTTTCCTGATACTTTTAGTAGTATATTATGCTACACTGTTGATAATTTTAGTCTAAAATTGATACTTTTTTAATAACGTTCTCTTTATAAAGTATATGTATGCGAAAAATGGTATTGAATTTTATAAAGTGCAAAGTATTCAGATAATTTATAAGTTGAACTTCCCAATTTTACACCAAATAATATAAATTCAGGTAAAAGCACTGGTATTTCAATGTGCCGCGCCGCGTTTATCAATGTTTGGTATACAATTTATCTTCTAATCTTATAAAGTATGGAGATTTATAAATTGAAACTATATCATTTCTATATCCAACTAGTGTAATATGTTCAAGTTCCTAATTCTATACCAAATAATATAAACGGGGATAAAAATACAGTTAGTTACAATTTGCCGCGCAGCGTTTAAATATGCTTTGTATTGAATTTATTTTCTAATCTTATAAAGTTTGGAGATTTATAAATTGAAAATAACCATTTTTATACCAAATTAGTATACGATGACAAAAAGTACAGTTATTTTTATTGCGTTAAACGCGTTTGGTATAGAAATTGAAAAAAAATTCATTTCTGAACAAAGGTGTGTGCAATCCTATTGAACATAAAAGCGGAATCTTTATTACATTTTTGCATGACATAAATGCACGCGTAGTGCAAGTAAATAAATTCGGGGCTTCAACCAGCACTGCGGATTTGAATTATTTCGATTTTCTATATGCAGGTAAGAGTTTTTGATATAATTGAATTGAATAAAATAGTCCACAATATCGTAATGTCAAACAATGTGTGATTCGGTTTAATTTTACAGTAAACATGTACTGATCCATGCTTAGACGGGTTGTTTTTTCTTACGTATTTCAGGTAGCCTACATAGTAAATCATGAAACATATCGTAAAGCGACATCGCGAGAAACCAAAAAACATACATTTTAACAAAAAGAATGTTAAGTAAAATACTAGGAAAAATGCATTGTTATATAATTATAATGAATTTTTTGAAAATAAAAATGTAAAACAAAGAAAATGTACATATTTTAATTAACATAAAAAAAAATTGGTATATATTTTATACCATTTGGTTTAAAAATTTTATAATGGTAAGTATAAAATTTATAGATTATATTTATTAAAAGACACGTATAAAGTATAGGTATGAATTTGATAATATACCGAATGATTATATACCGAACTAATAAACGAATAATATGTAATTTATACCAATTTTTATTATACCAAACCAATAAACTCATGGTATATAATTTATACCAATTTTTATTTTACGAAACTCATAAGCTTATGATATTTATACCAATGCATATAAATGATCTTTCTACATAAATATATGCAATTTATATGAAGCTATTTATGAACTTTTATACCTTCGTACTTTATTTAACTAATACCATTTCTTTATGGATTTATATAAATACCATTTTTTACCAATTTCATACCAATATTTTCAACCGTGTACGATCATGTAATGGCCGTAGGCGAGTTTCGTATGGTATATGCGAGTGTATTAATAACCATTACATGAAAGTGGCATACGCTATTTTTTCTGCACCCGGTAAATAACGAAGAACGAAAATTACAACGATAATTTTTTTTTGCTGTCAGATATTTTATTTTTCATTCATACAAACTATGGTATTTAAACAGTAGGCTCTGTTTTTACTGTCGGCAATTCTTCTTGTCGTCGATAATTTTGCTTTGTCGTTATGAAAATTCTTTGTTGTCATTTTTTCTTCTAACAAAATGAAATATAATTTTATCTTAGTAGGCGCATAAATGCTATAAATTTGTAATTTATGTTTGACAAATAAACATAAACAAGCAATCATTTATGAATGAAAACGGACATTTTTATTTTTTGCAAGTTTACATAATTTTTTATAAGCTGAATAATTTGTAGAAAAAACTTTATTTAGGAACTAATAATTATTATCTTTTAAATAAAATTATAATTTAAAAAAAATTATCTCATTAAATACCACTCTTCATTGAAATTTTTGTCTAAAATTTTTCAATTTTACTCATTAAATTATTTTTAAGCAACACTGCTCAATCAAACCACTACTTAAACCACTCGTCCTTCGGACTCGTGGTTTATTGTGCGCTTTGATTCGCAGTGTTGCTAAATAATTTAATTCGTAAAATCAAAAAATTTTCGAAAAAATTTCAATGACTCGTGGTATTACAACCGAAAATTTCAATTTTCAAATTTCAAAGTTCAATTTTTTTTCCCATACGAAAATTTCAACAAACGTCAAATGCATAGCATGTTTGATTGAAAAACTATGGGCTTCTTTCTATTGATTAAAAATCTGTATCGTATTAAAATCTGTATTGAAATGAATATCATTATAAAACGGATTTAGGTCATATGAGTGTATATTTATAGTACGGATGTAGAAAAAATACATTTATCAAAGATTTTTCTTCATTTTTTGGTCTTCTTTAACAAATGCTATAGAAAAAAATGTTGTATTCCACACGACGATAACATTTTATTATCTTATCGATGCTTATTAGCGTCTCGGCTGACGCCTCGGCGCTAAAATCGCTCTCGAAGACAAAGTGCAATTTTATCGTCTTGTACAATAAATAACTATTGATTATGCAATTTAGCATCTGGTAGTTTTAAAATTTCGGCAAGTACACTAATTGAATTTTTCTTATATGAGAAAAAGATTCCCAAAAAATATTCCAAAAATTATTACAAAAAATATTCAAAAATATTCCAAAAAATATTCAAACTCTATAAATATTCCAAAAATTATTACAAAATCAAAAACTGAAACTTTTTCCAAAATTATAACAAAATCAAAAATTGAAACTTCTTCCAATATTCTTAAAATATTGAAAAAATTATAACAAAATCAATATTACAATTTTTTTTCAAAATTCTAAAAATATTCCAAAAATTCTTACAAAATCAAAAATTGAAACTTTGTCCAACATTCTAAAAATAGTTCAAAAATTCTAAGTCCAAAAAACTTTTCCAAAAATTCTTAAAATATCGCAAAAATTATAACAAAATCAAATATACAAACTTTTTCCAAAATTCCAAAAATATTCCAAAAATTATAATAAAATCAAAAATTGTAACTCTTTCCAAAATTCTTAAAATATTGCAAAAGTTATAACAAAATCAAAAACCAAACTTTTTTAAAAATTCCAAAAATTATAACAAAATCAAAAATTTCCATGTCCAATTCATGATCAATTAAATTTCATGTCATTCAAATAATTAATTTCATTTTCTTCCAAAATGAAAAAAAAATATGGAAATCATATTGGTTAAAAATAATATGAAAATCATTCCTTTGACACACTTGACAACATTTTTTGACAAACTTATAATGCAATAATCTAGTTTTCAGTCTCACATATCAATTCCGACCATCAGGATTTCTGCAAATTCAATGTTCCTACTCGTAATCTCTTAAAAACGCTTTTTAAGCAAAAAATATGCAAATTTCCTTGTTCTGACACACTTGACGATTTCTTTTGACACACTTCCGGTACAGTTATCGAACACATCGTCCTTTTGGTTCTTCCCATTGAGTATACCTAATATAAGAAACAAAAATGTTTGAAATCCTTTCAGCGGTTTTCTAGATTTCATAGGTTGTGAAGGACGACCGGACGGCCGGCAGACAGACATACATTTTTTTGCTTTTTTAGAAACGTCGAGAACTGCCATAAAAAGAGGTGGTAAGAATTTCACTTTTGGCTCGATAATGTAATACTTAGGTCTTTCAGACCGAAGTAATTTATTATTATTTGACAAAAACTTGAAATGATTGTTGCTTCGATTTAATTTGAGAAGTAAATTAAATAAACAGTCCCGTTCACCAGCTTAAGGCCAAGTAATTTTCCACTTATATTCCCGTTTTGTTTGTCAAATCATATTTTTTTTATAATCTATTACTTCAGTCTGAAAAACCTAAGTATTACATTTATGAGCTCAAAGTGAAATTCTTACCCCCACTTTTTTGGCATTTCTCGACGTCTTAGGACCTACTGATTCTAAAAAAGCAAAAAAGCAAAGTTTATGTCTGTCTGCCGGCCGTCCGTCACAACCGACGAAATCTAGAAAACGGATAAACGGATTTGAAAAATATTTTTTCTAAAAATAGGTTTACTCAATGGGAAGAGCCGAAAGGACGATGTGTTCGATAACTGTACCGGAAGTGTGTCAAAAAAATCGTCAAGTGTGTCAAAACAAGGAAGTTTGCATATTTTTGGCTTACAAAACTTTCATTTCAAGTGATTAAGAGTAGAAACATTGAATTTGGAGAAATCTTGATGGTCGGGATTGGTATGTTGCGAGCACAGGTCGGATTAATGCTTTGTAAAGTGTGAGTTTACACGACCGCGAAAGATGTTTTGATCGCAGAAGTTTTGAGTATGCGTAGAAAACTCTGTATGCGATGTTATTACAGACCCGAGGTATTTGAAGATTTCCACGCATTCCACTTCATAGTCGCCAGTATCCAGATTTCCACGAGGTATGTTCTTAGATGTTGTTAACACTTTAGTTTTGCCGGTGTTGATGCATAATCCAAGCCGTTTAGCATTTCTTTCAAGCTGAGAGAGACTATCCTTAATATCGCTTGTTCTACGTCCGAGAAGCACAATATCATCTGCGTAGCCAAGAACTTGACTGGATTTGTTATATATGCAGTTTTGTGTCTCAATTCGGCTTTTTCTTATCGCGTACTCCAGCGCCAAGTTAAATAGTACGGGCGCGAGTGCATCACCTGGTCGAACACCTGATGTTATATCGGAAGGATCAGAAACTGACCCTTCGATTACTATTCTACAATTTGATCCCGATGTTGTGAGTTTGCACAGAGAAACAAGTTTCTCTGGGAAACCAAGGCATATGAGTGCGGACCAGAGGTTGTCGCGGATGATACTATCATATGTTTGCCTGAAATCAACGTAGAGCTGGTGAATGCTGATGTTGTACTCCCAACATTTTTCCAGAATCATCCTTAATGTAAAACATTGATCTGTGGTTGAGCGCTTGGGACGAAAACCACACTGATAGTCACCGATGATAGATTCGGCGAACGGGATGAGTCGAGCAAGTACGACATTAGCTAGTATTTTGTATGCAGTATTCAACAGTGCGATGCCACGATAATTTACACACTTTAGGCGGTCACCTTTCTTCTGTAGCGGAACAATGAGAGCTGTTTTCCATTCAGCAGGTAGTTCTTCTTTGTCCCAGATTGCAAGAATCAGATCGTATATACGTGAGACCAGAGCTGCTCCTCTATTTTTCAGAAGTTCTGCGGGAATTCCATCGAAACTTGGTGATTTGCCATTTTTCAGTTTTTGATGGCAGCTTCCACTTCTTCTATTGCTGGGTAAGGGACAAAAATCTCCTCAGTTGATGGAGCAATTGCTCGAATAGGATGAACTGCATTCGTCCTATTCAGTAGGTCTTGAAAGTGGGATCGCCACACTGCCAGCACATCACGTTCACTTGTTGTGAGTTCATTATTTTCATTTTTGATGGCTGTAGATCTTGGGTGGAAATCTTTTGTCCGATTCCGTGCATTGGCAAAGCACTCTTTTGAATTTCCGTTGGCTGCACGTTGGTTGATGTTTCCGATGGAGCTGCATGTGTTCGCGTTTCTTTTTACGTAGAAGTTTTGCTGAGGCTTTCCTGACGCATAGATAATCAGCTTGGGAGCTTCGGGTGTTCTTTGCTAACCATTTTTCTCGCAGTTTTTGTTTATGTTCAACGGATTGACGGAACTCGTCGTCAAACCATTCGTTGTTTGATTTCGGTGGTCGTTTTCCGATTGTAGTTTGTGCTGCGGCTATAATGGTTGATTAAAGCGTTTGCTATTCTTCTTGTATGTTTAATGGCATCTCAGAAGAGATGTCATGCTCTTCTATGTTTTGTGTTATTATTTCCTGATATCTATTCAGCGTTTCCGGATGTTAAAATGCTTCGACATTCCAGCGCACGGTCTTTTTTGCTTGTCTGTTAAATGTAGATGATAATTTGCACTTGTACTTAAAGATGACAAGCATATGATCGATATCCATATCAGCACCTCTGTATGATCGAACGTCAGTTATACTTGTAGAGTGTCTCTTAGAGATCATGATGTGATCGATTTGATTTTCCGTTCTTCCGTCATTTGATTTTCAAGCTGCCTTGTGAATTCTCTTGTGAGGGAAAAAAGTGCTGGAAATTACTAGATCATACACCATAGCCAGCTCGGCTGCGCGAAAACCATTATTGTTGCTGGTACGATGCAAGCTGTTAGGGCCAATATGTGTTTTAAGTTCTGCAATCCTACCGATTTGAGCATTAAAGTCACCTACCACGATTTTTATATCGTGCCGCGGGATGTCATTGATGACTTCTTCGAGTTCTAGGAAGAACAGGTCTTTAATATCATCTGCTTTATCTTCAGTAGGTGCATGAACATTGACGATCGTTACATTGAATTTTTGCGTGCGGATTCTCAGTGTGCATAACCGCATATTAATTGGGCAGAAGTCGATAACATGCTGATATACGTGACGGTGTATAAGAAAGCCAACTCCAAATTCTCCTCCGTTTTGATGACCGCAATAATACAGAGTGTATCCTTTCGCTGTTTCATGGACTCCACTGCCTGGTCATCTAAGTTCTTGTAATGCCACTATATCCATTGTGTAGCTCTCGACTTGTTGAGTGAGTTGTAGGAGATCTCCTGGTCTTCTAAGGCTTACCACGTTCCAGGTTCCCATTTTTCAATCGTAGTCCGGGTACAGTTTCCGAGGTCGTTCCAATAATGAATCCGAGATATTCCGAGGCCTGTGTACAGAATTCATGAGAATAATTTTTTTACGGAAATGGGGTGTTAGCCCTTCGCCCAACCCGAATTTTCGTGAATGGGTTCGTTCTGCATCTTAAGGTCACCAAAAACAACCTTTTTACACGTTTATATAGTGAGCCGCTTGATCCAAGACAGACGCCCGCTGAAAACCGCCCCTGACATGAAGAACAGACGCTTTCTACACATTTATATAGCGAGCCGCTTGATCCAAGACAGACGCCCGCTTCAAGCCGCCCCTAACATGGAGAATAGACGCTTGAGTTGCATTGGTTTTATGGCGCCAATGAATAGCCATGATGCAGAATCATTGAGTATAAGCAGTATTTACTCTACCCCTCTCAACTACACCAACCTAATTCTGTTAGCGTTACCCAGGTAGCACGGCGTAGACGTAGAATTTCGGATTTTCGCTACCCCCCAAATGAAATTGGACATGGAAATATTTTAATCTGTTATAGTTTCTGAAATATTTTTGGAATTTTGAAAAAAGTTTGTATTTTTGATTTTGTAACAATTTTTGCAATATTTTTAGAATTTTGGAAAAAGTTTTAATTTTTGATTTTGTAAGAACTTTTGGAATATTTTTGGAATTTTGAAAAATTTAAAATTTTTGATTTTATTATAATTTTTGGAATTTTGAAAAAAGTTTCAATTTTTGATTTTGTAATAATCTTTGGAATATTTTTAGAATTTTGGAAAATATTTGTTTTTATTATAATTTTTACAATATTTTTGGAATTTTAAAAGAAATGAATGAATTTGTGATTTTGTAAAATTTTCTCGAATTGCTAAATGGAAGGTTTTCGAATAGTTTGCTGAAAATCTAATTGAAAATGAAATTGGACATGGTCATTTTTAAATTTGTTATTGTTTTTGAAATATTTTTGGAATTTTAAAAAGTTTCAATTTTAGATTTTGTAAGAATTTTTGGAATATTTTTAGAATTTTGAAAAATGTTGAATTTTTGATTTTATTATAAATTTTATAATTTTGGAAAAAGTTTCAATTTTTAATAATGGTATAATTTTTGCAATATTTTTAGAGTCTTGGAAAAAGTTTTAGTTTTTGAATTTACAAGAATTTCTGGAATATTATTAGAATTTAGAAAAAGTTTAAATTTTTTGATTTTATTCTAATTTTTGGAATATTTTTAGAATTTTGAAAATAAATAGAATTTTTGAATTTTATATATACATATTTTTAGAATTTTGAAAAAAGTTTCAATTTTTGATTTGTAAGAATTTTTTTGAATATTTTTGGAATTTTGAAAATTTTAAATTTTTGATTTTATTATAATTTTTATAATTTTGGAAAGAGTTACAATTTTCGATTTTGTTATAATTTTTGCAATATTTTTAGAGTTTTTGAAAAAAGTTTTAATCTGTGATTTTGTAATAATTTTTGAAATATTTTTAGAATTTTGTTTGAAAAAAGTTTGAATTTTTTATTTTACAATATTTTTGGAATTGTGATTTTGAAATATTTTCTCGAAACGCTAAATGGAGAGGTTTTTGAGTAGTTTGCTGATTGTATAATTTTTTCACTTAATAATGTTAATATATGATCTGTTATGATTGTTCAACAACGTATTGATGTTTCGTGTTAGTTTTAATCTAAACAGAGATAAAAAATACATGTACTTTAACAAAAAGTTATGTTTGAAATACATCGCTGCCCAAAACTAAAAACCATGTCCTCATAAAAGTTTTTTGCCGAAAACTATATCAAAATCCTTAACCCAGACCGAAGTCTTGATATTTCAGAGCATGAGATTTCAGCCCCTCCATATTTTAACATTGAGTTATAATCAATAACATTTTTTTTGATCAAATATTTGCGAAATAATAACAAGTGTTGTCAATTTTTAATTTATATTAAAATGTTTCGCCAAGCTCCGACAGTCAATACAATTGAATTTAATCAAATACCGTTTGGTCATGATTTTATTTTTTGTTAAACATAGTTCATAGTTCATTAGCTTAAGGCCAATCTGAAAAAATAGAAAACAAAGAATATTGCAAATTTTTTCTCCATTTTAATGAATTTTTCAATGTGGTGACCCCCAACTTTATAAAGTGAATTACAGCGATTTTAAAAAAGTTAAACTTATTTCGTTCTACGCTGCTTGTATGGGCTCTATTAATGGCCAACGGTCTCAAACTGACGCCCTCCTTTGTACACTTTTTGTGACAGCCATCCCCAACCAATCATATTGAGGTCAGGATAGTATCCTTGATTTTTTGAGCCGTAGACAGCAGGGTCAGAGAGGTAGTTGTTTACTGCAGTCTTTCTACGCCCAAGTTTTTGTTCTATTGAACGACTGGTAAGCCCCATTTCTCTACAATCTACATGCTTCAATTTTGCTTCGTTCTTCTCGCGTTAACTGTTTACCTTGGGCCATTCATTTTTATGCTCGTTTTACACTTGGTAACACTTTAAAAATATTGCAATTTTATTTAAAAGAAAAATATTGATGCAAAATTATTTTAATATTTTAATTTAAATGTATTATTTCAATAATTTATTTAATTCACTAGACTTGAATATTGAATTTTTTTTTTTTTTTTGAATTATATGTTAGAGACTTTTTGAGCACTTAAACTTTAGCAATTAAATTATTTGAAGTTTTTAATTCGAAAGTATATTTTGGATTTTTCTCAGAGAAAAACTCCTTTTTTCTCTTATACGTGTTTCGGACGGGATTCGAACTATCATCGTCAGTGTCATGGTTTGAATCCGTTTTGGCAGACACGCTATCCAACTAACCTACAGAGGCGATGGTATTTCAAAGTTGAAAATTTCATCATTATTTAACTACTTTCAACTGGCCTTAAGCTAATGAACAATGCAAAAACAATGTTTTTTACAAAAAACTAAATTATGACCTAACGGTACTTGATTAAAAACAAAAATTGTTACCCTATTTATAATATATCAATGTCAACTAGATTATAAAAAAAAATCTGATTTGGCAAACAAAACGGGCATATAAGTCAGAAATTATTGGCCTTAAGCTGATAAAGGGGACTGTAATTTAATTAAATGTTGAATATTTTAAAATTTTATTAAATAATAGATTAAATAACGTTTAGAGAAAAACTTTGATGTTTTACGCGGACTAAAAATGGATTTTGGAAACAACATCCGTATTACGCTAAGTTTACACCAGTATCTTATAGGTACATACTATACTTATTAGGTCGACAATGGTCGATGTAAACAATTATCAAAGAAGTACGTACCAAATATTTGGTAGGATGATTTGCTACGTACCAAATTAGATACGGAGCAAAAAGGTATTAAATTAAACCTTTTCCATGTTGACTGCAACTTTTTCCAATCTAAATGAAACTATTTCCAAATTGAACGCAACCTTTTCCAATCTAAGTGAAACTATTTCCAAATTGAATGCAACCTTTCCATTACAAATTAACCTTTTTCCAAATGAAATTAAACTTTTTTTAATTGTTTTTGTTTTAATCAGAACACTTGTTCAGAATATTATTTATTCATTTATTTCATGTATATGATGTATATAATAGCTATTTATGTATTAAAGGCGTAAAGTATGTCTTTTCCGCTTGAGAGTGAAAGTGTTGCTCGAGGCGTTAGCCGAGAGAAACAATTACTCGAAAGCAGAAAAAAAAGTTTATGCCCGAATTGCATACAAGATTTTTTGTACGAGTAAGATTATGTATTTTTTGCATAAATAAAAATACATATATTTATACAAAATAGTAAATATTTTTTTTTAAAAATTATTTTATCCAAGTAGTTTTTCGAAATATGTAATAGTAATAATAATAACTTTAGGCATTGCTATTTCAATTTCGGCATTGTTATTCCAATAGGAAAAAAGGCCTGCTTTACGGACAATTTTTGAATTGTAAAAGTGCATTTTACGGTTTACTCGTACAAAAAATATTTTATTTCATACTGATATCTAAAACGACATTTTTCGGATTATTTATAGTACAAAAAGTTGAGCTTTAAAGTCCTAGTACTTTAAAACTTTTTTAAAGTACTAGGACTTTATAAAATTATACGTCAGTTGTTGCCATAACAATAATTCAAACTTTTAGAAAACATTTTCCATTGCTCGTTTTAAAAACGCCTTTAATTTACAATAATTGGCAATGTCTATATCATCCTTAGCACGTAGTGTTGATTTCAGCATAGAAAATTTTGACCACAATGTCCTCAGATTTCAAATTTTTTGACTATAATTATTCTAATTTTTTGTTAATGATAAATGTTATTTTTCTACTTTTCAAAATTAGGAAAATAAGCTAAAAGGACATCTTTATTTACAATCAGAATGCGTTTTTCCTTTCTCCACTCACAAAACAACTCGTATTCCTTTTCGTATTGATTCCGTGATTTGTTTGGCAGCAAACTCTTCCTTACGGCGAATCTCATTTGCATCCATTTTAACACAAATAATTGAAAAACAAATTTATCAAAAATAACAAATTATTCAAAAACAATTGACGGGTCTTTTTGGTTGCTATATGTTATTTTGTTTGTTTACTTAATATTAGGTTGGTTACCGTTTACTTTATTATTACGAATAATTTGAGCAAAATTTAAAACTCATTTCTTTTTATTTTAAAAAATTTTCAGTATGAAATAAAATTTTGTATTCACCTCAAACGAAAAGTGTTTTTACTTTTACTCACTAGTAATTTCGGTAAACAACTAGCTCGTACTTTAAAGTTTCATTTTTCGTTCTAGATAAATAAATAACTATTTTTTAACTACTAACTTGAGAAATCGTCATTATTTACTCGAATGCTCCAATGAGAAATAATTTTTCTCAACCTAAGTCAATAATAATAACAAAAAACTACCTAGGTTAATAATGACAAATTTTCTTTTATTTTTAACTAGGAGGTATCCCGCGGGATACCTCTATATTATTCACTGTTTGTGTGCTTTTGTCACTTTTGAATTAAAATGCAATATTTAAAAATATTGTTACGAGTACAGAAAAATCTAGACGATTACAGAAAGATCTAGACGATTACGGTCACTTCCAGGAAAATAAAATCAACAAAACACAACAGAAAGTGAAGGAAATGAATAGTGTTGTTGTTGTTGTATATATTCTTAGAATTAAGGTCTACACAAAACAAATGATTTTATGAATCAAATCAACGTAACGTAAAATAATCGTATATTCTAATATTTTCTCAAGGTTTCTGAAAAGTGACCGCGAAATTTCTAGAGATTAAGCAGAATGTATATAAGGAAATTACCTCTTGTAGTTTTTAATTAGTTTATTTTAAACCTACGATTTCTCTCTCTCTCTCTGGCGTTTACATCCCATGGAGGGATTTTGCCGTCTGTGCAATCAGCTTCCAATCGTTTCGTTCCATGACCAGTTGACCCCAGTTTCGACATCCTATATCACGAAGGTCTTGGATGATGTCATCACGCCAGCGTTGTCTAGGTCTTCCTCTTCGACGAACACCAGCTGGTTGTTGTTGGGACGTTTTTTTAATCATTCTATCTAATGGTGCCCTTTCTACATGACCAAACCATCTAATCCGGTTAGATTTAATGAATCCGATTACATCGCAGCCTCCAAGAAGCTGTCTGATTTCATGATTCATTCGGATTCTATACTGATTTTCAGCAACTTTACATGGACCATAAATTGTTCGTATGACTTTCCTCTCGAATGTTGATAGAATTCTACAATCGGAGGAAGTCAGTGTCCAGCTTTCGCTTCCAAAGGTAAGCACAGGTCGAATTAATGCTTTGTAAAGTGTGAGTTTGCACGACTGCGAAAGATGTTTGGATCGCAAAAGTTTTGAGTATGCGTAGAAAACTCTGTATGCGGCAGAGACACGGGCTTTGATATCTGCCTGCATGTCATTTGACGATGTTATTACAGATCCGAGGTATTTGAAGTTTTCTACACGTTCCACTTCATAGTCGCCAGTATTCAGATTGCCGGGAGGTATAATCCTGGATGTTGTTAAAAGTTTAGTCTTGCCGGTGTTGATGCCTAATCCAAGTCGTTTAGCATTTCTTTCAAGCTGAGAGAGACTATCCTTGATATCGCTTGTTCTACGTCCGAGAAGCACAATATCATCTGCGTAGCCAAGAACTTGACTAGATTTGTTAAATATACAGTTTTGTGTCTCAATGCGGCTTTTTCTTATCGCGTACTCAAGCGCCAAATTAAACAGTACGGGCGCGAGTGCATCACCTTGTCGAACACCTGATGTTATATCAAAAGAGTCAGAAACTGACCCTTCGATTACTATTCTACAGTTTGATCCCGATGTTGTGAGTTTGCACAGAGAAACAAGTTTCACTGGAATACCAAGGCATATGAGTGCAGACCAGAAGTTGTCGCGGATGATGCTATCATATGCTTGCTTGAAATCAACGTAGAGCTGGTGAATGCTGATGTTGTACTCCCAACAGTTTTCCAGAATCATTCTTAAGGTAAAATATTGATCTGTGGTTGAACGGTTGGGACGAAAACCACACTGATAGTCGCCGATGATAGATTCGGCGAACGGGATGAGCCGAGCGAGTACGACATTAGCTAGTATTTTATATGCAGTGTTCAACAGTGCGATTCCACGATAATTCGCACACTTTAGACGGTCACCTTTTTTATGTAGCGGAACAATGAGAGCTGTTTTCCATTCAGCAGGTAGTTCTTCTTGGTCCCAGATTGCAAGAATCAGATCATATATACGCGAGACCAGAGCTGCTCCTCCATTCTTAAATAGTTCTGCAGGGATTCCATCGATACCTGGTGATTTGCCATTTTTTAATTTTTTAATGGCAGCTTCCACTTCTTCTATTGTTGGGTAAGGGACAAAAATCTCCTCACTTGACGGAGCAATCGCTCGAATAGGATGAACTTCATTCGTCCTATTCAGTAGGTCTTGAAAGTGGGATCGCCATACTTCCAGCACATCACGTTCACTTGTTGTAAGCTCGTTGTTTCCATTTTTGATGGCTGTAGATCTTGGGTGGAAATCTTTGGTCAGATTCCGCGCATTGGCAAAACACTATTTCGAGTTTCCATTAGCCGCATGTTGGTTGATATTTTCGATACAGCTCTTCATGTGTTCGCGTTTCTTTTTCCGTAGGAGTTTTGCTGAGGCTTTTCTGGCGCATAGATAATCAGTTTGGGAGCTGCGGGTGTTTCTTGTTAACCATTTTTCTCGCAGTTTTTGTTTGTGCTCAATGCATTCGCGGCACTCGTCATCACACCATTCGTTACGTGATTTCGGTGGTCGTTTTCCGATTGTAGTTTGTGCTGCGCATATGATGGTTGATTGAAGCGTTTGCCATTCTTCTTGTATGTTTAATGGCATCTCAGATGGGATGTCATGCTCTTCTATGCTTTGCGTTACAATTTCCTGATATCTATTCAGTGTATCCAGCGCACGGTCTTTTTTGCTTGCCTATTAAATGTAGATGATACTTTGCACTTATACTTGAAGATGACAAGCATATGATCGGTGTCCATATCAGCACCTCTGTATGATCGAACGTCAGTTACACTTGTAGAGTGTCTCTTAGAAATCATGACGTGATCGATTTGATTTTCAGTTCTTCCATCATTTGATTTCCACGTTGCTTTGTGGATTCTCTTATGAGGGAAGCAAGTGCTAGAAATTACTAGATCATACATCATAGCCAGTTCAGCTGCGCGAAAGCCGTTATTGTTACTAGCATGATGCAAGCTGTTAGGGCCAATATGTGTTTTAAGTTCTGCACTTCTACCAATTTGCGCATTGAAGTCACCTACCACGATTTTTATATCGTGTCGCGGGATGTTATTGATGACTTCTTCGAGTTCTAGAAAGAACAGGTCTTAAATGTCATCCGCTTTGTCTTCAGTAGGTGCATGAACATTGATGATCGTTACATTAAATTTTTGCGTACGGATTCTCATTGTGCATATCCGCATATTAATTGGGCGAAAGTCGATAACATGTTGATTCACGCGACGATGTATGAGAAAGCCAACTCCAAATTCTCCTCCGTTTTCATGACCGCAATAGTAGAGAGTGTATCCCTTGGCTGTTTCGTGGATTCCACTCCCTGGCCATCTTAGTTCTTGTAACTCCACTATATCCAGTGTATAGCTATTGATTTGGTTTGTAAGTTTTAGTAGATCTCCTGGTCTTCTAAGGCTTAGCACGTTCCAGGTTCCCATTTTTAAATCGTAGTCCGGGTACAGTTTCCGAGGTCGTTCTAATAATGAATCCGAGATAATCCGAGGCCTGTGTACAGAATTCATGACAAGTAATTTTTTTACGGAAATGGGGTGTTAGCCCTTCGCCCAACCCAAATTTTCGTGAATGGGTTCGTTCTGCATCTTAAGGTCACCAGAAACAACCTTTTTACATGTTTATATAGCGAGCCGCTTGATCCAAGACAGACGCCCGCTACAAACCGCCCCTAACATGGAGAACAGACGCTTGCTACACGTTTATATAGCGAGCCGCTTGATCCAAGACAGACACCCGCTCCAAGCCGCCCCTAACATGGAGAACAGACGCTTGAGTTGCATTGGTTTTGTGGCGCCAATGACTCGCCATGGTGCAGAATCATTGAGTATAAGCAGTATTTACTCTGCACCTCTCAACTACACCATCCTAATTCTGCTAGCATTACCCAGGTAGCACGGCGTGGACGTAGAATTTCGGATTTCACTACCCAAACCTGCGATTGTGAAGTTAAAATTATAAAAGTGATCTTTAAATTAGTGAATAAAGTTATAAGTGTTATTGAGTAGAAATAATTTGTGTATTATTTTGAACGTTGAGTTACTGGAAATTTCTACAATAAACCGTTGGAGTTTCTGAAGCTGTTAAAAGAATATTCTAGTTAGGAATATTGTTTGCTGCATTGTTTTCCTGTTGTTGTGAAACAATTAAGGTGTTGAATACTTAATAAAATCTGGTGTGTTTGCTTACTAATCAGTGATTGAACTCAGAAAGAGATTGGGAATTACGTTTATCGAATTGTGAGTTAGGCCAATTCGAAGGAAGGTTGAAAAAACGTAACATTGGTGACATCGGCGGATTAGTTAGCTGTTAATAATGGTTTTATTAAGTGATTTGAAGGTTCTTGAGTTAAAGAAAGAACTAGAACAATGTGGATTGGCAACAACCGGCAACAAAACTGAATTGACGATACGGCTTCGAGAAGCTATGGAAGCTAGTGGAGTAGTTGTGGAAAGTTACCAGTTTGGAGTGATTAGTACAAATGCTGATTCAGTAACAGTTGATGAAGAGAAAAGTTCTGTTGCGGAAACAACAACCTCATTGCCACCAGCAAATTGTGATTTTACCCAGTTAATGGCTATGAAGTCAACAAATGGCTGCAAATAAGGAAGAAAGTAGCTGCAACATCAATCAACAATTGGCTGCAAATAAAGAAGAAATCAGTAACATCAATCAACAGTTAGAAGCAATAAACACAAACATTGCTATGAGTCGCGATGAAGTCAAACAAATTATGGATGAGAAACTTCAACAAATGTCAACGGCATTCGATGGAAAAGTCGAGAAGATTCAAAACGATATCCAAGAATTAGAACAAAAAGTGCTTGACGAAAACAAAAAGGTACTTTCCAAAGTTGATGATTTCGAAAAACGGTTGCAGGTGTACGATTTGGACATTGAACATCGAAAGGGTACTGCACATGGGAACGCTGATGCATTATCGAGACGACCCTGTCAAGTTGAATGCAAGCATTGCAGTCGTCAAGAAAATAAGGAGAACATCATCGATGTCCGATTACTACAAGTGCTACCTGACGATGAATGGATTGCTGAAGCCATAAGGAGAGATCAATTAGAAGATCCGGATCTTGCACCGATCATCGAGTTCAAGGAAAAGGGCTGCAAACCAGTATGGGGAGAAATTTCTGATAAAACTCCAACTTTGAAGGCGTACTGGGCGCAATGGGACAGTCTCCAGTTAGAGGATGGATTGTAGTAGGCGCTACGCGCCTCAGGATCTACAAATTCACGGTTAATAATAGCTTTCTTCTTAACCTTGTTATATATCATATAATAAGATTCCACATAGGCCAACATTTCATAATAGAATGGAGAAAATAATTTCTTTTATACGTTAGTGTTCGCATAGACACATGAAATATATTTTTAACAAAATTGTAAAATACAAAAATATCGGTACAAACAATAACTTTCTCTGTAACAAATAACTATAGTGAATATGTAAAGCTTTTATGGTTATGGTAGAAAAAGTTTTTTTACCATAATCTAGATTTAAAATTGATGATGGTAAAACAGTTTTCCGTAAGAACTTGTTCAAACATTATACTATATATACCAGTCTAGATACCTTAAAAACAGGCAAAAAATGGGAAAAAATTAGTAACAGGATGAAAACTATTGGATATATAAGAAAATATTGCGCAAAACATAGGAAACAAAAATTAAAGGTGCTCCGAGTTGCGGTGGTGAAATGGGGCGAGCTTTTAGGGAAAGAAAATGGTTTTTCATGATTTTCAGCGAAACTAGACCTTCTATCGAAAATAATTTAAAGTAATGGTTATAGTTAATAAAAAGGTCTATAACTTTTATATAAACCATTTTTTCACATAACCTAAAATTTGCCGTGAAAATAGAAAAAACCGTGGAAAAAGGCCTTTTCGTTTTTAATTTTTATCTCCCACAAAAAAAATCTTTTTTCCACACAATTTCGTGAAAACGGTCTTATTATGTCCCTAATACGCTGTAATTTTTTGAACTCAAAATAATTATTTTTACGTTTGATTTTAAGCCAAAAAAGTGACCTCATTTTCACACAAAAATACTTCCGTATAGGAAACAGTTTTTTCAAAAAACATTAATCATTATGTGTGTTGAAACGTCTACTTTTAGATGGTGTAAAAAAAAGAAGCATCACCAAGGAAAACTTTTCCAGGAAATGCGAAAACTGAATAAACTTGATTTTAAAAAGCTATTTTCCAATCATTGTTTAAAATTTTTCATCATTTGTTAAAATTTACAGTTGAAATGTTATTAGTTGTATGTTATATGTTATACAGTTGAAATTAAAGTTATAGTATTATGAATTACTTTTGTGTAAATTCGTAGGATGGAGAGTATTTCTATTCTAATTAACATGCTAAGTCACGATTATATAGTCATTACTGATTGTTTCCAATCAACGTGATATCAATGACTGAAACTTGGTCAATTAAGATATAATGTGACATTAATGAATTAAGTAATTAGAAATCAATGTAGTATGAGATTTACAATATATGCGAAAATATTTAATTTGCCAGGTATTAAATATTATGTTTGAAATGGTTTCAGCCAGAAAAAAGTGCTTCTACAAGATTTTTAGATATACAAAAATTATAAATTAGATTCAAGTGACATTTATGGAAAAGAAAATCTCATAATAAAAAAAATGTATTTATAATTAATTTTAGTAATATTCAGTAATATGTATTTAATTTTACAAAAAATTAATACTTAAGATTATAAACTATTAAATATAAATCAAAATTATTACTATCAGTAGCATTATACATATATGTAAATAGTTCATAACATTATTCATAACATAATATTTGGTAACGCCTTAAATCGTTGTCAAAGGGTATAAAATTATTAATTGTTAATTATTTTTGTTAATTGCAAAATAATGTCAAACCTGTCAAAGCAAACACGTAACTCTCGCGTAAAGTCCTTCGTAGATACATCTGCTTTGTCACAGTGGCGTAGCTAGCATGGGTGGCACCCGGGGCGGATATTGGGGTGTCACCCCAAAAATAAAAACTGTCAATAATAATAAAAAGCCGATAAACGTAATTTATAATTTTTTCTTAATTAATACAAATGAGCATTATTATTATAAGCCCGCAAGTAATTTTTAACTAATTTTAATTTGCTGAAACTCCTCTCACACGAAGCCACTAATACGCAAATAGTCATAAATAACTTTAGTGCGACCGTAAGATTCGGAAGAAATTCTAAAAAATCCCATTCTACGATGAATTTCAAAAAGTCTAGGTACACCCAGTTAGAAACTGTAACATTGGCCGCTTTTAAATGCCTCCTCACCCTTTGTATCTCTATGAGGAGTTGTGGTGCCAATACCGCATCATAAAAACCAGAAAATTTTGATACCGATAATTTTAACTCTTCACTGTTCGCCAAAAGCTAAGTGTTTGTCTGCACCACCTTGAACAATGAAGCTAAATCTTGAACTGACTTCAGTCTAGTTCGGAGTTCAACAATGAATCGGTCAAGACATTCCAACATGTCCTTTTTAAGTTGAGCTCTCAGTGTCAGTCCAACATCAGGTGCAAACTCACCACCCGTTCGGCTTTCCATTGGAATGTCATAGCCCTCCGATTTTTTTGCAGCAAGATCTATTGCCTCTTCTACAATGAGACTTCGTTATGAATTGACTCTATTTTTGTACCTAATTGATCAATATTCAAGCCCGTGCTTTGCAATCCAATCTGAGCACAGATAATATTTCTCTTAGAATATCATTCCAAAACAAAAGATAGCAAAGAAACGAAAAATCACATGCTGCATTGATAAGGTTCTGTGCAGCGCCTCTAGTGTCTACATTTTCTTGTTGATCACTTAACTTCTCAATTTCAGCCACAATCCCATCAAAGTTTTCAGCCAATACTTTTACTGCAGCATAATAAGCACTCCAATGCGCTGTTAAGACTATTTTAACAGTTGCTTTGTTGTGTTTAGCAAGCACTTCCCAGCGGCTAGTCGAAGCAGAAAAACATGTAAAAATGGCTTCCACTGACGAGTGTTGGCCGTATAAATTAATTGAATGATCTTTGCAGCCCACAAAAATTGCTTTGTTATTTTTTGCTTTAATAATAGCTTGCACTTCTCCATGTATACTACTCATAACAGCTGCATTATCATAACCTTTGGGAGCGACAATTCATAACATCTATACCATCATTTTCAAGATTTTACACTGAAAAAAACATATCCTATTTCCAATCGAAATGCAGTTGTCTCAACCTCACCGTGCGGGCAGATATGGCGAATCGAAAGACGAGATTGATTCAGCAACCGTACAATGATAAGCCGATGCAGTTGAGACAATCACATGAAATATTTATGTGAAAATAAAATATAGTTCAATTAATCTCAAATACTTAAATTTTAAAATGAAAAATTCATGATATAAGGCCAAAGAAATATTATGTTTTCATGGAAATAGTTATTAACTTTATTCAACTACTGTTATATTGGATAGCACTTTATATTTTAATTACACCTCATTCTGTTATCAGGAAAATGTTACTGAGTACTGAGTAGTAGTCCCAATCACGGTGAAATTGTTTGTAAATATCTTTTCTTTGCATGAATAATAAACTGCCATCTTCGAGATGAGGTTATCATTACTTCAATTTTTTTTTCAGTGTAAGAATTTCATCGCTTACATCAGCGGCTTTTTTCCACGTAAAGGAAAAAATCCAAGGAATACTTCCTTGATTTCCACTTTACTACCATCAATTTTCACATAACGAATCACTTCTGACATTTGATCAATATGTGAAATGTCAGGTGTGCTATCAAACATAATTCCAAAATATTTAACCGATTTAATTTCGTTGACAAGCTTAAACTTTACGTGGATCGCTAAAACATTTATGAACTCATTTTGTATATCTGGTGACAAATATAATACTTTTGGTGATTTACCATGCTCCAAATTCAAAATGTGTTCTTTTAACACTACATCATACTTTGACAATAGTTTGGTTAGTTCTAAGAAATTGCCTTTATTTGAAGAACTTTGTCCTTCATCATGTCCATGAAATGCTGGGTTTTGTTTAGATAAAAACAAAGTTATATCCAATAATCTTGATAAAAGATGTTTCCACTTCTGTTTTTTATTATATATTAATTGCAAGGCTGCGTCTCGTATCGTTTTATGAATTTTTAACCTCATTTCCAAAGTTTTCCACTTTTCAAAATTCTCCAGATGTTCATTTGAAGTTTCATGCTCGGCCACTTTGGGATTTAGTTTCCACCGCTTCTGATATCCAGTAGTAAATGTTGATTTTGTATTATTATTATTGGTGACAGCAAATACACGACAACAGAAGCAATACAGGACGCAAGTTATTATTTACAGGAGAATAAACAATCCATGGCCGTAGAATTTTTTCACCATTATTCATCATTTTAAAAAACCATTCTTTAGAAAGATGGCGAACATCACCTTTTATGTCTAACCCGTGTCTAGATACAGTAACAATTTTTTATGATTTGAATGCGAACATTACCAGAGACGAGTATATTCCAATGTGATACATCTCTTAAGTCCTGAAGTGATTTACCCATGCAAATACTGTCTTCGATAGTAGAAGCATTAGCGGCATTATCCCTGTCATTTTCATTATTCCTTTCTAATTCGTCATCATAGGTTATCATTATTAATTCTGTATTGTTGCTGTTACTTTCTGAAGATGAGCCAATATTCTCTGAAACATTCGTTGCATCAACGTGATAATCAGTTTCTTTTGATGAACCTTGGATATCATCGGGTTTTGTAACATATTTATAGATTTGGTCTTTCTCTGCTGGAACCAACTTTTTCTTTAAAAAGTATGAACTCCTCGTGGCATATTTATTTTTTGGGATATTTGCTAAACGAAATCTAAAAAAATATTTTTAATTATAGTATAGGTATCAGCAAAGCACTAATTCTAAATATATTTGTAGGATACATAATAGGTACATAGTTCATAATAAGTACACTGTGTTAACGACTAAATACACCGCCAAGAAAATTAATTTATTTAAATTTCCTTGTAACAACTTATATTAAATAATATTTGATAAAATGGAATATACAAATCATAGCCTAATATTATAAGGAACTATTTAAAAAAATATAAGTATGAAATCCTAAAAGATATTTTATATAAAGAATTGAAACCAAAATTAAATATCCAATTAGAATCATGCTCAATAATTTACAAAATTAAATGTGTTTTTTGTGAAAAATTTTACATCGGGAAAACCGGAAAATGTTTTAAAGACTGTTTTAAGGAATACCTGCCTAAGAAGAAAAATAAACAAAATTTAAAGTTTATTTTTGCAAACCATTTACATAGTTAATAACAATAGCTACACCACTTTTAAAAAAATATTGAAGGCTTTACATTTATGTAGCCAAGGATCTTTAAAAGAATCACTTGATGAGTTTGAAATTTCCAAGGGATTTAAAACCCAACAAAATGTAATTTTAAATGATAAACTTTCATTTAATTCAAATATATAAATATATAAAACTGAAAACAAACAGTATGAGTATGTATCAACCTACAAAAAT
This sequence comes from Diogma glabrata, assembly GCA_963693315.1. Taxonomy (NCBI): domain Eukaryota; kingdom Metazoa; phylum Arthropoda; class Insecta; order Diptera; family Cylindrotomidae; genus Diogma; species Diogma glabrata. Next base: position 257,607,514 of record OY856187.1, on the reverse strand, counting down.
TTGCAAAACTGCAGTAATTGCATAACTGCCATTTTATTCTACAGTAATTATTTTTGTGTCCATTGAAAAACGATCTATTTCAATTTATTCTTTGAGTTTCAAGATAAAGGAAAAAAAATTATTTTGAGATCATTTACAAACACGGTAATTTGATTGTTTGTTAGTTTCCTTAGGTGTTTGCAATTAATTTGTTTGAAATGTAAAACATATATTAGGTAGTAAGGTTAAGCGAATATTTTAGAAATAATTTTGGAATAGAGACATTGTAACTCAAGGGTGCCACATTATCGACGTAAACCACTTTTCCTATACTTTATTCAGCATATGTGTTTACAGACCTGGTCATTAAATAATCATGCTTGCATACCAAATAATATATCGTAAAAAACGGTCAATATGGTATCTATAGGAATATTCAAAGCTATTCAGTAATTGTGGTGATGGGATTCAATGCTCAACATGTTGATTCGATTAATATTGTTAAAATTTTATTTCACGTAATAACTCAAAAATTTTAAAAAGTAGAATAGATTCTTTTTGAACCAATGACACATTTATAGGACACATTTATAAGTTATCACAATTTAAAAATTAAAATTATATGGATAACCTGGTTAAAATGGTTTCGAAGTGATTTATCGTTGAAAACATGTGATGGTTTGTTTAAGATTTTTACGTTCGGGTGTCAGTCCAAAACGGTTTCGAAGTGATTTATCATTGAAAACATTGTGATGGTTTGCTTATGTTTTTTACGTTCGGGTGTCACCCCAAAACGGTTACGATGTGATTTATCATTGAAAACATTGTGATGGTTTGTTTAAGTTGTTTACGTTCGGGTGTCACCCCAAAACGGTTTCGAAGTGATTTATCATTGAAAACATTGTGATGGTTTGTTTAAGTTGTTTACATTCGGATGTCACCCCAAAACGGTTTCGAAGTGATTTATCATTGAAAACATTGTGATGGTTTGTTTATGTTTTTTACGTTCGGGTGTCACCCCAAAACGGTTTCGAAGTGATTTATCATTGAAAACATTGTGATGGTTTGTTTAAGTTGTTAGCGTTCGGGTGTCACCCCAAAACGGTTTCGAAGTGATTTATCGTTGAAAACATTGTGATGGTTTGTTTAAGTTTTTTACGTTCGGGTGTCACCCCAAAACGGTTTCAAAGTGATTTATCATTGAAAACATTGTGATGGTTTGTTTAAGTTGTTTACGTTCGGGTGTCACCCCAAAACGGTTTCGAAGTGATTTATCATTGAAAACATTGTGATGGTTTGTTTATGTTTTTTACGTTCGGGTGTCACCCCAAAACGGTTTCGAAGTGATTTATCATTGAAAACATTGTGATGGTTTGTTTAAGTTGTTTACGTTCGGGTGTCACCCCAAAACGGTTTCGAAGTGATTTATCGTTGAAAACATTGTGATGGTTTGTTTAAGTTTTTTACGGTCGGGTGTCACCCCAAAACGGTTTCAAAGTGATTTATCATTGAAAACATTGTGATGGTTTGTTTAAGTTGTTTACGTTCGGGTGTCACCCCAAAACGGTTTCGAAGTGATTTATCGTTGAAAACATTGTGATGGTTTGTTTAAGTTTTTTACGTTCGGGTGTCACCCCAAAACGGGTGACACCCGGGGCGGACCGCCCCCCGCCCCCCTAGCTACGCCTCTGCTTTGTCATCTTGTAAGATATCTTATCATCTTATACGATGAACAGGTTGAAACAACAAATAACACGAATAACCTTATTTTAAAATAAGATGATAAGATCATATTCGTGTGTAGCTCGGGACATTTTTAACCGAAATAAAATGTGTTACGAAGTACTTAAGTTAATACCAAAAACTTTGCTCGTGTTCCTTTTTTTTATTATCGTTTTCATATTTTTACTTTCATATTTTTACGGTGGCAGTCGCCGTTTAACTGTCGCCATTTTCTTTCCATATTTTTACGGCGGCAGTAAAGTAACATATTATTTTGAAAAAAACTCATCACATGATTATAAAAAATTTGATGTATTAATTTGGTATTTATAAAAAATTTAAACGTTTTCCGAAAACTAGTGTATTAGATTCAGAGCTAAAATGACCTTTTGTGTTTCGTCTATAACTGTCGGGACCGCTATGGTTGGCAGCTAAGCTACAGACGCATACCATAGGCGAGATGAAAACGTTTTGCTTCACTCGAGGCTTAAACGCGTCTCGTTTAACAAATTTTCACTCTCGAGAAGACATTGTTTTTATCTTAGAAAAATTTGCTAAATTCTATAACATTATTGAAAAAAAAAACATTTTTACAAGAAATTAATCTGGCATGAAAATAAACTTTTTATATGCTATCGTAGACAAAATTAGTAATTACTTCGTTGGTTGTTTTAATAATGTTCGTCAATCAATATATAAAAATAGACTTTGTTTGACCAAAGTGAAATTTATTTGCATTGGGTAGAGTCAATTTGTTTCTACGAAATAATTGAAGAAAATTAATTAATATCTGTCTTATATTTTTTAAGTATTTCAACTGTTAATTTCAACAAATGATGAAAAATTTTAAACAATGGTTGAAAAATAACTTTTTAAAATCAAGTTTATTCTGTTTTCGAATTTCCTGGAAAAGTTATCCTTGGTGGTGCTTATATTTTTTACCAGGGGCGCACACAGAAAAAGTTTTAGGGGGGGTCCAACAATTTTTTTTTAATAAAAAGCGCTGTGTAGGAATTACAACAACACACATTGTGTAGGAATTACAACAACACACATCTTTTAAGACGTAGGTCCCACACCAATATGCCTGTTGAGGTGTTGGTGAACGATTTTTAAACCTTTGTGGATTGTACACCCCCGGGACTGTTGATTCGGACTAAGCATTTCATTTGTACGATGTAAATCGGTGTGTTTCGATCGGTTGTTGATCTTTTGTTTCAAAAAACGTATTGGCTGTCAGATTTGTCTTCCAAAAATGTTTATATGTGTGCATCAGTGATGCTAGACTTTAAAAAATAAATTTCCCGTTGCCGTATCAAAACTTACCGATTTTACCGTTTCTTTAAGGAAAAACTTCCCATCAAGCTTACAATTAAAAAAAATATACATATATATATAAATCCAACTGTTTATATGGAAAAAACTTCAAAATCCACCACTATAACAATATTTTTTAATATGTTCAAAATGCATCGATGCATAGAAAGGATCTTGTAGTTCCTTATTGTAGGTGATTTTACTTTTTGTCTCGTAGTGTGAAAATATTCCTGAAACTCAGAAATATGTTATTGCTTGTGGGATTTTCGAAACTTTTTGTTTCTATTTTCGTAAGAAATATCAGAACATCAACATCAGAAGGCTGTAATTTCATCGATTTTACTGTATACTATAAAGGCGATGAATAGCAGATTCATTTAAACAAAATTATTGAGTAATCAACATCTTTCTGGAAGGATAGTAAAAAAATAGTTGTTGCGATCATTTTGAATAAGTTTAAAATTTAAAAAGCTTCTACAATTAATTGTGAAAAAGCCCGCACTTGCCAAGTTTTTGTCCGCTTTCCTGTTTTAAATGAAATATCCCATAAACGGAAAAAAATCACCTGATCTGGCATTACTGGTGTGTATTAATATAATGCTCATATATTTTAGATAGAACTGAGAGCAAGGGTATTGCGGTCTTTAATTTGAAATATCACATTTTGTTTCGTTTTGGGAATGAATTGGCTAACTTCTAGCACGAAAGAGAAATATCAGATCTATAGGATTTGTAGAAAATTTTAGTAAGAGAAGGTGCAAGTTCCATCGAAAATGTTGTTAGAATAGGAGGAACGATGTTCAGACCGGAGACTTTGCTGGTAGTTAACCCCCTTAAGATTTTTTTTTGACAATTTTGGGTTTGAAATAAAAATCTTTCATACTAACGCCTGAAGACTGGATTTTTGGTTTTTCTTTAGGAGTTTCTAAAACAGTCGAGATCACAGCAAAGCGTTTCGCAAACAATGTGATTTTTCTCGCGCTTTCGTTCTGTCAATTTCTGTTTTTTTCGTTTTCGATTATCTGGTTTAATATAAAATTGGTCTGTATAGAAATTAGGACTTAAATCGTTAAGGGATTTTTGTTATGGAACCAAATATTAAATAATATTTGTTTGTTTCTAAGGGCCAATTTGGCTGGAAAACAAATATTTTCATTATCAATAAGGAAACGAATTTATTGATACTAAAACATTTTAGTGAAACAAAATTTATACTATTTTATTACTATATTATTATTTAATTTTTATATTTATTTTCACTCGGATATAACGGCCAAACAACCTACCAGAGCTCCTGACAGTCATGGTCAAATTAGTAAATAGCTTTATTTGTTTTTGATAAATGATCTTTCGTTTGTACAATTTAAAGTAACAGAACCTTTAGGTTGGTCAGACCATAATTTGATTTCCACTCATTTAAATTTACAAGCTTCCAAACAGTTTCAATCTAATCCTAGTCTTATTTGGGCTGCAGATTGGCAGGGGCTTAGAGATATATGTTTAATTCAAACATTTCTGCTTCTAATTTTTCAGAAATAATATACGTGGGTATGCGCAGGTTTATTCCAATATATGGTTCTGAAGGCTGATCTTTAGGTTTCGGGTAAATGTGAAGAAGCAATAAAATTTAAAATACATGCTCTTTAAAAAATGGCCAGTATACAGCCAATGCTGCTAACATGAATTCAACAAATGTTCATTAATTTAATATTATGAGCTTCTTAAGTCGTTACTTAATGAAAGACAACGCGGTTTTTGTAAAGGAAGAGCGAAGGGAAATTTACTTTCTTTGTCACACATATCAGGAACAGTCGGTTGAAAACCTTGGTGAGACTTTCATTGCTGCTCCGCAATTTTAATCTTACTAATGAGTTTGATTCGTTGTATGTTTCTGATGTGAAGGTACAAAAATACACTATGGATAAATGCGCGTGTCTGCCTAGATCAAATCAATTTTACCTGAACAGAGTATCAATAGCAGCACATCTTTTTAAGGTTCGAGTGACAAGATGTAACTTTTCAAAGAAATTTTTTTAACAGAATTTAGCATCTCTAGAATGCCTTACTGATGTTGGTCTTCCTTGATAATTGTTATCCACAAAACTTTAAAAATAGCGTTCCTCATAAAATCTCGTAAAATCCTCAAAGAGAATTGATCAATAGTGAGTAACCTTAGATCCCTGGTTAGCATCGTATCTTACGATATTCAGAGATGTTAATCTATAATTTCTTATGGTTAACACTAAATAATGTCTAACTTTAAAAAACAATACTGAAAGATTATCGGTTAGAGGGGGGGTCCGGACCCGAAAACCCCCCCTTGTGTGCGCGCCTGTTTTTTACACCATCTAAAAGTAGACGTTTCATCACACATAACGATTAATGTTTTTTTGAAAAAACTGTTTCCTATACGAAAGAATTTTTATGTGAAAATGAGGTCACTTTTTTTATTTAAAATCAAAATCAAACGTAAAATGAAATATTTTGATTCCAAAATATTAGAGCGTATTAGGGACATAATAAGGTACATTTTCACCAAATTGTGTGGAAAAAAAAATATTTTTGTGGGAGAAAAAAATTAAAAACGAAAAGGCCTTTTTTCCTCGGTTTTTCTATTTTCACGGCAAATTTTAGGTTGTGTGAAAAAATGGTTTATATAAAAGTTATAGACCTTTTTTATTACCTATAACCTTAACTTTAAACTTTTTTCGATAGAAGGTTTAGTTTCGCTGAAAATCATGAAAAACCATTTTCTACCCCTAAAAGCTCACCCCATTTCACTACCGCAACTCGGAGCACCATTAATTTTTGTCATCATTTGCGCAATATTTTCTTGTATATCCAATAGTTTTCATCCTGTTACTAATTTTTTCCTCACAAAAAGCTAATTTGACTGGTCTAATATCCTTTGTGAAACTTTATTAATATTTCAAACTGTTTTAACGTTTAATTTAATTAAAAAACAAAACTGAAATTATTTAATTTACAAACAACAGACAAAATATAAAATCTTTCTATGGTTTGTTGCTTTTCTCATTCAAAATACAGAAGTTTTTTTGTTATTGTAATAATTTATGAAGTCAGTTAGAATTACTTTTCGCTAAAAGCTCCCGAAGCTACCATGAAAGTTTATGTTTTGTTCTTTGTCTTTTTGAATAAAAGTCAATGCAAATTAAAAGGTTATTCTTCAAGTTATTTAAACATTATTAATTTGTTTTAAGAAATATGTCGTGAACAATATAGATTTATTTAAATACGAAATCAAGCTTTGCAGTTGTTGGATGCTAAGTAAGTTTAGAATAAGTCTGGAATGCTTAAGGGTTTTAAATGGTAAAACCTATTTCACTTCTATTATAATCATTTCATATTAATGCTGTTTTGCTCTTCTTCTTAAGGTTCCTATAATAAACACATATTGTAGTACATATACGTCGGGTTAAAGTGACATAACTTTTTAAAAGTAGTCTAGAGGATGCACATATTATGACACAAGCATGACAACATAATTAATTTTGTTTGCGAGATCGCTCCCCCGGTAGAAACTGCCAATATTAAACAAGGAACCAAACTCGGGCCCATATTGGCGAGCTAAGCCTTGGTTAGCTTCGGTTTCAGTCTGGACCAGTTTTAAATGCCTAGACCGCGGGCTTCTGTTATAATGTTTAGAATACGCTAAATATAAACACATTCATAAAAACCAGGGCGTTATAAGAGGACATTATGAACAGCCCCACGTTGTCTTCTTTTCCACGATTTACTTTGATCATGCCAAACATAATGTAATGGTAATTCTGAATAAAAAAGCTCATTAGCTAAATTATCAATGGAATTCAAATGGAAAAATGCTAACAAGTTTGTTCTTGATACATTTGCGACTGCACCAGCCACATTACCATTCCTGATATAAACATTTTATCTATTAGGCAAATGAAAATCAAGTCGAATGATTGTATGAGATTGAAAATGCATTGGAAATTCAAATATGCGCCAAGCAGCTTCAGTCGAACCAACATACCGTCCATTCAAAAAATCTTGAATTTCATTTCCTGCATTCTCTTCATTCACTCTCAATTCAACATTGGCAGAATCATACCCTTTATATACATACTTGTAAACATATTTCACACTTTTAACAGTCGTACATATTTCCACGTTAATATGACAATTGAATTTTGCAAGAAGATAAGGATTATATGGAACAACATATCTATTATCAAGAGATGCACCACGTACATCAACACTCATACCATCATCACGTCGACGATACAAAGGATAACCATTCACAGATTCTTTAGTATTTTCAAAAAAAGGTTTTGGAAAATTCTTACTACATCTACCATCTCTCATACAAACAGAATTGGGATTTAGAGCACCACATGGTCCATGCATCGTATGACGTTTCACATATTCATGCTGACAAATTTAACAAAATATGAGCATGCGAAAGACCACGTTTTTGAAATTCAATGGTATATATAAATGCTTTGACAGAACCGAAAATCTTTTTTTTCATTAAACAATCTATATTCGACGACTCGATTTTAGTTTGGAAGGGGAGTTCGCTATATAAAGAAATAAATTTAATTCGTCTATAGCTTTTTTATTTATGATCCAATTTGTGTGAAAAATCTTTAAAATCTAAGTTACACTAATACCAGTTAGCAGTGAAAATTTGAAATGAATCCATCTGCGAATAAAAAAGCCTTAGGCTCCACAAAATTTTCGTTAACGTATTAATATATAAGAATTAATATATAACGCTGACTAAAATAGTAGATTTTTATACAAGTGGTGAAAACGTCTCCTTTTGCGTGACTGAACGGTTTGTCCACGTGACGCGATAGCGTCGAGTGGAATAAGTTCAGGAACGCAAAAACGTTTTTACCACGTGTAGAAAACGCTATTTTTTCTACGCTTGTAAATATAAATGATGATATTTACAAATTCATCTACTAAAAACTTACAAAACGACATATCTAAATTTGACTATGTAAAAAATAAACAAGATTGTATTTATATATAGCATTTTTACCAGTGTAAAATAATGTTATTATTGTGTTCGCCTACAGATGATATAATAACAGACAAACACATAATAACATTATTTTACACTGGTAAAAATGCTATATATAAATACAATCTTGTTTATTTGTTACACTGTCAAATTTAGCTATGTCATTTTGTAAGTTTTTAGTAGATGAATTTGACAATATGAATAATGAAAATAGTTCATATATTTTCTCTAAAAACTTTTACTGATATTACAGATATTTTTTTTACCGACTGGAAGTCATCCTTTAAAGTATAAATTTAAAAAATTGTAGGTAAAGTTTCAATTAAAAACAAATATAAATAAATTTTTTAATAAAATTTATTTATTTATTTAATAAATTTTTTTTTATTTTTTTTTTTGGCGGAAGGAACTCAGAGAATATATTTTATATCTGACAGTTAATTATCGGAGGAACAAATTATACGATATATCTGATACAAATTTTATTTTATCGCTCCGATTTCTCCGATATAGAAAAAAACACACTCATTATTAGTTTAATTAATTAATTACACACAATTGATATAATGATTAGTTTTGATTCGTTTCGATCAAAATATTCAAAATATTCAAACCCTATAAAATACTGCGATATTGACAGAAATAAACACAGTAACCGAAACAACAACAGAAACAGTAAATCAAATTCAATCTCAAATATTCAATCAAATATTCAATCCTTTCAATAACCACCACCTGTAGGCGAACACCGAAACTTATTTACTTTCAGTCCTAGTGACTGAAAACATTTTCAGTCACTACTTAGAAAAAGTTTCCCTTTCACATAGGTTTTACCAGGGTTGTTATTATACACGTATAAAACGTTTTATACGTTACACGTATAAAACGTGACGTATAAAACGTATATAACGTATAAAACGTATAATGTTTTTGTTTCTGAAATTCATTCATAAAAAATTAAAAATACTTCTTAGTTCAGATAATAATTATATTTTTAATTTTTATACTCAGTAAAAATATAATTAGGTAGTTATGAATTATGTATATATTTTATAATTTATAAAAAAAACTATTTGTTTGGCGTTTTCTTTTCTTATTCTTTCGAATAGGTCCTTTGATATCTCTATATTAAAACAATAAAAATAAACAATTAATGTTTTATACAAATTCTTAAAAAGCAAACAAAAGTGTTAGTCTGTGTACTAACCAGCCGTAACAACCGATGAAAACTACTAGAGCGATTTTAAAATTTTTTGTTTCAGAAAATAGCCATGAAAAGAATATATTCGATGTATCGGAAAATTGTAAAAAAAATGGGATATTTATTTTGCTTAAAAACGTTTAAATGATAATGAGCAGTAAGATTGAATGTAGAGAAATCTTGATGGTTGGCATTTGAATGTAAGGCCAGGAGCTTGATTATTATAAGTGTATCAAAAGAATGATGAATGAAATAAATGAATTTTGATTCCAAATTTTTTGACAAACATTTACTGAATCGGAATCATTTTGAATTAGAAACATTTGGCTCATAAAATTAATTATTTAGTATCATGAAATGTTATTGAATTTATGAAATATGGTTCAATCCAGCTTCAACTACTCTCTATCTAATAAGGCATTTAAAATATTATGTTGTTGCAGGATAAAAGTCGTTTTTTCATAGCAATTAGGGAAATTATCAGGGATTTTTTAGAGAGATATTTTAAAGAAATTTTGTTGTGTGAATCCGGGTTTCACCACATCTAATTAATAGGTACAGTTTGAAAATATCAGGTTGTTGCAGCAAATATTGTTTTTATACAAAAGTTGTAATAGTTAAAATATGTATTTACGTCAAACGGAAAAGTATGGTGAAAAGTTTATTGAGCGAATTCAATTTTGGTCATTGATGAATAATATAGGTACGGTTGGAAATGTCAAATTGTTGCAGACTAATTTTTTTATATTATATTTTGAAAATGTGGAAAGTTTTCTGAACTAACAGGAATAGTTGGGTAAGAAACTATCATGACGACTTTATATTTTCTAAAGCAACTGTTCCTATTAGTCCAGAAAACTAAGCTGTATAAATATTAAATATCACGAGTACGATGAATAATACGCCCGCGATAATTTTATATAAATGTATTTTTATCGACTGAGGATTTTACTTTTATACGGTATAAAACGTATATAATTGTGTGTTTTATACTGTACGTTTTATACGTTTTATACGTACGTATAATACGTGTTTTATACGTTACCGTATTATACGTTACAACCCTGGGTTTTACTATATATTAAATAGTAGATTTTTATACAAGTGGTGAAAATGTCTCTTTTTGCGTGACCGAACGGTTTGTTCAGGAATAAGTTCAGGAACGCAAAAACATTTTTACCACGCGTAGAAAATGCTATTTTTCTACGCTTGTAAATATAAATGATAATATTTAAAAAATTCATCTACTAAAAACTTACAAAACGACATATCTAAATTTGACTGTGTAAAAAATAAACAATTATGTATCGCATTTTTACCAGTGTAAAATAATCTTATGATTGTGTTCGCCTACAGATGGAATAATAACAGGCGAACACAATTATAAAGGAGCCCATCCACTTTGAAACATGTTTCAAAACTTGGTTTGTGTTTATAGAATGTTTTATAGTGTATGGTGAAGTTTGCAAACCAATTTGACGGTTTGCGAATTGGTTTTAGTAAAATCAAAACAATTTGATTTTAAGTAGGCGGAGCTAATGGTTTGTAAACATGTTTCACTGTGTTTGGAAGAGTTTGTTAAAATAACAATAGAAATTGACATCTATAAATTGTAAGTTTATCAACCAAGTTTACAAACATGTTTCATAATGTATGGTAAATATGCAAACAAGTTTTTAAACCAAGTACAATAATAATTTAATTTAATACTTACAATAATAGTTTGAGAACTGAGGATGAAGTAAGTCGAAATCGATATTCTGTAAATCAAATTGTTACTATAAGGAAGTATATTATTATTAATAAAATAAAATTAAAAATAAACAGTAAAAAGTATATTTTTAAATATTGCATTTTAACTAAAAAGTGACAAAAGCACACGAACAGTGAATAATATGGATAACCATAATAACACATATAAACATTTCAGAATGGCGAGTTGTTTGGCTTGGAGACTCATTTTCAAAAATTCATAGTTCCGAATCTATAAGAGCTAAAAAATTTTTACCAAGTATACTTTTATAGCTGAAGAATTGAACTTTGAGAAAAAAATATTTTTTATAAAAAATATTAACAAACTCATATTGTTATAAACAATTTAATTGTTTAAATTGATTTTAAACAAACGCCACCAAAACGAATCAAGTTCTTAGTATTCGGATTGTATTCTCCGTCAAATTTTACGACAAAAACAAGTTTTTAAAATACGGCACCTTTTCAATTATTATTCTTAAAATATTAATTTATGTAGCGCGTAACGACCAAAAAAACGGTTTTTTGCTGAAAACAAATGTTACAAATCATCTTTTGAATTAAAATGCAATATTTAAAAATATGCTTTTTTATATTCTCTGCATGGATCAGTTTTTATTATTTTGAAATTTTTTTTTATTTTTGATCTACGGGTGTGACAATCACGCGTACTCCAGTCCCTGCTATTGACATACGAGTTAAGGTGAGACATGACATACCACTGGCAATAGCAGTGAGATATCACTAGCCAAGGTGACATCTTAGGGGTGGTGGCGGATGAACTGTATTCAGTCAACGGTAGCTTCAGTCAACGGTAGATTCAGTCAATCTTAGCTGTGAAATAATCCTTGATGATGAGATGCTATTGCTTCATTGAAAAAACGAGCCTTCATATAACGATGTGTGGGCTTTAATCTTCAAAAAAGGCGGTGCGTCACAGCATCAAGGAATATCCAACCGTCTTGATTATACGCACCCACATTTTTGTTTTGTTTCAGCAAATTTTTGTAAAAATTTGCTATTTACTTTTTAATTTACTTTTATTTCCTCTATTCTATCATAAAATATTAGCCTATGTCATATTTTGTCAGTGATAGGATTTTTTGTTTAGTTATCCATTCTTTAATCAAAAATATAAAAAAACAAAAAAAGAAAGATTTACGTCCATCAACATCTTTGAACGTATGTTGTTGTGGGACCTTGGTCTTGAAAGGTTTTTATGTGTTATTGTGACACATATTGTAATTCCTACTACACAACGCATTTTATTAAAAAAAAAATATGTTAATTTTGAATTTTTTTATTTTATTAATAATAATATTACTTCCTTATTGTAACAATTGTATTTGATTTTTATTTTTAATGAAAATCGATTTCGACCGTCATCATCAGTTCTTAAATTACACTAGTTTACAAGAAAAATCTCCCGAAATAAAACCCAACTTTTCTTATAGATTTGGACGAATATCATATTCATTTTTTTTGGTTAGCTCTTGTTTTTGAGATATTCACCAAAACCGATTTTTTTGGTGATCAAAAATGATGTTTCGGTTTTTGGGTCTCATATTTTACAAAACAAACAAATTAAATATATTAATGCAACAAGTGCATTTACAGTCGAAAGGGAGTCGGAAGTTACAGTCGAAAAAAGTTGAAAAAATACGAAAAATTCACGTTTTTTTTTAAATTTTTCCATTTTCAACGCCATAAATTTTGAACAAATAAAATATATTACACTAATACCTATTATATACACAAATTTTTTAATTTCTTGGAGCCTATAGTAGCTTCAATTCTCTTTCCTTTAAGTTATAAAAGACACGAATATTGGTGCAGTTTGCAACAAGTTATTCAAGTTTTCCCAAAGAAAGTCAAAACTCAAAATTTGGAAAAAATAATTTTTTACTTAATTTATTGTGCCATAAATAATAATTTTAAAAGTTCAGTCGTTCTAAAACATCAGTAAAGAATTATTTTAAAATAGTAAAGTATAATTTCAATTTTTGTTTTCGAAGTTGGGAATTGGATCGATATGAGACGTATATAGAAAAATATAAACAAAAGATAATGAATTGTGAGGAGAGGCAAAACATCATAACATCAGAACTATTTTAGTTAGTTCAAAGTTAAGCCCCTGTTTATGTCTATTAATTCCTGTAAGGTTTGTTTCTTTTCTTTTTTCTCTTTTTTTTGTTTTTTGATAATGTAATTTTTTTTCTATCACCGCCTCCTTGTTACTCCTTACGTTTATGATCATTTTAAGTTTAATTTAAAGCAATTACTTCGCCTTTTTAATAGTTTTTCGATTTTCCCAACTTTTGTTTAATTAGTTTAATGAGGCTTCTTTTTGAGTAGATAATTGTCGTATGAGTAGTTGCAAATATAATCTCTCTGAGGATAAATTTAATTCCAAACATTCAAGTGAAAATATTAATTAAAAAAAAAAAAATATTACATACATAAATTTGAAATAGTGTATTGTTTTTAAAAACCAATAAATCAATAGTGATAGCTGCCTTGTAAAGCAACATAAATTGTTAGTAAAGTGTAGATTTAAGTTTATTTAAATGGCATCGTCAAGAAGTTTCAAATGTAAAAATAGGCCAAATTCATTTTGTTTTGTTTTTTGTGGAAGCTACATATTACATACTGCTAAAAGAATCACCCCATTTATAAGAATTTAATTTTGATATTTTCCTAAAATAAATCCGAGGTGGGAAGAGCTAGATCATCTCAAAAAATTTCACAAAAAAATCTCAATATCGAGAAAAATCATATACAAATAAAATACAACTTTTGTCAAAAAAAGACATTTCATAATCAATTAACTGATATTTTCCAACTCTTAAAATAAGTCCGAGGTGGAAGGAGCTAGATCATGTCAAAAAACTTCACAAAAAAATCTCAATTTCGAGAAAAATCATATACAAATAAAATACAACTTTTGTCAAAAAAAGACATTTTATAAAATTATAATCAACTAACTGATATTTTCCAACTCCTAAAATAATTCCGAGGTGGGAGGAGCTAAATTTACTAGGAAAACAACATATATATAAATCAATTATGTTGCAGAATTTAAAGTATTCTTATAGTTGACTTTTTTTTCCAAATTTTGAGTTTTGACTTTCTTTGGGAAAACTTGAATAACCTGGTGCAAACTCCACCAATATTCGTATCTTTCAACTTAAAAGAAAGAAAATGGAAGCTACTATAGGATCCAAGAAATTAATAAAAATTAGTATCTTTATTTGTTCAAAATTTATGGTGTTAAAAATGGAAAATTTTTAAAAAAACGTGAATTTTTTGTATTTTACAACTTTTTCCGACTGTAATTTCCAGAATCCTTGATGGATTTTTACAAAATATAGCTCAAAATGTTTGATGGCATATTTACTGTGCATTTGTTTCATTAATATATTTAATTTATTTGTTTTGTAAAATATGAGAACCAAAAACCGAAACAACATTTTTGATCACCGAATAAATTGGTTTTTCGTGAATATCTCAAAAACAAGAGCCAACCAAAAATAATTAATATGATATTCAAGTTCAGGAGGTCCAAATCCATAAGAAAGGGTTGGGTTTTATTCAGGGAGACAAAAAAAGTTCAAAACTTGTAAACTAGTGTTATTATTCTTTTTTAAATATTGCATTTTAACATATTAAATATTAAATACTTCTTAATTACTTCTTAATTAACTTTATTTTTTATTACGTGATTTTTTTTATTTACTAAGATATTTTTTGTATCATCTATTATTATTTGTCAAAGTTTGTCATGGTAGTGGTGGCTAATACAACAGACAGGTTGAAATGACGTGTCGCACTGGATGGATTTTTTCCGAACGCTTGATAATAATGTTTTTTTTTCAATCAAGATTAATTGTTTTCTAACATGTCAGGAGATTTGGTTTGAAAACGAATTACCCATAAATTTTTTTTATGCAAATTTTCAATAAATAATTGTTACAGAAATAAATTTGTAATATTTTTTGGAATTTAATTTAAAATTATGAGGGTATGTCAAAAACTTGTTTGGGCAAAAGTTGTAGATCTTTTAATTATCTTCAGCTTTTATATATAATTTTTTTGATACAAGCTACAGATTTTGATTTATTAGCAAAAATCGTTTTTTGGTCGTTACGCGCTACAGAAATTAACATTTTAAGAATAATCATTGAATTACTAATTACCTATTTTAAAAACTTGTTTTCGTCGTAAAATTTGACGGAGAATACTAAGAACTTGATTCGTTTTGGGAGCGTTTGTTAAAAATCGATTTAAACAATTAAATTGTTTATAACAATATGAGTTTGTTAATATTATTTTTAAAAAATATTTTTTTCTCAAAGTTTAGTTTTTCAGCTACAAAAGTGTACTGGGTGAAAATTTTCTAGCTCTTATAGATTCTGAACAATAAGTTTTTGAAAATGAGTCACCAAGCCAAAAAACTCGCCATTCTGAAATGTTTGATCACTTGTATTATCAAAATTATGCAAAAAAAAAATCCAAGAGGATAGTCCCTGGGCCTTTACCTACATAATTTTGTGATTACCACATATTTTATACTTCGTGATGCGCCTGTCATTGACGAGCCCGAAAACATTTGTTCTGCGATTTTTTTCAAATCGGCCGCTTTTGCTTTCGGCAAGTTCCGAAAAATACCGATTGCCCGAGATCTTGTAAATTTTTGTTTTTTTTTAACTATGGGGGTTGGAAATTTGATTTAGAACACAAGGGTAACCTTATCCGACAAAAATTTGTCTGCTATTGTCTAGTCCGACAACCCAAACATCCAAAATGTCAGTTGTCGGACTCGACAATAGCAAATACATTTTGGTCGGACAAGCTTACCCTCGTATTCTAAAACAAATTTCCAACCTCCACAGTCAAAAAAAATAAATGTGGTAGCAAATTTACAAGATCGCGGGCAATCGGCATTTTTCGGAGCTTGCCGAACGCAAAAGCGGCCGATTTGAGAAAAATCATTGAACAAATGTTCTCAGGCTCGTCAAGGACAGGCGCATCACGAAGTATAAAATATGTGGTAATCACAAAATTATGTATGGTGAAGGCCCAAGGACTAGGACACGTATCTCTTTTTTTTCGATATAGAATCCGCAAAAAAAGTTTCAGCCAAATCAAAGGGTGTCGATTAATTTTCATCAAAATTCGTTCGGTTTGTAAAAGAATGACCCATATGCATATAGAAATTTCTAACCTGCAAAATATTAGCTTTGATGAATAAAGGTGCAGATCTGGACATGATAGACAATCCTATATATGATCATTTATGCATGTTTTTGTACTATAACTATAGGGTTAATGGTGGTCTTGTACGCTCCACCCCAGCTGGAGACGCAGTATTGACTTTGTAAACCGACTAAAGCGTAATATACATGTTTACATACACCTTTAGGAATATTTTGTCTCACCAAGTACATCTTGTATTTAACGGTATTACGGATACCGCTATGCCAGGATGTAACAATATAATAAAAAAATTCAATATGGCCTTTGCCAAGAAGAATCTCCCAATAAAAAAATTATTTATATGTTCATATTAACCACAAATTCCATAATTTTATAATTTTATACATACAAATAATAAAAAGTAAAAAAGTAAAAAGTAAAAAATCGTCGTTGAATCACGACTTTCGTCCTTGTATGTCGTCCATATATTGTGCCCAATATCCAAATCGTCCTGATAACTACAATATCAATGAATAATCCACAAAATACTTCGTTTGAATTGCAGAGGTATTAACGGTCTCGATCAACTAAAAGATTTTCGCAATCCTTTCCCATTCATCAAATTATTCATTCCCAAAGCAATCACAATTTGTAACTATATGTAACTATATGCAACTATATGCCCATTTTAATTGTTTAACTTAAATTATTAATTTTTATATGGTAACAATAATAGCTTCACCGACGTGTAATTTTCATTCAGAAACTGTTAATAGATTTTATTATATATTTTTATTTCATACTGATATCTAAAACGACATTTTTCGGATTATTTATGGTACAAAAAGTTGAACTTTAAAGTGCTAGGAGTTTATAAAATTTTATAAAGTCCTAGGACGTTAAAGTTCAACTTTTTGTACCATAAACGTTGAACTTTAACGTCCTAGGATTTTACAAAATTTTATAAAGTCCTAGGACGTCAAAGTTCAACTTTTTGAGCAAAATTTAAAACTCATTTCGTTTTAGTTTAATAAATTTCCAGTATGAAATAAAATTTTATATTTATCTCAAACCAAAAGTGTTTGTAAAGGTACTCACTAGTAATTTCGTCAACAGCTCGTACTTTAAAGTTTCACGTTTCGTTCTTAATAAATAAATAACTTTCAATTAATCGTAAATGTTTTATTATATGAGGTTGCCATGACATGACAGTTATATCAACTTCACTCAAATTAAATTTCTTTCCATTTTAGAGGTCGTACGTTTCTTATAACTTAAACAACACATTTTACAATTTATCAACTAGCAAATAAAATATGACGACGGCGTCTTTGATTTCATCAACATTCGTCCCGACAGCACCGTCGAAATATACAAAAAAAAACATTGAATAACACAGAACAAAACAAAACTATTTTGTTTTAAAAGAAGCTAATTAATTTTATTTTAACTTTTCTTTTTTTATATGAAATCTCGAAAATACAAAAAAATCGCGCCTTAAATTAAGAATTTACTTTTCTTTCCTTTTTCACATAGCAAATAATTATCACTAAAAAAATGCCAAACGCAACAGATAACGAAAATTTTTTTTTGTCGTATACTTTTTTATCTTTGCAAAGCAAAATCACTTTAGTTTTAATTTACATAAAAACAAATCACAATTTCAATAAAAAAATGAGATGAAAAAGGCCTTACTTGGCCAAATGAATTTGATTTTGCATCGAAATTTAAATTACGACTCAAAAAATAATATCAAAAATGTAGCTATAAGTAGCATTTTCTTAAACTAAACGAGGGAGAAAAAATTTGATTGCATAACCATTCTCTCGTTTTTGTAGCTTTCGATACTATTCAGCCTGTATGATTCATACATATTTTTGGTAATTTGATGTGAGTGTATACATCAAATTACCAAAAATATGTATAAATCATACAGGCTGATTCTACATAAAGGCATATCGTTTTATTTTCTGCTGATTGAAAGATATAAACAAAAATAGGAATCATCCTCTTTCAAATACAATCATACCATCATTTAACCTGTTGAAAATATAAATTCATACACCGAAAAAAATTTAAAGTAAATATTTAGTTTTCAAGTATTCATACAGAACGAAAAGAGTTCCTACATTCTGATTTCTTTTGTTTCGTTTTCGTATTAAAACAAAAGAAACAATAATAATAAAAAAAAACTAATAATATCTATGTAGAGATGATGTGAATATATAACAATAACAAATTTCTGAAATGATACAGTTGATGGGGCGATCAAAAAGTTCTTTGTATTGTTCTTACATTAATGATAAATTATGTTAATGCAAAACATGTAACGTTGTAGAATCAAGGATGGAAAATGTAAAGGTGTTTTGCGCCGGGGTTAGTCTTTACTGTTAGACGTAACTAAAAAGAACTTACTCCTTTGCCAACCCCGTTACTCAGAACTCAATTGCTCTGTATTAGATTGTAGAATTTTCCAAACGCTCCACGTTGGATTTCACACAATTAGTGGTAATAACAATCTTCCGAATTGAGTTTTGAACTTTTTCCTCAGAAGCGAGGTATGAGCTTTCCAGTCCAATTTGCTGTCAATTGTTACACCACGAAAGTTAAAGTTATTGACTTGATTGAGTTCAAACCAATTTAAGTTACAGTCATACTCACAATTGCTTTTATGGTAGACTACATTCAAGAGATCTAAGGGATTATTTGTTTGTTTAAAGGCCATAGTTTTTGTCTTGTTACTCAGCACTACTCAATTTGAGTCAAACCATCTCCTGCGGAGTCTAACATCAGATCTCATATTTTCAGAATTGGTTAAGGGAGTATTTTTTTTTCAATGGGGCGACCATGTAGTCATAGCCTGATATGAACACTGCTAAGTCCTTTATGCCATCTTCATATTCAAGAGCTGAAGATCTTATTGAAAAAAGCCAACAGCCTTGAATATGGTCTGCTTTGCAGAAATCTTCTATCGTTAGATAGTTTGATCCTAACATGACGCTTCGGAGCCCTGAAAGAGCCAAACATTCTTCCACAGTGTGAGGGACTGTTTTATCATCTAAAAGACAAAAGCTACTCACAGCTATTCACAGCTATTCATACTATTCACTAATTTACTTTGCAATTATGTCGTTCGTAAAATTGATTTCAAATTGATTGGAAACAGTCAATAATAACTGCACACGTGACTTAGGATAGTATGGGATAAAATATACCTACTAACTATCGAAAATCACAAATAGTGAGGTTAAAAGAAATTAATTGTCTCTTAAAATAGATCCCTGTCGGGTTAAAAGCGTATATAACCTATATAATAATACTAACTATGTAGCCAGTGAAGTATGACAAAAAAGTTTTTCACTAAGGAAAAGAAGAGATACAACATTGTAATTAAAAATGTTTCTAATGTCGACGCCAAGGGGCGGTTGATAGCGTGTCTACCAAAAGATTCAAACTCAGTTGGTACTGATGAGGTTCTGAGTTCGAATCCTAACCGAAAGACGTTCAGAGATAAAAGTTGTTTTTATTAATAAATAACTATAAGGTTTATTCAGATAAACCCAAAAACTGATTTCGAATTGAAAAATTCATACTATTCACTAATTTACTTTGACATTATGTCGTAAAATTGATTTCAAATTGATTGAAAACAGTCAATAATAACTGCATACGTGACTTAGGATAGTATGGCATAAAATATACTTACTAACTTTTGAAAATCACAAATAGTGAGGTTAAAAGAAATTAATTGTCTCTTACAAAAGCGGCATGTTGGATCATTTTCTACTTGAAGCCGTACCATATGTTTGTTAACATGATGGTGACCTGTTAGTAGTCCTAGCATTAGCCTGCAATCTGATCGAGTCAGATTTAACAGGAATTTGGTGGTTTGCTGGTTCAACTCTGGAGTGAACATCTTGGAGACCTTGCACCCTTCTGTGCTCCTCCATTGAGAGTCACTGGACTGAAAGAAAACTTGTTCGACTAGCGATCTTATCCTACTTTTCGATATACCAATTGCTGGTTTAGTGCTTATGAGCCTCCCTGTGGAGCTCTTTGCTAAATCATTAGCTTTTTCGTTCCCGAGATTCCCACTTTGCCCTGGTGTCTATATCAGTGATATGCTGTTCTTGAGCTCAAGATAATTCAAACCTAGAACATTCTTGCACTATTTTTGACTTAATAGTATAACTTCCCAGAGCTTTTAGAGCAGCCTGGCTATCAGTAGAAATATTAATGATCTTGTCAGACTACTTAAGCTCCCTTGCTCGCCTAGATGCTGCATTTATGGCGAATACCTCAGCTTAAAAGACTGTGCAGTATTTGTCAAGTGGAAATTGCAGGCCTAGATCTTCATTACTGAAGTAAACCGCAGCTCCTGCACCATTTTCAGTGAGAGATCCATCTGTGCAGATGTCCAACGTGTTGGCCGTACTGTCCAATAGCAAACTACCTGAGGACCGATCCTCTATCGTTGGAATTACAACTCTATACTGCTTTTGAAAGGCAGTTAGAGGTACTGTGTCATCAGTCGGCATGGACAAATCTGTCAGGTGTTTTTCCAGATCCCTCCATAGCGCTTGATTATTTTTCCTACAGCCCCTTGTGTTTCCCAGGAGTTTGAGCCTTTTTGAAGCCTTAAGAGCCTCCATTCTTACAAATTTGTGCAAGGGAGGATGCCCTAATAAGACCTGCAGACTCGCTGAGAGCATTGTCCTGAGGGCACTAGTGATACTTAAGCAAGCAAGCCTTTGTACCGCCTCCAGTTTTTTTATCGCATTCCCAACAAAAGTTCTTGAGAGCCATGCAAGGGACCCATAGCTGACAACGGGTCTAACAACTACTTTATACAGCCAGCAGATCATTTTCGAAGTGAGCTCCCATTTGCCACCGAAAGTCCTCCTGCATTGCTATAGAACTCGAGTTGCGTTTGCGCATTTAGTCTCAACATGAACAGCCCAATTGAGCCGTTTATCGAGAGTAACAACAACATACTTCACATTATCTTGGAGTGTCAATGTGTTATTACCAATTGAAGGAAGAGTGAAGTTATTTAGTTTCCTTCTGTTGGTGAACGCAACGAGCTGTGTCTTAGAAGCACTGATCGAGAGACCATTCTTCTGACACCAGCTGTTGGTAATGTCCAGGGCGTTCTGCATTTTTCGGCAGAGATGCCCCATGTTGTCTCTTTTCAAAAGAATGCTAATATCATCGGCATAGCCGTATGTGTTTAGCCCTTTATCATTTAATGCAATTAGGAGCTGGTCTACCATCATGTTCCAAAGCAAGGGTGATAGAACGCCCACTTGGGGACATTCACGCTTCAGACCTACCTGGATTGTGGTGTTGTCCTTCGTGTGAATAAACAGACATTGATCTTCCAGAACCCGTCGTATCTGTTGTATCCACCTTAGGAGTGTTTTATTCACACCGTACCTTTACGCTCCATTAAGAAGTGACTCAAAAGTGGCTTTGTCAAAGGCCCCTTCTATGTTAAGAAAAGTGCCAAGAGTGATAGTATTTTTAGAGACAGTCTCTTCAATAGAGACCACCTCTGAAAGGATTGTGGCCGTAGACTTTCCCGCTTAATAAGCGTGTTGCCTATTGCTTAGCGGAGTTTTCTTCAGACAGACGTTTCTGATGTAACGGTCGATCAACCTTTCCAGAGACTTTAGAAAGTATGAGGAAAGACGGATCGGTCTGAAGTTTTTCTTTCACAATAGTTGATTTTCCTTGGTTTTGGGATAAATACAACTCTCACGTTTCTCCAGGCCTGTGGCACATAGCCGAGAGCTATGCAGGCCACGAAGATCTTTAAGAGCCTATCTCCTATTATGTCCAGACACTGTTGTATTATAATTGGCCATATTCCGTCTGGCCCTGGAGATTTGTATGGCTCAAAGAAGCCGATAGCCCAAGACAGAGCCTCGGGCGATACAACTCTTTTTGCCATTATCCAGTCGGTTTGGTTTTTCCTTATTTTCTGCGGCTGTCCCTTGAGAAATCTCCCCAAGTACACAGCCAGGAAAATGGTGTTGAAACAGTGCTGTATAAGATTCTTCATAGGAAGAAGTGTAAGTATTATTGGATAATTTAATATTATCCAGTCTCGCTAAAGGATCCTTTTTCAAGGCCCGCATTAGTGCAGCACCTTCTGTGATAGTCTCAATCGACTCACAGTACTTTTCATAAGACCTCTTCTTTGATTTACGAATAAGCCTTTTGAAATGTTTCCTTGGTTCACTGTACAGAGCCCAATCAGCTTTATCACGAGTTTTCAATGCTCTGTTCAGAAGTTTCTTAGATCTTAATCTGAGTTTATCAAGGTTTTTGTTCCACCAAACTGACTTGTGTGCACTTCGTTGCCTCGTTTCGGGACACGAGCTCTCAAAAGCCCAGACTAACAGATCGTTGAGCTGGTCAACGGTCTGATCAATAGCCCGAACTTTGAAAATGATTCCACTAGCCTGTTTCTCCTCCATAATTCCCCTGAAGCACAGCCAATCCATTTGTCTTGGATTCCGGTAGACGCGATCCTCAACTGGAATCGCCTTTAAAAGAAGTTTTATATATCTGTGATCGCTCATGGATATATCCGTTAACACTCTCCAGCTCCTGATGTCTTCTAGAAGAGATCTGGAGCATAGAGTGATGTCTATGGTTTCTTGTCGTTAGGAGTTAACAAAGGTGTGCTCTCCTCCGGAGCTTAGAATTTCCAAATTAGTAGTAGCCAAGTACTCTATAAGAGAGACTGACCTCTGCTGTTATTATTGGTACTTCCCCAGCTTACGTGATGTGAATTGGCGTCACAACCGACTATGATATCCAGGTTTTTATGCTTGGCAAAGTCAACCACGCGCACCAATTCCAGCGTTGACGGCGGACTAATGGAGTCGTACGGAAGATAGGCAGACACAATGAGTATCCCGTATCCGCCTTTTTTCCGTAGCTGTTCCATAGCTGAGCATTCCTACGGTTAAATCACCTGAGGATAACTCGGCCAGAAGATGCATATCAAAACTTTGGTGTGATGCTATGCAGGTTTTGTCAGGACCCCTTTATACAAAATGTTCCATCCCTTCAATGAAAGACCGGCTACTCTGTTTTTAATTATGTAGGGCTAGAATTATTCATATTTTTGTCTGCAACCTTTTAGCAAGTGAAGCCATGAGATTATATGACCCACTTATGCTATGTTGCAGATTGATTTGTCGAAACTCAAGCTTATCCACTGCCATCATAACAGTGATATTCGCTTATGTCTTCAAGTGTGATCAGTTAAACTTAACATCTACTGAACCGCACATGAAGAAAAGTTTCGCTTTCCGATTAGATATTGCTTTCGCACTATTTGCATCGAAAAGAATGTACAGGAGGTTTCCTTCGACAGAGGTTTTATCCTTAGCCAATTTCTGCCCCCCGTACGATCGAATCTCCATTTGGAATTGTCCAAGCCATATTGACGTCCAAGACCACCCAATAATGCCGTCTCACATTGTCTACGACCTGGAATCCAAATTTTGTTCAGGTGCGTCTTAGGGAGATCACACAGTTTCATTGCTGAAAGTCTTGCTCCTTCCCATGGAATGCAACCTGTAATTTCTCCCACCAACCAGTTCAATGAGAAGTCGTTTGAACATCGGAAACGGAGTTTTCCTTCTTTCATCGACGCCCCATCAAAGGTTGGCAGAGTTCCTGTTTGTTTCAACATATCTTCAAATAGGCGTTGCTGGATCGTTGGTTTGTTCCATAGTTCCATTGTCAGATTCAACAATTCCAGCTAGCCCTCTCTTAGTTGCACTAGCATAGCTTGATGCAACCTTGTTCGAACCCGTCGTTGTCGTCGACTTTGATGGAATACAGAGGCTCGCCTTACGATGCGAGACTGAGGTGATCGTTAGACTAATCTTTTCGATCATCTCAGCCCTCGTGTCCAAGGGAGGTATTGTTGCAGAGAGGCCGCTAGATGTAGTGGCCTGCTCTGCAATTTCTGTTTGCAGTGAAGAGTCAGCCTTAGCTTTCTTCTTTTTCTCCTCACTGAACCACAAACGTTTTTCCTCTTCCTCTTTCTACCAACTGTTACAGTGGGATAGGCAGCCTGCATCTCCGAAGATTTGCTGACCGCCGATTCCGACTACCCCAGATGGAAGCTTTCCAGAGACTTGTTTAAATCTCCAAGAGCCATGTGTGACCCGACTCGAAGATTTTCACAAGCCTCCGTAGTTGAGGTGGAGTTTCTGCCAGATTTCGGAACGTTTACTGTGGACGTGTTACCGTCCATAGAATGTTCCTCTGGTTTTTAATGGTGTTTTTTGGGACGTTGTTGTGCTGTTATGTGTAGTTTCTGTGTTTGTGTTTTTGTTTTTATATATCTTAGGATATTTTTTACAGCTGCAGCTTCAAACCATCAATTCAATAAAAACAAGTTACATTTGTTTATCTTTGATCAACACGTTTTTGTTCTTATTTTTTTTTTGTTTAATTTACCCATAATGCATGTAATTTAGTGGTCGGGAAGAAGGTCGAGTCAAGCAGGGCCGCCTCACTTGACCAAGTCACAATGCAGAGGAGACCGAGTCCTGAGCTGTGCACCGTTAGCGACTGATGAAGATCACCATCAGCCAATCGATCACCTCGGCACGGCTGCCACACCACTGGATTAATGGAGAGTGTATGGTTCGGGGTCCATGCTATTTGGTATTTGTATATTTGGGTATTTGATATTTGGGATCTACCCTGTACGCGATCGTATTGTTAGTAAACAATAATATCGGAACAGGGGTTACGCTACCCACCACCCGCGACCCGCCTGTTAGCACACTCAGAGCCTCAGGTAAGGGAGTATTACTAATATAGGTTATTGCAATATCGTCAGCAAAACCAATAACTTTTCCAGAGAAACCAGTAATTAAAAAATTAAAAATTTTATATAAATAAGAAATAGAAGAGGCCCGAGAACTGACCCTTGCGATACTCCTATATGACTGTCTCAATCAGTAGATTTTTAATTTTTGTTCTCTGTGTTCTACTATTTAAGTACAAAGAGAACCAGTTAAGTGTAATACCCCTAAAACCAGCTTTCTCTAATTTCTCTGTCCCTCAGGGACAGGTCCGATTTTGATGATTTTTTTTTTTTCAAAATGTTTGTTTTTATATATTATTTGATATCAGAAACATTACAATGTGCGCAATTAAATATTTATATTGTTTAAACAATATAAACAAAATGTATAAATAAATTATTTTGTTTAACAAATTTATCCAACAACAGAATCAGGGGCGCACACAGAAAAAATTTAGGGGGGGATCCAACGAATTTTTTTTAATAAAAAGTGCTGTGTAGATATTACAACAACACACATAGATACCTTTTAAGTGTTGAGGTGTTGATGAACGCTTTTTAAACCTTTGTGGATTGTACGCCTCTGGGACTGTTGATTCGTACTAAGCATTTCATTTGTACGATGTAGATCGGTGTGTTTCGATCGGCTGTTGATCTTTTGTTTCAAAAAACATATTGGTTGTCAGATTTGTCTTCCAAAAATTTTTATATGTGTGCATCAGTGATGCTAGACTTTAAAAAATAAATTTCCCGTTGCCGTATCAAAACTTCCCGATTTTTACCGTTTCTTTAAGGAAAGCATTCAATTTAAAAAAATATACATATTTATAAATCCAATTGTTTATATAGAAAAAACTACCACTATAACAATATTTGTTTCGATTCTTCATACACCTTGTTCAGGATACGGTGGTAATGGGTGGTTGTTGGATGATGTTTATTGATGTTTATTCCTAAAGGGTAGGATATATTTATTTTTGGCAGATTCATTTATGAAAGGCAGATTCATTTAAACAAAATTATTGAGTAATCAACATCTTTCTGGAAGCATAGTAAAAAAACAGTTGTTGCGATCATTTTGAATAAGTTTAAAATTTAAAACGCTTCTACAATTATAATTGTAAAAAGCCCGCACTTGCCAAGTTTTTGTCCGCTTTCCTGTTTTAAATGAAATATCCCATAAACGGAAAAAAAAATCACCCGATCTGGCATTACTGGTGTGTATTAATATAATGCTCATTGCTCATATATTTTAGATAGAACTGAGAGCAAGGGTTTTGCTGCAATGTCCAGCCCATCACCAAAACGGAACAAAATGTGATATAACTTGATATATCACATTTTGTTCCGTTTTGGTGATGGGCTGGACATTGGCCACTTTCCAGCACGAAAGAGAAATATCAAATTTATAGGATTTGTAGAAAATTTTGGTAAGAGAAGGTGCAAGTTCTTTTGAAAATGTTGTTAGAATAATAAGAGGAATGATGTTCAGACCGGAAAATTTGCTGGTAGTTAGCCCCCTTAAGATTTTTTTGACAATTTTGGGTTTGAAATAAAAATCTTTCATATTAACTTCTGAAGACTGGATTTTTGGTTTTTCTTTAGGAGTTTCTAAAATAGTCGAGATCACAGCAAAGCGTTTCGCGAACAATGTGGTTTTTCTCGCTGGGTCAGTGACGATTAAATCACCGTCAATAATAGGGAAAAAAAGAGTTGGTACCAGACTTTAAAGAATTAATGGCACTGTAAAAATTTTTGTCAGAAATTGACATGGTAGAAAGTTTTGCCGCTCTCACTCTGTCAATTTCTGTTTTTTTCGTTTATCTAGTTTAATATACTATTGGGCTGTATAGATATTTGAACTTAAATCGTTAAGGTATTTTTGTTATGGAGCCAAATATTAAATAATCTTTGTTTGTTTCTAAGGGCCAATTTGGCTGGAAAACAAATATTTTGGTTGGGGTTTCATTATTGAGAAGGGAACGAATTTATTGATACTAAAACATTTTAGTCAAACAAAATTTTTACTATATTATTATTATATTATTATTTTATTTTTATATTTATTTTCACCCGGATATAATGGCCAACCTACCAGACCTCCTGACATTCCCGGTCAAATTAGTAAATTACTTTATTTGATTTCGATAAATGATCTTTCGTTCGTACAATTTAAAGTGTCAGAACCTTTAGGTGGTTCAGACCATAATTTGATTTCTACTCATTTAAATTTACAAGTTCCTAAACAGTTTCAATCTAATCCTAGTCTTATTTGGGTTGCAGATTGGCAGGGGGTTAGAGATATATGTTTAATTTAAACATTTCTTCTTCTAATTTTTCAGAAATAATACACGCGGGTATGCGCAGGTTTATTCCGATAGATGGTTCTGAAGGCTGATCTTTAGGTTTCGGGTAAATGTGAAGAAGCACTAAAATTTAAAATAAATGCTCTTTAAAAATGACCAGTATACAGCCAGTTCCAAAAAAGTTGCTAACACGAATTCAACAAATTACAAACCCATATCAATCTTGTTGGTTGTTGCTAAAATATTTGAGAAGTTCATTAATTTTAATATTATGAGCTTCTTAGGTCGTCAAAAATACTTAATGAAAGACAATACGGTTTCCGTAAAGCAGGAGCGACTGAAAATTTACTTTCTGTGTCACACATATCTGGAACAGTCGGTTGAAAACCTTGGTGAGACTTTCATTGCTGCTCAGCAATTCAAATTTTACTAATGAGCGCACAATTTAATGTTTCTGATTTCAAATAATATATAAAAACAAACATTAAAAAAAAATCATCAAAATCGGACCGTCCCTGAGGACTTAGAAGTGAAAACCTAATTTGACTCGACTTTGTGACAAACTTTACTGTTATTGAATGCATGGTATATACTATACATCTTCAAGGAAGTTGTTTAGGGCATCTTCAGTACTACATCTCGATTAGAAACCATACTGACATATGTCTAAAAATTTAGTTTTAGATAGGAAATTCAGCATTCTATCTTTAACAATTTTTCGAAAATTTTTGAGAACACACTCAGTAAAGAAATAGGTCGGTAGTTATTCATGTCTTTGGTTTTACCTTTCTTAAAAATAGGTACCATAATTGAGTTTTTCAAAGATTCAGGAAAATGCCCTTTTCAAAGCTTATTTTTACAATGAAGGTGGGCACCGATGCAATTATATGTATTATATTTTTAATCAAAATTAAACTGAATCCATCGGCACCTGTAGAATTTTTATTTTTCAAAGAGGAGGTAATGTAGATCACTTCCTCTGGCGTTGTAGGAGTAAAAAACAGGTTTCAAGCGTGGTGTTAGACCATAGAAGTGACTCTTCAACAGAGACATTTCCAATGTTTGAATTGATGATATCTAATAGTATTGTCGAAAAAAATTTGTTAAAGTCGTTAGATGTTTCTGAGGCAAGAGTTAAGCACTTTCCTGCTAAATCTTTTATTTCAGTTATGTCATTGATCTTGGATTTTTCCCAAATTAGTTCATCTATTAATCTCCATTGTCCTTTGATATTATCTTTTCTGTTTTGAAATTGGTTAAAATAATAAGATTGTTTCGCATTTTTGATCAAAGTTCTAATCTCTTTGGAAAAGGTTTTGCAATGATTTTTAAGGGTAGCGTTGTTGGGTTGCCGAAAAAACCATTTGCATAAGTTATTTTTTTATCAATTTGATGGCACAATTTATCAACAAACCATGGTCGAAGGGCCTTTGGTTTATTATTTTTCCTTAATTTAGTGTCAACATTCATTGATTATCGAACCAAGCTCACTAGAGAACTTATCAAATGCAATAGAACGACATGATTGAGTATAAATATTAGACCAGTCGTATTTATCTATAGTAGCAAGAACATTTTTTCAACGTTATCTTTGGTTAGTTTCCGCGGCACATTTTCTTCAGTTTTACTTGAAAGATTGCCGTTTAGTAAAACTTTCACCATATCATGATCTGTGATATTGAGATTCATAATTTCTGAAGTAACTTTAATGTTCGGATTTGAAAATCTGAAGAAAACATGATTAAAAAAATGAGTTCTCTCTCGTTGAGGTATTTATTAAGGGTTTTAAACCAAATGATGACATAGTCAATAAATACTCATCAACCTGAGCTCCCTCTTCTAAAATATTAATATTTATATCACCGAGGAAAAGGAGATTTTTCGATTTTTTTCCTGAATGGATCTAATATCGGATATAAATAACTCGACCGGCTGGAAATGAAAACGGTATGTACATATGAAGCAGCTATACCTCCGTCCTTGGAAGGCAATATCTAGGTGTAAATAATCAGATGATTTAACATGAAATTTTTTGAAACTTATGACTTTCACACTATTGTGAGCATAGCAAATGGTAGTGCATGTTGCACTTTGAAAAACACTGTAATTATTTATCTCGTAGGTACTGACCTCATCATCTGCGATCCAAATTTCTGATAAAAAAATTAGTGTTGGAGTTGCTTAAAGATAGCGAAGTTAGCTAGGAACAGATCAAAATTCTTCCTCATACTTCTGATATTCTGATGAATCATCATTGTATCTACCACAAAATTATTATGATTAATATTAGTATATTCTTAAGAAATTGACGCTGTTTACACAGATTTTAGTAAAGCATTTGACAGAGTTGACCACAAGATTCTCTTTCAAAAACTTTATAACATAGGTATTAGAGGCCGCTTGCTGAAGTGGGTTGTATCTTACTTAACCCAGAGAACCCAGCAAGTTAAAATTCTAGGAACATTATCAAATACTATTTACGCTACCTCTGGAGTTCCTCAAGGCAGCCATCTAGGGCCTCTTCTGTTCAACATATTTATTGCTGATTTATCAGAAACTTTGAGTGATGTTAAGCATCTCTTCTATGCTGATGATCTTAAAATTTATCATACTATAAAAAATCATTTCGATTCTCAGTTCCTTCATCAAAACAAAATCGCTGCGCTTGAGAATTGGTGCTTACTAAACAAACTTGAATTAAACATAGACAAATGCTCAGTGATATCCTTTCATCGTAAGAAAAATCCCGAATACTACACGTATTCTCTGAATGAAAGAACACTAACTCGAGTATGTACAGTGCGTGATCTTGGTGTAGTTCTCGATGCACAGCTAACTTATAGAGAGCACTATGACTCATCTATAGCGAAAGCGCGAAAAATGTTAAGTTTTATAAATAGAAGAGCAACGGAATTTGATAATTTTATGGTAACTAAATCACTTTACTGTTCATTAGTTCAAACCATTCTTGAGTACGGAGCAGTCATCTGGGCACCATTTCAGAAAATTCACTGCACTTCAATTGAATCTGTTCAAAAGCAGTTTTTACTCTTTGCTCTTAGACACGTTTACGATCCACGCGATTTTACTAATTTGCCGCACTATACTGATAGACTCAAATTAATTAACATGAACTCCCTAGCTGATCGTCGTGATATGTTATCAGCTAGTTTTATATATGATATTTTACACCACAATATAAACGTATCATATTTTAATGATAAGGTTAAAATAAATGACAATATAAGGCAAACAAGACACTCTAGCTATCTGAAAGAAGTAAAACACAGAACTGATTATGGCAATAACGAACCGATAAATCGGGGAATTAATAACTTTAATAAATTTATAAAACTATACGACGCAAATATATGTAAAACTACTTTTAAAAATAGAATAAAAAAATGTTGTATATAAATAGATAACAAAGTTGTATTTAAAGCATTTTATTTTATTTAGGTAAATTCCTGTCTTGTATAGCAAATTTGTAATATTTATTGTAAATTTTTATTTTTATTATAAATTTTTATTTTTTTTTAGTGTAAATTTTTATTTTTATTGTAAATTTTTAGTTTTTATTATAAACTTTTATTTTTTTTAGTGCAAATTTTTATTTTTATTGTAAATTTTTATTTTTAATATAAAATTTTATATTGTTAATTGTTTGTGAATATGTTATTCAAATAAATAAATAAATATATTAAAAAATTAGTTCTTAAGAAATTTCGAACAACCCTGTGTCAAAGCTATAGAAAAATAAAAAAAAATAAAAATAACGTATTAATATTTTTTATTATACAAACGACTACCGAAGTTTCAAAAAATAGGAGAAGGTCGCGTTCACATCATTGGCGTCAGTAGTGTTGTGCCACTATGTGGAATCTTGTGCGCCTTTGCAGATGGCACAATATACTAAGCTTGTGCACCCAAAAAATTTTCAAGTGTCGCAAGGGTATTTTTGAATTGGGTATTGACACAGGCATTAAATTAACTGAATTGTACAAATTTCACACATCTCTGGCATAAGCATGATCGTTTAGGAGGTTTCTCGAGTAATAAATGAATAGGTTAGCGCCATTTCAAAGGTGTGAAGTCTATGTTATGTGTAATTTAGCTCTGTAATAGTTTTCATAGGCTTAATTAATAGTTACGTAGGTCATTTAATGCATAATTTATCTGCGTATTGTTTCACATACCTAACTCACATGTTCGCATTAAATTAGCTAGGTGTCAATATAAATTTACATATATAATTTACATTTTCAATTTTTGTGACATTTGAAATGAAATATGAATTCGTTATCATTGTTAAGTAGAAATCTGTTCAGAATTCAGTTCATACGCTTCTGTTATCTTTTAATTAATTACAATTGATTATGCCACTTTATCTTAAAAATTATTTACTTTTTGCTATCAGTTTTGAATTCAAAAATAGAATGTTTTGTGGGATTACATCTTAGTTGTGACATTACATCTTAGAAAGCAAAATTTAATTAGGTTATCGGTTTTTGAATTCAGAAATAAAATCTTTGTGCCACTACATTTTAAAAAATATTAAATTTTCGTTATCAGTTTGAATTCAGAAATATAGTGTTTTGTTCAGAAATATAGTGGCAATACATCTTAGAAAGCAAAATTTAATTCGGTTATCAGTTTTTTTTTGAATTCAGAAATAAAATCTAAAATTGGTTATCATGTCAAGCATTTATATGTTTGAATATATTTTAAGTATATATTTTCACGTTTGCTGGACTTCAGTTAAAGAAATAATTCAATTCGTTATCGGTTCTCATGCCAATGTTATCTTTTAAATAATTATACCTATTGAATTCCATTGTAGTTATTTAATTGTGGTTTATTGTGTTTTAAACTTTTGTATCCAGTTGTTGTGAAAAGGTTTAGAACATAAGGTTGCAGACCCTGTTAATTACTTGAGTTTACTGATAAAACAAAACTTTCATGAAAGTTTATAAATAGCAGTTCGATTTGTACAGATTATTTATTGCTGACAAAATGTTTAACGTGGAAATTCCCTTCACGATGCAGATAAGTGGACCATCAAGTTGTGGGAAAACAACTTTTGTCTTGAGACTCCTACCACAATTTCAGGGTATAAAGAAACTGATTTGGTGTAATGGTGAGAAGAACTCAGTATCGGCAAATGATTTAGAATATTTTGAAGAAGTTAATGTGTTGGATTTTGTTCCCACAAATTTTGACAACTTAGAAAATACGTTAATAATTTTGGATGATTTGATGACGGATGCCTATACCAAAAATGTTTGTGAGCTGTTTACTAAGGGTTCACACCATCGAAATGTTTCAGTGGTCTTGATCACACAAAATGTCTTTCATCAAGGGAAATTGGAAGGAGGCTGCGTCAAAACCGCAATGTCAAAAACGTCAATCAAGGAGGCTGCGTCGAAACCGCATGGTTATTTATTCATGGATTTAACGCAATCGTGTAACGATTTATTTCGTTTTCGTACTAATATTTTCAATAAGGATTATCAAGAGTGTTATGCACCATCAACTTTAGTTTCCCAACTCAACCGTTATGAGACGTCTAATGGAACACAAGCATACGTTACATTTCTTAAAAAATTGTAAGCCTTGCGAACGTAAATATATTTTATCAAAAAGTCAACCAGATCTAATAAAAACTTTATGTGAAATTTGTATGAATGTTTTAAATGGAAATGTCAAATTAAGCAAAAGCTGCAAAACCCATTTGAGTAATTATAAGCGTTCTTTACGTAAAATTACCGATCCAAAAACTAAGCTATCAACGAAACGTAAGGTTTTGATTCAAAAAGGGGGGTTCTTACCAGTTATTTTAACAGCTGTATTATCTGGACTAGTAGGGAAGCTACTTGAAAGAGCATTAAAATGAGTTTACAACGCATGTTTGTTGTTCATCCTGATACGTTTGAACGTTGGAAAAAAATTATACTTGATGACAATAATTTATCAGTTTTAGATCGAGAAATAAAAAAAATTTTATACAATAATAAACTGAATGATATTGATAAATGGAATCTTTACCGTCACAATCTTGTAAAGTTTTTAAACGTGAGGAGTAGGTCAGACGGTATGCTAAATCTCCGGTCGCGATTATCAGATGAAATTGGTCATGGTGAACCCCTAGTTAGGAAAGATGTATATTCGCAAACGAAATTCTTGAGAAAACAAAACGTAAAAATGCAAACAGAGAAACCAACCAATCAAAATGCTGTAACACAGACTAGGATGATGAAACAACTTGAAGAAATTCCATCGTTGGAAGAAGTTTTTCAAACTTCAAATAAATTTTCTAGTTTCGAACATGATCTAGATCAGGAAAACGATCAGGGTCAGATTAATTTTAGTCGTAAAAATAATGAGAACGATGAATATCAAGAACTTGATAGAGATGATAGTTATCGTAAAATAGCTTTAGAAGGTCAACCGCCAAACGTACGAATTTCGAAGGAGCGAGAATCTTTGAACCCAAATGAATATAGATTGTTCGAATTGAATACGGGTGAACAGGTTAATGTACCCGTGGAAAAGCGATTTACTCGATCAGCATTAAAAAGATCTAGAGACGATCCTAGTCAAACTGTTCTAAATTTTCCGCAACAACGTAAGAAAACTAAAAGTGAAACAAGTACACCGAAGAAATCAAGTAAAGTTGCACCGTCACAGTCAAAAATGTCAGATATACCCTGGCAAGTATATAAATATTAGTTTTGGCTTTATCTTCATCACTTATCATCACAAGTTGTTAACAAACATCAACTGAAACAATGTTAACAGATCAAAAATCTTTTTATGTAACATTAACAAGTAATAGTTCATTGGATTTATTTCCTCAAAATACTTTATCAAGGTTTACTGTAAAATTACCTTATGCACTTAATCTTAGATGTAACGATGACACAGAATGGTTTATGGGTATAACGAAATTTGCTTGCACATCTATCGAGAAAAAACTAGGTAAAGAGAAAGATCCAACTCTAACGTTTATAACAGAACGAGGTAATACTGGGCTAGATATAATGGATATTTTAAAACAATTTCCATTTTTATTTGAAATTGTTCAACATGAAGAGTTTTTCAATCGATACACTGATTCAACAAATCTTCCAAAGTATGTGTTCTCAAAAGATTTCGTTCAAGTTAGTCTTGATAAACATAACTACAAATTAAAATTCGGTAAAACATATACCGTTACTCAACTCTTCGACTCTCTTTTTTCACAAATTGAAAAAAAAGATTGGGCTAACATTATTAAAAATGTGAAAGCATCAATTACAAATGAATCGTCCTCAGTCTTAACTGAACCGAAACTGGATGTTATCAGGAAACGTGTAAAAGTAAACACAAAAGAAAACGAGCAGCAACCAGAAAATATACCAAACTACATGTGTATTTATTGTGATTTAGCCAGACCTCAGATGTTTGGTAATGTTATGGCTAGAGGTTTAGTTATGCATCCAGTTAAGTATGGAAAACAATACGAGAGTTATCAGAATTTAGATATCGTAAATATTCAATATGTGCCAATTGACAAAACACAAATTAATGATATCAGCATTTTGATTACGGATGAAAATGGTGTACAAATTAATTTCAAAGACGATTCATTTAGCACAATGGTAGTATTACATTTTCTCAAAGGTATATAAAGAGGTGAAACTAGTCATTAGATTTATTACACAATGCATAACACCTATTTAAAGTATTACGCTATCCAACATGGGGGTTATAATAATAATCAAACCGTCAACGACGAATTTGGAAATGTGTTAAGATTGCCAAAAGTATATCAGCGTGGTCGTGGGTTTGGTAGTGTCTTCGCCAGTTTTTGGAAATATCTTCAACCGCTTCTAAAAAACGGTGCAAATTTCATAAAGAACGAGTTGATTGATACCGGAGGCGACATATTGAAAAATATTAATACACAAAAACCAATTCAAAATATTTTACGTGATCGATCGACTCAAATAGTTGATAAATTAAGAGATAAGGCGATCGAAAAAATTAATACAATGGCTGGGTCAGGTTCAAGAAAGAGTCGTAAACGAAGAAAACGTAGTAAAAACAAAATCTTGACGAAACCAATAAATAGGAATTCAAAACGAAGTAAAAACCAATCGAAGGCGTTATTAGTTCGAGTTAAGAGGCCTCCTCCACCACGCTCTAGAGTATTCAAACAATCATCACCGCGAGTTTTAGATATATTTACATAAAAATTTATAACGTTCAAACAAATACAAAACTAAAAAAAAAAAATAAAATGTCTTTTCGAGAATGTATGAAATCTGAATTAGATCTTTTTGCCCCTCGCAACATTCAAACAAACATTTTATAAACCGAAGAAGTTGCTTATAAGCCTTTAACCAGTTTAGAAAATCAATCAATTATCGAATTCATATGTCATGGACACGGGGATATGTACATAGATTTATCTTCAATAAATATTTGTGTGAAACTTCAACTGACTAAAGGGAATGGAACCTTGTACACTGATAAAGATACAGTTCAGCCAACTGTAGTAAATAATATGCTACATTCACTGTTTCGGCAAGTTAACGTTTCGTTAAATGGAAAGAACATAAACGTTTCGGACGGGAATTATAGCTACAGAACGTACATTGAAACATTGTTGAATTTTGGTGAGGATGCGAGCAGAACGCATTTAGAGCTATCGGGATTTTACCCGGACACAAAAAAACTTGATACATTGCAACCAATACAAGAAGGATTAGCAAAAAGGCAAACCTTGTTGAAAAATAGTAACATCGTGGAATTATATGGAAAAGTGCATGCAGATATGTTAAATCAACCGTTATTGCTTTTGAACAATGTAGATGTGAGATTAACATTTACGCTCAACAAACCTGAATTTTATGTTTTAACCGATTCGGCAAACGATGACACATTGATAAAAATACTTGAAGCAACAATTTACGTAAAACAATGTACAATTAATACAAATGTTTTAATTGCACATCATAAGATGCTTGAACATACAAACGCAAAGTATCATTATAAGAGATGTGAGGTGAAATCATATACGATTCCGGCAAGTGGTAGCTCCTTAAACTTGGATAATATTGTGTTGGGCCAGCTGCCAACTAACCTAATATTTTTCATGGTTGATAACGATGCATATATTGGGACGAAGAAAAAGAATCCTTATAATTTCAAACACAATAAAGTTACATCATGTATCCTGTATGTGAATGGGGTTCCAACACCAAGTGCCTCGATTACAACCTCATTCACAGTCGGTGATTCGTATGCGCGTGCGTATTCGAGCTTATTTTCTACGATGGGTATACTACACTCATCTTACGGCAACCTCATCACAAAGGAGATGTACGCACACGGTTATTTTATGATTGCGTACGATCTTACATCAGATTTATCGGCCAACGATAACTGTTCGTCATTACTTAATCAAGGAAATATACGTTTCGAAGCTCGTTTTGAAGCACCGATTCCAACTACCACAACTTGTTTAATTTACATGGAATACGATACAACCTTAGAGATTGATAAAAATAGAAATATAATTTTAGATCAATAACACTTATAAATTATAACAAAACATAATCAAAACCATTACCCCTTTAACCGCAGGCATCACAACCTTTTACCTCTAAAGGAATGAACACATCCGAAATAGACCAAATTCTCCGGAAAAATTACTTCACAAGGGAAAGTTTCCGTGGTGTATATGCAATTAATCAATTGCCAAAGAAAATACTAAACAATGGACCTGCTAGCTATGTTATCAACACAGATCCATCATTTAAACCGGGCACACATTGGACAGCAATTCATTTTCCCCTCCGTGGGCCAGCTGAGTTTTTTGATTCATTTGGGCGTCCACCATCGTTAGATAAAAGATTCAAAACTTTTTTATTGAACAATTCGAAGACCTACGTTTACAATCCGATCGTGCTTCAAGATGCTTTTAGCTTAACGTGTGGTAAATACTGCTGTCTCTATCTTCTGTACCGGTGTAAGGGCAAGTCTTTGAGAGAGTTTTTAAAAAGTTTTGTAGCAAATGTGGGTAGATCAAATGATCGCATTGCAAATTTCTTATTTAAGAAAATATTTTATAATAAAAAGAAAAAGATAAATGGTGGAGGGTTGAAAAGAAAAGGGAAAAACCCAACAACATTTACTAGATTAAAAACTTAATCGAACGAAAATAACGAATACGCTAACTTTTTCTTAAAGCAACTTCTGTTAACAGTTAATTTTAAAATCAAATATTTAATGTAAATTTATTGGATATTAATAAAAAACAATATATATATATAGTTTTCAAAACAGTTTGTTTTATTTATTCCATCGTATTCGTACATAGATTATGATAAAGATCAGAAAATAATTTATTCTTACATAGAATTGGTATTTCGTTGAATAATCTTGAATAATTGCAGTAATTACTATTTACCGTGGGAGGTGAGAAAAAGTCTTGATAGTCCAATTTTGTGCAATTTTGGAGAATGCATTTATTCAAATAGAGATTGTAGTAAGCACTTATCTCCATATAAGTGAGCATATACCAGCTAAATATTGAATATAAAAAAGGCGCCAAATCTCGTAATCTTTCCCATTCACCTGCGTTCAACCTTACTTTCGATGAATTTTCTTTAAAAATTAAAAATTTCTCTCTCTTGCAAAGTGTAAGCTCGAAGTTTTTGTTTTTCACATTTGCTGTTGTCTTGCTACAGTTTTGATTTATGTCTACTGCATCAAAATATTGTTCAACGTTACCAATTTGATTGTAAAATGTATACCAATCATTCCATGTAAGTGACTTGTAAGCCTTATCCTTCAAAATCATCATTTTGGGTGTGAACAATTCCGTATCGTATCCAATAACGATAAAACAGGATGTGAAACCGTTTAAAAAATAAACATACGATAAAAGCAGTTCCGGTATATGACTTATAGGCTTCTCAGTTTTGCATACATCTTTTTCCTTGACACTCTTTATTTTGTTCATTTTTGCCTATTTGCCCCTCCCTTTTTTTTTTTTTTTTTTAGATTATATTAGCTTTGAGTACTACACGCAACTGAAATTAAATTATGACTAACAGGTATTTAAACGAAAAAATTTCACTTATTTTTAATCTATTTTTCCTCGATTAATACAAACCCCCTATAAATAACCAAACAACGTTAATAAATTCCTTTGTCGAAACCTTCATTGAAGCTCAAAGCAATCGAACAATCGAACGATCAAAACAGCAATTAAATCAATATGCAACGTCAGGAAGTGATAGATGAATTACATAGACAGGCCAGAAAAAATTTTCCTAGACGCAAAGTTATCACAAAAGGAATAGACGATCTGTGGCAGGCCGATCTAGTTGAACTAGTAACTTACAAAAAAATAAATGAAAATTATTGTTTTCTTTTGGTAGTTATCGATACATTTTCTAAATACTGTTGGATTGCCCCACTTAAAAATAAAACAGGTGTGGAAATTTCTAAAGCTATGCAAGAAATTATAGAAATGAGTCGAAGATTTCCTAAACATCTACAAACTGATATGGGAAAAGAATTTTACAACAACCAATTCAGCAATTTAATGCAACAGTATAATATTAAACATTATTCTTCGTTTAGTTTTTTAAAGGCTAGCATTGTAGAAAGATTAAATCGTACGATTAAACAACGTATGTGGAAAATGTTTAGTTATCGTGGCACTTATAAATGGATCGATAAAATTCAAGAAATTATTAAAGATTACAATCATACCAAACATCGAACTATTAACATGGCACCAGCTGATGTCTCGAAAAAAAATGAATCAACTCTTCTAAAGAATATATTTACACCTGTTCCAAAATTGGGCAATGCAAAATTTAAGAAAGGAGATTACGTTCGAATTAGCAAGCATAAAACAATATTTGAGAAATCGTACACTGCTAACTGGTCAACTGAAATATTTAAAATCAGTGAGGTCAAGCATAAGTTGCCAATAACCTATTTGCTTATAGATTATTACAATCAACCAATTGCCGGTCGCTTTTATGAACATGAGTTGCAGAAAACAAAACACCCCGATTTGTACCTGGTTGAGAAAGTTATAAAACAGAAAAAAAACCAAATTTTTGTGAAATGGTTAGGGTTTAATGAAACTCAAAACACATGGATACATAAAAACAACTTTATTTAAAACTTTATAAAATTAATAATGTTTTATATTAAAACAATATAATAGAAAATTACTTATACTTGTTTTCAGAAATATACACATATATAAATTTATACAAACTTTTACCCCCAAATTGACAAAAACAATTTCATTTAAACTTAAACTTTTTATAGGTTACACTTTTTTCCACACGCTCTTGGTCTAATTCGTTGAATAACATATTTGTTTAGCGCTTATTTTACTAAGATGTAATCCCACAAAACATTCTATTTTTGAATTCAAAACTGATAGCAAAAAGTAAATAATTTTTAAGATGTAGTGGCACAAGCAATTGTAATTAATTAAAAGATAACACAAGCGTGAGAACTGATAAGATGTAATCCCGCAAAACACTATTTCTGAATTCAAACTGATAACGAAAATTTAATATTTTTTAAAATGTAGTGGCACAAAGATTTTATTTCTGAATTCAAAAACTGATAACCTAATTAAATTTTGCTTTCTAAGATGTAATGTCACAACTAAGATGTAATCCCACAAAACATTCTATTTTTGAATTCAAAACTGATAGCAAAAATTAAATAATTTTTAAGATAAAGTGGCATAATCAATTGTAATTAATTAAAAGATAACAGAAGCGTATGAACTGAATTCTGAACAGATTTCTACTTAACAATGATAACGAATTCATATTTCATTTCAAATGTCACAAAAATTGAAAATGTAAATTATATATGTAAATTTATATTGACACCTAGCTAATTTAATGCGAACATGTGAGTTAGGTATGTGAAACAAGTACGCAGATAAATTATGCATTAAATGACCTACGTAACTATTAATTAAGCCTATGAAAACTATTACAGAGCTAAATTACACATAACATAGACTTCACACCTTTGAAATGGCGCTAACCTATTCATTTATTACTCGAGAAACCTCCTAAACGATCATGCTTATGCCAGAGATGTGTGAAATTTGTACAATTCAGTTAATTTAATGCCTGTGTCAATACCCAATTCAAAAATACCCTTGCGACACTTGAAAATTTTTTGGGTGCACAAGCTTAGTATATTGTGCCATCTGCAAAGGCGCACAAGATTCCACATAGTGGCACAACACTACTGGCGTCTTGATTCGATTTTCCACTCATAAATTATATGTTGATAATAAATTATAAACTCAGCCATTACCATTTCCGCAATTAATTTTCGACATACACATTACACCTCCACCAACGAACTCCGAGTCTGAGTCTGAAACATCACTCAATTCAGTTAAATTATAAATGATATTTATTGATATTTATAAAAGTCCCAATTTGTCATAAGGTCCTTTAATTTCTCTCTTAATATCGACGCTGTAGCTGTAGCACCATATTTCATCATAAGTTATT
Organism: Diogma glabrata; assembly: GCA_963693315.1. Taxonomy (NCBI): domain Eukaryota; kingdom Metazoa; phylum Arthropoda; class Insecta; order Diptera; family Cylindrotomidae; genus Diogma; species Diogma glabrata. Next base: position 257,566,620 of record OY856187.1, on the reverse strand, counting down.
GAGATCTTCTAACAGTCCAAAATTTTTTTACCGAATTCCGGACCCAAGATTGAAATATAGGCAAATGATTTTGCATGATTTACAAACTGACGTTCTATGAAACTTATGGTTGTGTCCATAATCACATATTTGGAATAGCATACTTGAGAAAGGTGGTGAAACGTACGTGATCGCATTAGACATCTCAAAAGCATTTGATCGAATTTGGCATGCCAACTTGATCAACAAGCTCGTTGCGTACGGTTTTCATCCCGCAGTCGTGAAGTTGATTCAAAATTTTCTGTCTAACCGATACATCTCGGTATCTATAGATGGCTTTTCTTCTGAGTCCAAATTAATTAACGCTGGTGTACCCCAAGGCTCAGTTTTATCTCCCACTTTATTTTTAATTTATATCAACGAACTGTTGCAAATCACCAGCAACCCAATAAATAGTTTTGCAGATGATAGTACACTGCACAAGTCATTCGTCCCCCTATCTTCAAAGGGTAAAATGCATGAACGAATAAATCCCGTCCGGAGAGACGCTGCCATAAATGTAAACGAGGACCTAAAAAAAGTCGCCGATTGGGGAAACAAAAATTTGGTCAATTTTAATTCCACCAAAACACAGCTATTGATTGTTTCCAGATCAAAGACCGAGTTTCCCAACGATATTTCAATTAATATGTGTGACGACCAAATAGACGAATGTGAAAGCATTCGTTTATTGGGAGTCACAATATCCAATGACTTACTCTGGAACGATCATATAATGGCCATGGCAAAGAGCGCGTCAAGAAAGCTCGGCCTCCTCAATAGATGTAAAAAATATTTTACTTCGCATCAATTACTCCACATTTATAAGTCCTATATTCGTCCCTGTATGGAGTATTGTTGTCAAGTTTGGGGCACTGCATCTGTTACTATCCTAGCTCTTTTGGACTCTGTTCAAAAGCGAGCTATACGAATTGTTGGGGATCGAGATTTAACATTAGGTCTTGATTCCCTGCAACATCGTCGCATTGTTGCTGATCTCGTTGTTTTTTATGAATATCGTCACCAGCAGTGCTCGGATGAAATCAGGTCCATAATGCCTCAGACATATGTTTTTCCCCGTTTTACTCGTCAATCGGTTTGTGCGGGCGGTCGAACTGTCGAGATTACTCACTGTCATAGTAATAGAATGCAATGAGATTTCTTTGTGCGTACATCGTACACATAGAATGCTTTGCCCGAATCAATAGTCTGGAGTGCCTTCAATCCACAAAGATTTACAAAAAAGCGTCCACCTATACCTCAAGACGCATGTTGTTGTGGGACCTAGGTCTTAAAAGGTATCTATGTGTTGTTGTGACACATTTTGTAATTCCTACTACACAACACTCCTTATTAAAAAAAAAAAAAAAATAATCACATTTAATACCTTTACCCAACATATATCTGTATTGGATTGTTAAATACATGATCCTCTGTGGTTTAGTCTGCCATTCGTTTTTGTTTGTGGATTCCCTCCTCAGAAAGACTTTCTCTTCAACTATATCAACTGACAGCTTGCTTCTTCCAAAAGTATGTTTGTCTGTTGACTAACTCCTTTAGCTTTTTCTAAGCAAATAGTAAAACTGCGTGACCATATTTTCTGAAAGAAATTAACGTGGTATTGACCATCTCGTAAGCTGCAAGGCAATTTAAATTACAAGTTTGCAAATATCCAGAAAGTGGACCAGAGAATTGAATTTTTTTTAAATAAATATTTTTAGGGTTCCGTTTTTTATACGGAAGACTATTGGTGAGAGTACAACGTGTTTTTCACATTATTTCGATTATCTCGTGAACCATTAATCCGATGAACTTAAAATTTGAGCTGCTTATAAAACTAACCTATCCACACAAGATGGCGGGTTAAAAAATAAATAAAGTTGTGTTCGTTTGTTTTAAGGAGGTACGATGTAAAGCCTTTGAAAACATACATTTTTTTAGCGAGACGAGTAGGGTATCATATGAAAGGGCTTCATTTTAGCATTATTTAAAAATATATTTTGGAATTTTTCACCTCACCATTTTTTGTATACTTTTGAAAAATGACGTTTTCGGGATGTTTTATTGCCCCGATCAACTCCGACCCTACTTCATCGAAAATCTTGAAATATATTTGGAATGATAGAAAATTGAGTAGGTTTTTAATGAAAAATATGGAAAAGTGGCAGACACTCATAACTATTTTTATTAAAGGGGTGGGAATGTTAAGGGGTAAAAACATCATTTAAAACCAGGTCAAGTGGGGTGTCATTTGAAAGAGCACTTGATTTTAGAAATATAGCCAGTCTTTTTAGAATTTTGCAATGCATAGTTTTTGAATTATTATCAATAAAGTTCACAGAGACAGGGAGTTTGATAAACTCTGAACGAAAAATATAGCGAACTCTCAAATAATTATATTTTTGTATTTTTAAGGGATTGGGGTGGGGAAGGGTGAAAAAAAACTATTTTGACCCAAGCGAGTGGGGTGTCATTTGAAAGAGCTCCAAATTTCAGAACCTTGGCAATTTTTTTTAGAATTTTGGGGTACACAGTTTTTGAGTTATTCTGAAAAATGTGCAAATTCCAGACCGTTCCCCCCCCCCCCCCCCTACGTTTCGACACTGATAGACAGAAAAAATTGAAAAAATTCATAAAGACAGGAAATTCGCTATATTTTGAACAAAAATTATAGCGAACTCTCAAATAATTATATTTCTGTGTGTTTAGGGGATGGGTGTAAGGGGGGTAAAAAAAAAACCTTTTTTTGACCCAAGCGAGTGGGATGTCATTTAAAAGGTCACTAAATTTCCAAAACGATGCAATTTTTTTTAGAATTTTCCGGTACACCGTTTTTGAGTTATTCTAAAAAATGTGCAAATTCCAGACTGTCCCCCCCCCCTTCGTTTCGACACTGATTGACAGAAAAAGTTGAAAAAGTTCATAGAGACAGAAAGTTTGCTATACTTTGAACGAAAATTATAGCGAACTCTCAAATAATTATATTTCTGTGTGTTTAGGGGATGGGTGTAAGGGGGGTAAAAAAAACTTTTTTTGACCCAAGCGAATGGGGTATCATTTGAAAGAGCACTAGATTTCCAAAACATTGCAATTTTTTTTAGAATTTTCCGGTACACCGTTTTTGAGTTATTCTAAAAAATGAGCAAATTCCAGACCGTCCTCTCCCCTACGTTTCGACACTGATTGACAGAAAAAATTGAAAAAATTCATAGAGACAGGAAGTTTGCTATATTTTGAACAAAAATTATAGCGAACTCTCAAATAATTATATTTCTGTGTGTTTAGGGGATGGGTGTAAGGGGGGAAAAAAAACTTTTTTTGACCCAAGCGAGTGGGATTTGAAAGAACACCAAATTTCCAAAACATTGCAATTTTTTTTAGAGTTTTGTGGTACACAGTTTCGGAGTTATTCTAAAAAATGAGCAAATTCCAGACCGTTCCCCCCCTCTACGTTTCGACACTGATTGACAGAAAAAATTGAAAAAATTCATAGAGACAGGAAGTTTGCTATATTTTGAACGAAAATTATAGCGAACACTCAAATAATTATATTTCTGTGTGTTTAGGGGATGGGTGTAAGGGGGGTAAAAAAAACTTTTTTGGAACCAAACGAGTGGGGTGTCATTTGAAAGAACACTTAATTTAAGAAACATTGCAATATTTTTTAAAATTCTGCGATGCACAGTTTTTTAGTTATTGATGAAAAAAGTGCTATTTTAAGTGTATGTATACCACCCTATATTTCGACGCTGATTTATAGAACAAATATTCTGAATTTAGACTATTAAAATACTTTAGCTAACATAAACAGCTATGGATAAGATTTAACCTCAAGTAACATTTTTGGTCAATGTAGATGTGATTGACATTTACTATTGACGTTTACGATTAAACATTTATTCTGTTATGCGTCCATATAAAGACTTTACAACATAGCTTTATGTCATTTATTTTTGATAATGTGTTCTTTACATTCACGGAACCCTTGGCGAGCGAATTTTATTCGCACTTGTCCGACTTTTTTTTTTATTAATATAAAAGAACAACTGAGCTACGCTCATCTAATAATTTACATTTCATATTTATAGCTGATTTTTTGGGTGTAACCCATTGGTTAGTCCCATTTACATTATTTTATTAAGTATGCTTTTGATTATAAAATCAAATGTAGTGGCTTCGTTCTTTTAAGCCTTCTGTCAGCAACGGGCACATCCTTAGCTGGCGTATTTCAATATTTTAAAATAAATATGTGCAATTAGAATTATTTTAAATTTTAGTGATGATTAACTAAATGATTAACTAGGGTGATCATCAGAGGCCGTATGTAAACTAAGAAGCAAATCTACATATAAGATGTTGTTTTATCGTCAAAGTAACCAATTTTTTTTAAAACGCTGATTCCGTGGCAGTCAATTTAGTCTCACCTATAACATTGAGTATTTGTGTGTAATTAATAGATTCATGCTTTTGTTTAGTATAAGAATTAAATAAAATGTTAATGCGTAATTTTTGTTTGGTATTCAAATATTATTTACCGGCCTAGCGGAACTTTCCCGGTATCCCGGTGGCGCAGTCCGCCACTGAATTTTAGTATGTTTTGGGTAAATAATAAATAATTTAAATAAACAAAAGAAAAAAGGTTAATTTTGAAAATTGCCATGGTTGAAAAACTAAAATTTAAAATAAATTATGATAATATAAATTATAAAAATATAAATTTTATCAGTGTAATATTTTTATGAAGCCTTTCTTAGTACCTTTCAAACAAAATAAAGTTTATTAAAATCGGTTTACCCATTTAAGCGCAATTTAATTTTAAGCTTTCTTTCTCTCTAAATTTCTTAACAAATGTCGTGCCACTCTGTGTCAAAACTTGTGAAAAAATAAAAACACATATTTATTATTTTTTTACTATATACAAACGATTACCGAAGTTTCAAGAAAATGAAGGAAATGTTCAAGTTCAAAATGTTTTTTTTATCGCCGTCTTAATTTGATGTTCCATTTATATATAAAATTTAAATTTGTGTTTTTGAAACTGTTTTACATTTTACTAATTGTACCAATTTAACCGAATATTTTACGGAAAAATTACCATAAAATATTTTGTTGGTAAATTTTCATATGGAGTCATACCAAAATACACTATACTATTCTCAGAAATGCCGAGATAAAGCAATTGGTAATATGTAGTATTTCATACGAAATCTACCTTAAAAGCTTGTATTTCCATCAATGGTTACTGCTGTTTTTCACACATTTTTTACTTAATACCTATAGTGTACAAATTACAAATATTTTAAAATACTCAAATATTTACTTAGAATAATTTATGAACATCAATATTTTTATGGTGTGTATCAGTATATCTGTATCTATCTGATTTTAATTAAATTAATTGTTAAAGCAAACATTTCAGATTTATATATTTTATTTTAGTTAATTTAATTGATATCAGATTTAAGTCTTATAAAATAATTTATGATTGCAAATATTGATTTTCATATCATTATTGTTGTATATAATGATACATAACTATAAAATTGAAATTTTTTGAACCGACATGTGCATATGCATAAAATATCTTCATAAATATTTTTTTAATGCCATGTTGTTTTTCCATTTTAATAATTGTGTCTTTTAATAAAAGAACAACTACATAATACATTTTTGCATGGTCTTACAAATAAGCTTCATATCGTGTTTAGTAAATCATGAAAAAGAACAACAAAACAAACAAGATAAAACAAAATCATTAAATCTTTGATAAGTTTGCTTTGTAATTAGGGAAATTCGGTTTTACTTTTTAAGTTAAAGAAAATTAAATTGTTTTTCTTGTTCCAAAGTTTTTGGTAAAGGAATAAAAGGGTCAAATACGAATAATTAATGTTCGAATCTCTTTAAGAAATTTCGTATAACTGTTACTATAAGTATTTGAACTAAATACAAGATCCTACTCAAACATAAGTTACTTAAGAATTATATATGTTAAACTTATTTATCAGATAAGTACTATCGTTCTGCTTAGTTTTGTTTTTACAAATACACAGACGATAATGATACGATATTATAGTAATATAAATTGGCGTTTTTAAAACAGTTAAACCAGCGTTTGCTATTATTCCTTGTGCTAAAAATTATTTAGAAAATTAAACTGGTTTTTATGTCTATCAAACATTGTCATTTTCTTACACATATTAAAACATCTTAGAACTACTACACTCTAAACTGCAAAAAAACCTAGATCTCTCGAAAAACTCCTAGAAAAATATCTGCACCAAATATTTTGAAATAAATTGAAAACGATACAGATAATACTGTAATAATTTCTTCATTGGCAGTACGATCCCAATACATATTTTTCCTTTGAACCGAAAAAATGGAAACAATAAAATACATATTTCCTGTAACTTGTATTTTTTTACCACCTTTTTTACCAACTAACTATAAATTTTATATACTCTATAAATATTTGCTGTGAAGATAGTTTTTTATGATATCCAATTTTTTTCTTTGCAAAAACAGTTGAATATGTTTTTTTATGTTCATATTTCATTTATTTGTAAGCTTGTGTGCTTTTTATTATGATTTCTAAGATGATGGAAACGTGACTTGTTTAAGTTTGTTTGTTGGATTTAAAACGAGAGAAAATTGCAAATTGATGATTTTAGAGAACAATGAATCAATTGCTCATGTTTATTTTCACTTTAGAATAGATACTATATTTAATATTTTTAATACCTAGCTTCAAATGGAAATTTTGTCTCAGACCTATACGATAAACAAACATCATCTACATCTATCATATCACAATGAAAACATTATTTTTTTTTTAATAAAATGTGTTGTGTATTAGGAACTACAATATGTGTCACAATAACACATAAAAACCCTTTAAGACCAAGGTCCCACAACAACATACGTTCAAAGGTGTTGATGGGCGTAAATCTTTCTTTTTTTGTTTTTTTATCTTTTTTGTTAAAGAATGGATGACTAAACAAAAAATCCTATCACTGACAAAATATGACATAGGCTGTTGTATTCGTTTCTTCTTGTAATAACAAACACTTTAGTTGTAGCTCACTTTATATTTATTTATAATATATTTATATATTAACACGTTATAATATTTTGTATATTTAGATGCTTTGCATCTGACGTGTAGACTACAACTTGTAAGAATATAGTATGGCGGATTATCATTAACATTTAGTGTTGCCACACTTATATTATACTATTTATAATGTTTATACATTTTACTCTACCCCTTTACCCCTTTTATTCTTAAATATACTTTTAATTAAATTTTACATTTACATAATTTCAATTTTAATTCAATATCAAATTTACATTCTTTGATAACTCTGTTAATTTTATTATTATTTCAATATCAAATTAACAATGCTTAACAAAATAATATTCATTCTTATTTAAGTTATTACAAAATTTATTTCTTAATTTGATTTATAATTACGAACGATCGTATTCATTTAAATGGGATGGAGGCTTAGATACTCTCCCCGACCTAGTTACGTAATTATTATTATTATTATTATTCTCAATATTTATACTGTCCAATCAATATTTATACTGTCCCCTTAGTCCAATCTAAATTTGGATTTCGGTCTCTATTAATATACCTTGTATCGGAAGTATTTGAATGATTATGAGGAATATCATCTTCCAGATATTTATTGAAATTAGGCTTATTGAACGACTTTTTTAAATGAAAGGTATTTCGTCTTAACTTTATATTATGTTCATTTTTTATTAAGTATGATCTAGGATTATTTAATTTCATAACTACTTCAGCTGGTTTCCACCAACCATCCTGTCTATACACTACATTCTGTCCTTCATGGAAATCTTTTCTCCTTTTGACTCTTTTGTCATGATACCTTTTATACTTCGTTTTATTGTGTAAAAGTTTTTCCCTTACGTGTGCCTCTAGCTTAGGTTTGAGTAATGAATCTTTCATTATTACTTTTGTCCTAGTGTGTCGACTCATTAGTATTTGAGACGGTGAAGCCTTTAAACTAGGTAATGGGTGATTTCTATATTCAAGTAATGCATATCTATAATCCCTTCCTTCTTCCCTGGCCTTTTTTATTAAAGATTTAGCAATACCTACTGCATTTTCTACTTGGCCATTCGAGCGTGGATAACGAGGACTTGAGTTAACAATTTCAAAGTTCCATTCTTTGCTGAATATACTCATTTCAAGAGATCCGAATGGCATATTATCACATATCATGATTTTTGGAATGCCATGCGTTGAGAAAACATTTATTAAATTTTCAACAACGTCTCCCGTTTGTTTAGTTTTTAGTGGTAATATCTCAATCCACTTTGAGTAATAGTCTGTAACTATTAGAAAATCATCCTTGCCTATTTGACAGATATCGCACCCAATTTTTTCAAATGGGAACATTGGTGCCTCTTGCGGAATGAGTGGTTCATGACTATTTGCTGCTGAGAATTTTGTACAAGTTCTACATTCCATTATCATTTTCTCTATATCTACATCAATTCCGGGCCAATACATTATACTTCTAGCCCGAAGTTTTGTTTTTGTTATCCCTATATGAGCTTCGTGAAGTTTTTTTAACATTTCAGCTTTCAATGTTATTGGGACTATTATACGTTCATTTAAGAAAACTAAATCGTCTTCGCAACATATGTTCTCTTTAAATTTCCAAAATGGTTTTACCAACTCATCACATTTTGATTTGTTTTTTGGCCAACCCTTTTTATATGTTTCTAAAATTCTAACTAAAGTCGGATCTTTTACCGTTTCTATTTTGAATTTGTTTATTTTTTCCTCTGACATGTTGATACTATGTACAACTTCATTAAACTCAACGAATTCATCTGCAGATTCATTCTTTAGATATGAACGTGACAGATGATCTGCTACGTGCATCTCTTTTCCCGGTACGTATTTAAGGTTTAGATTATATTTTAATAATTCTAATTTCATCCTTTGTAATCTTGACGACTTTACTTTTCCTATTTCCATTTGCATAATGTTAACAAGTGGTTTATGGTCGGTATGAATTTCCACCCTCCTTGAGTAAATAAAATTGTGAAATCTGGTACAGGCGAAAATAATCGCTAGGAACTCTTTTTCAACTTGTGCGTAGTTGATTTCTGTATCCGTCAGACTACGTGATGCATACGCTACTGGTTTTCCCTCTTGTATTAAAACACAACCAACTACTGACTTTGAACTACAGTTTGAATTATGATTGGTTTTTCGTTTATGAACGGTTGTAATATTGGCGCTTCTGTTATTAAACTTTTTAATTTTGTAACAGTTTCAGAATGTGTTTTCAACCACAAAAATTCATTATTCTTTTTTAATAACTGTCGCAAAGGTTCTGTTACTTGCGACATATTCGGGATAAAACTACGCATAAAGTTTATCATCCCTAAAAATCTCTGTAACTCTTTTTTAGAGTTCGGATTTTCCATTTCACTAATTGCCTTAGTACGGTTTGGGTCAATTTTAACACCTTTTTCATTAAAAATATGACCGAGAAAGTTAACTTCTTGTACTTTGTACTGTAATTTAGTCAAATTAAATTTTAGATTTCGCTCTTTTGCCCTTTCCATTACTTTTTGTAAATTGTCATCATGTTCTTGTTAAGCTTCTTTTCGTTAAGCTTCTGAAAAAGCTCTGGTGCTACGTTTATACCAAAAGGTAGTCTTTTAAATTTGTAAACACCAAATGGTGTGCTAAAAGCGCATAAATTTGATGAATTTTCCGACAATTCGACTTGATAAAACCCATCTTTAATGTCTAGCACTGTAAAGTATTTTACTTTATAAAGTCTTGTTCTCAGTTCTTCTAACGTTGGAATCATATAATATTCTGGTTTTAATGCTGCATTTAAATGTTTAGGATCTAAACATAACTTCAATGCGCCATTCGGTTTCTCAACCACAACCAAGTTACTACACCAATCTGTTGGTGTATCTATCAGTTCTATAATTTCAATTTCCGTTAAGTTATTTAAAGCTATTTTGACCTTTTCCTTTATTTTAATCGGTAGTCTTCGAGGAGGTTTACTCATAGGTTCTACTCCTTCTTTGACCATTAAATTAACGATATCAGGAAATTTTCCTAAGCCTTCAAATATTTCTTTATAATTTTTAATAAAACTATCCCTTTCATGGGTTATTTCTAATGTTCGTTCAATAAGCCCTAATTCCGTACAGGTTCTAAGCCCTAGAATTGGACTTGCATTTCCAACTACGATAACAAAAGTTTTTGTCAAAATTTTATTTTTATGTTTTACACACGCTTCTATTTTTCCTAACACTTGAATTTCTGAACCTCCATACGCCACTAATCTAGTATTAATTTGTAACAATTTAGGTTTTACAATTAATTTTTCATAAATATTGCACGGTAATATATTTACATCCGATCCCGTGTCTAACTTGAACGTGATAACACTATTATTTATTTCTAAATTCTCATACCAACTATTTTTGGAAAATTTATTTTTATTATTTATTGAATCAATATATATATTATCATCTGCTATATTGATCTCTTTAACATTTTTTGTTTTTGATCTACAGCAGTTGGAAAAATGATTATCGAATCCACACTTATAACACGTTTTTCCAAATGCAGGACATTTTTTTTTCTCATGTTTTAAATTACACCTTATGCAAGTTTCATAATTGTGTTTCGATATCATGTTTCCCTTTTTTGGTGTTAAATTCGAATTATAAATTTTATTTTTGGAATTATCTCTATAATTTTTTTTATGTCTAATATAATTAATTTCATTAAAACTAGAATTACCTTAAATTACACCACACTGTTGTTTGTTCATTTCCGCAAGGCGGCAAATTTCTGCAGTTTTGTCTAGATCTTAGATCCCGCATACTAAAAACAACTCGGTCTCTTATCATCATATCTTGTTGAGACTCAAATTCACACGATCTTGCTAGTTTCCGTACATCGGTTAAAAATTGATCAAATTTTTCGCCATCTTGTTGTTTCCTCATATAAAATATATGTCTTTCATAAAGCACATTTTTTTCGGCGAACAATATTTAGTGAATTGTTCTAGAATTATGTCATAATCATCTTTTTCTTCCTTTTCCAGATTCATATTTTCATAAACTTCATAGGCTTCTTCACCTATAATATTTAATAAAATGGCTGCTTTTACATCTTTGTCTTTTTCATTTAAACCCGACGCCTTCATATAATTTTTAAATTTGTTTAGGAATTTTTCCCAGTTGTCAGCCACATTTCCTGACAATTTTAAGGCTTGTGGCGGAACTAATACCAACTGCGCCATGTTGTATTCGTTTCTTCTTGTAATAACAAACACTTTAGTTGTAGTTCACTTTATATTTATTTATAATATATTTATATATTAACACGTTATAATATTTTGTATATTTAGATGCATTGCATCTGACGTGTAGACTACAACTTGTAAGAATATAGTATGGCGGATTATCATTAACATTTAGTGTTGCCATACTTATATTATACAATTTATAATGTTTATACATTTTACTCTACAACATAGGCCAATATTTTATGATAGAATAGAGAAAATAAAAGTAAATTAAAAAGTAAATAGCAAATTTTTACATATATTTGCTGAAACAAAACCAAAATGTAGTTGCCAATAATCCAGCCGGTTGCATATTCCTTGATCCTGTGACGCACCGTCTTTCTTAATGATTAAAGCCAACACATAGTTATATGAAGGCTCGTTTCTTCAAGGAAGCAATAGCGTCTCATCATCAAGGATTATTTCACAGCTAAGATTGAGGGTGCTGCCGTTGACTAAATACAGTTCATCTGCCACCACCCCTAAGATGTCACCTTGGCTAGTGATATCTCACTGTTATTGCCAGTGGTATGTGATATCTCACGTTAACTCGTATGTCTATAGCAGGGACTGGAGTACGCGGGGTTGTCACACCCGTAGATCAAAAATAAAAAAAAAAATTCAAAACAATAAAAACTGATCCCTCCATGCGGGAAATATATGTATTCGTATCACTTATAACCGCGACCTTTAACGACGCAGCGCTAAAGAGGTTATGCGTGTGAGACGAGCCTTTTGTAATGGCCATCACTCTTATGACAAATGCTCGGTAACTTTATTCCTCGTAGATAGTAATTTACTATCCACAATATTCGAAAACATGTTGAACCGTATTTTCAAATACTTTTCATCACACCCTTTTACAATTTTATTTCTTTTTTCTAATCTAATAGCATTTGTCATTTAAAATCTTTATGTCTGTTACTAGCTAACAAAACTACCACTTATTTCGTTTAGATTCCGCGGAAACAAAACCAAATTGCCATAGCATCTTATTTATCGTGAGAACTATTTTTGAGTGCAGTTTTTGAATGGTTTTTTTTAGTTTTTCTAGGCAGTTGGGGTTTGGCAAGTGGTAACGACAAGTTCGTTATTGTTTTTTTGGGAATTCTGTATTTTTTTTAAGTTGGTGGTTGATAGTTGAATTGAGAGTTCGTTTTGGGAATTCTAGTGGAGTTTGGCAGTTGGTATTTTGGTCATGAATTGTGGAGTGAAAAGTAATTTTGTTTAAATTAGAAAAGAAAAATTTGATAATACAAATAAGTGGTTGTTTTTGTCTTTTATTTAATTTAACTAGAAGTTAACAGATAATTTGATGAAATTAAAAATTTTAAATGGTGATTAAATAAAAACAAATGGTTATTATATAAATATTGTGTTCTGTCTTTTTCCACTCAACCCGACTTCTAAAAGTAAAAGAAAAGGAATAAGAAAAAAAGAAAAAGAACGGGGACCAATAAAATAAAATGGTCAAAAACTAAGCGGGTTGATACAACTAACGGCGGCTTCGACTGCCGAATTAAATTTAGAATGTGTATAAACAATGTAAAAGAAGTGAAAATAGATTTGGAACAACATTCCGTGATTATTTGGGACGATACGCAAGTATCAATACTGAAAGTTAATAATTGGAGTAACAACGGCCATTTAACTTTCAAAGTGGATTCCTAAACATCAAAATCAACGGGGTAGTAGATTTTTTAATAGTTTATTTTCTTTATTATTAAATTATTTTTTTTATTATTAATTGTGATACGTTTGTATGATTGAACTCATGAGGTGCTCATTCAACTCATGATGTTCATGATGTGCTAAGTTAAAGAATCTTGGGAAGGGTTGTGGCACGACGGTTGAGTTTCCATGAAACACCGGTGGTGTTCTAAGCACGCGCTTTTGTTTAGTTTATTTTAAATTTCTTGTACAGGGGTTGGTCGAAAGAACCTTCGCTCAGTGAGTTAGCGGCAGGGTTTAATGGCGTGCTCGACCAACTGGTAGACCTGCACGGTCTACCAGATAAGCCTACTACTACACTTTGCTTCATATGTTTGTGTTCTATTGAACTTCTATGAAGCAGTTCTATTTGTTCTTGCAAAAAAATAATACTGAAAACACATAAATCGATCAAAACACAAACACTATTAATACAATAAAACCACGATCAAAAACACAAATCATATATAACAAAATACACAAAATAGTAGATTCTTGTATGAGTGTAGAATGATGGCAATTCTTCACGAGGATGAAGTTTCCCGGAACGAGCATAGCGAGTGGATCATCCAATTGAAGAATTGCTATCATCCTATGCGAATACAAGATGCTATTTTATTCACGACTGCAAAATGTTTCGATTAATTTCCAGTTTGCTTGCTAAGGTTTGTATCACCATATTCAAATACATGCATCAAAGATAGCATAGAAAAACCAAACAATTCACATAACGGAAAATCTTAAATTGTTTATTTTATATTTTATATACGTATTGTTCTCGTTTTAATCTATTTATATTACTATACCAACAAATGAAGTTTTTAATTTGTTAGGAGAATATTTAATAAACTATAGAACTGTTGTAGAATTTAATTATACATACAAGTGAAAGAATGAATAGAATTATAATGGAAGACATACGCATGGAAAGCATATATCGTCGGCTACAAAGCATTTACGTATAACTACATTTTAGAAAAATGGAAAGGAAGCTCAGAATAGTAGATTCTTGTATAAGCTTAGAATGAAGGCAATTCTTCACGAGGATGAAGTTTTCCGGAACGAGCGTAGCGAGTGAAGGGAATCATCCGAGTGAAGAATTGCCTTCACCCTAAGCGAATACAAGATGCCATTTTATCCACTTCTTCAAAATATTTCAAATAATTTCCAGTTTTCCTGTAAAAGTCTATATCGCCATATTGAAATAAATGCATGAAATGAAAAATAAAACAAAGCAAAGTTTTTTGTTTATTTTATATTTTATTTGTTTATTGTTCTTGTTTTAACTTATTTATATTACTATACCAACAAATCAAGTTTTTAATTTGTTAGGGGAATATTTAATAAATAAAGTGGAATGAAATAAATAAAGTAGAATTTAATAAATAAATTGGAATGAATATAATTACAATGAAAGATATACGCATGGAAAGTATATATTCCTTAGTAGCCGTGGATAAAATGATTTATTGCGATTTTAAACAAGCTTTAAAAAAAATTACTACCAATTTATCAAAGGAAAAAAGGTTTTTTTTAATTTATTTATAAAAGTTTTATTTTTAAACTAGTTTAGAACCACAATAAATCGTTTTTGGCGCTTCATGTCAATTTTTCCAAAATGCAGTTACACGTAAATGCTTTGGAGCCGATATTCTTTATCAGTCGTGGATAAAATTTATTATCAACGTTATAATTTAGTTTTATTTAACTAAAATTGTTTCTTGTTTTATAACTACAATTAATGTGAAAAAGTTAGTTAAAAGAAAATTCTTTTTGATTCAATTGAAAACAATAATTTTAAAATCAAAATATGTAATACAATAATATAAATAATACTCAAATATTTTTTTTGATAATTCTGCCGATTGTCCAAATCTTTAATACATAACCAAAATAAATCCTCTTCTGATTTGGTTCAGCTTAAGTAACTCCTAGATTTCTTTTTATCTTTTCCTTATATTGTATCTTGAATTTTCCTTTTTAGTTGTGTTGTCGATGACCACCAAAACTGAATAGACCGATATGATATTTTAATTGTTCCATCCTTCCATATTAGCCGTGTTCGATTTGACTGAAACAACTGAAGCAACTGAAAAATTAAATGCAATTGTTGTTGTTTTTTCAGTTGTATCAGTCAAATCGAACGCACCTATTATAAAAATAAATCTCCATAAATTTTCTCCAAATTATTTATATCAATGGGTTGGTTATCCTGCTTTATGAATCTTCGAATGCATTTTCGATTAAATCATACGTTTTTGATATGTCGTGGATTTAATTTTAAATTTTGTTTAGCTGATGATATAATCAACGGAAGCCATGCTCGTCGGAAGATTTATGCTTGTTTACCATATTGAACTTCATTCCATTCGTTCATTATTTATCTAACGACTTTCATTTTTCTTCAATATTTCCTTTAATTTTGCAGTTACAAACTTAACATAACTTATATTCTTTTAGCTACTTATAGTACAATTTTAAACTACAATAAACTACCAATTTTACAATAGTTACAAATTTTTAATATTTCTAATCTCTAAAATTGTGTGTACAAACCTAAATTAATATTCTTAATTGGTTTCATTCAATATTAATTTTTATTAGAATTCTTCTGACAATCCCAACATAATTGCCCTAAATATTCAATTCATTTACCGTTCCGATGATACGAATAAAATAAAATTGAATGAAAAGAAATTTGATTAATTTAAACCAAAACGAAAATCATAAAAATAATTTGGCTTGTTTTTTGTTTTTCAGGAAAAACCAAAAGATGAGCAAATTCAAACTTATTTATATTTCCATTAAATTATAGAGGAAAATGTGTTTAATAAAAGATAAATTTGATGGTTTTTGACAGTCTTGCAATAGCTGAGCCACAACACACAAACAAATTTTAATAATCTTTAACTAAATTTATTTAATTACTTTATATAAATCACCATTCACCAGAATACAAACACAATTTACAATAACAAATAATTCAAACAAATTGTTTATTTTTTTAACTTTAATAAGCATGAGACATTTCTTGTAAAACTGTGAATGCGTCTTGGTTTTATTTTTTTAATTTCACTGGATGTATTTAATAAAATAAATTTTATTTGTAATCCCTTACGTGTAAATGTACGAAAAACACATCAGTTAAATCACTGTCGAATAGCTTCATTTATTTTTGAAGTGAAAACTTCTTTAGGCGCGTTGTGCAATTTTGTATGAGGAAAAATTTAAATATTCGCGTTACCATTTTTACATTCAAATATCGTCACGCTTCTTTTTTATTTAAATATAGTTTTAAATGCTAGTTTGCTTTGATCAATGTTTTTTTTTTGTTGGAATGGTATGTAATACATGTTTCTAAAATTAAGTGAAGACGTAATACTTATAACTTGATACTTGATAACATCGATTACATCGATTTAAAGCTCAAAACTACGGGACGGAAATCGCACAAATTCTATACAAAGAAGCATAGCTTATGTATGTTTTAACATGGACGGCAATCATGATAAATAAACTAATTAAAATGGTGGCACTTTGCCGATAGTGATTTGCAAACGGCAACAATGCGCATTAATACCAATTAATTTACTTAGCTTTCCGCAGTAAGATTTGTAAAATTTAAAATTGTTGATCTATGAATGTGACAACCACGCGAACTTTAGTCCCTGCTATTGGCATATGAGTTATCTTGAGATATCGTAAACCACTGGCAATAGCAGTGAAATCCCATTAGCCAAAGTGATATCTTAGGGGTGCTGGCGGATGAAGTTTTTTCAATTAACGATGCCATCCCTTAGTCTTAGTTATGGAATATTCTTTGACGACACGCTATTTTTTTTTAATAAAATGTGTTTGGTAGTAGATATTACAATGTGTGTCACAACAACACATAAAAAACTTTTAAGAACAAGGTCCCCCTCCCACAACAACATGCACTCTAAGGTGTTGATAGACGCAAAATTTTATACGATATGTTTTGATTATTTTAAACTAGCAGGACCCGGCGTAAGTTGCTACGCCTATAAAAAAGTTTGTGTGCGTACATTTTGTTGAATTAGTAAGAATAATTTCAAAGAGTCGTAATGAGAATAGTAGGAGCCTATTTTAATTTGTCCATTTCAGAAATATGAAAAACAGAGATCATTAGCATTCTAGCTGATCAATCCAGATAGTTTGAAAATTGAACGGAAGGTCAACATTTGAAAGTGATTGGTAAAGAGTTTCGGAGTGTTTAAATTAAACACTTGCAATTTTTCGCGTTAATCGGCTTAATATGTGTCGCGAAAAATTAGATGAACGTCCAAACATTCGTTTATTGGGTGTTACAGTTGTCAATGACTTACTCTGGAACCGTCATACTTGCGATACAAAATAGGCACACCGCACCAAAATTTGCTGTTTTTTCGTACCATTTCATGTTGACTAATTTTATTTTTCAATCTATCCAGATTATTTGCTGATCTTAAATAAAGTCAATTTGGATTTTCAAATATATTTTACCAATTATTTTCAATGCTCTGCATGCGCTCTGTGTGTTTTTATTAGTAATGGAGCATGTCACTGAAAGAAAACTTTGAAGAGCAGACTAGATATGCATAGCGCTGATACTTGATACTAATCGAAAAACCGGTCTAAGAATGACAGCATTTTTAGTGAAGGTTTTCGGATTTTTCCGATTTCTTCAAATAACCTACATTGCTTGTTTGTTTTTGAAATTAATGGGGACGCTTATTTTTCTTAATAAGTAAAACACCTTCAACCTGTAGCTTTGATATTATTGTTCATAATCCTATTCTTCAATACAAAGGTTTCATTGCAAAAACTTGCATCAATGTTTCTAAAACGAGGAAAAAAAACGCCCATTTTCTAAATTTGGAACATGTATAACATATAAGGAGGGCTCACAATACAAGTGAACCAAGTCCATTTTTTGTTTTTTATTCAGGCATAGGTTCAGGCATTTTGTTCAGGTATAAGTTCAGGCATTTTGTCATTTGTTCCGCATACGAATAAATTTAATTTATAACTAAAAAAATGTTAATAGGTAATTTTGTTATAAAACTTTAACTTTTAACCTCTGTAGCACAAAAAAGCACAAAATAAACTTGGTTCACTTGTATTCTGAGCCCTCGATATATAAACCAAATGAAATATGTATTACATATGTATATACACCAAAGCAAGAACATTTTTGTTGTGAATTAGAAATATTTGTTGCAACGTAATGTGTTGGATGCATATAATTGTATATTTATATTAAATATATAAATGTATATAATTTTTATCTGAATGAATTTCTTTGTCAACTTTAATTTTCCATTTGAATGGTAATTCTGTTTTGCGGAAGAAAAATAGATCAAAGATAACTGAGTGAAAGTTGAATAAAGCCAAGTATAAAATATAATATACATTTAGGCATACACTTAACCATTAGGAAAATTAAAATTATTAATCAAAAAAAACTGAATTAAATTTTAAAATTTCGGCTCCGAGGTGCATTAGTACCTATTAATGGCCTTCTTCTGGCAAGTTTTCAGACTCCTGAGTGCTACAGATTTCGCTGGAGAGCGCACGCAGACAGACAAACACTTTGTTTTATTATTATATAGATATAAAAATTATATACAGTTGCTTGGAATGCTGATAGATTTGAAACCCAGAATAATTAAATATTCTGAAATTTTAATTTGCAATGCTACAATAATTGGAAGATACAAAAAAATACAGCTATTTCACAGTTTTAAGTTTTGACTTCTGTCGGCAGTCAAATGACTGCCTTCTGTTTTTTAAATTCGCTAACGATTTATTTAAACTCACTTTCACCATTATCACATCTAACACTACAAAATTACGCAACACAAAAGTACAAAAAAACACCTTAGCTCGTAATTCTATCC
The DNA here is from genome assembly GCA_963693315.1 of Diogma glabrata. Classification (NCBI taxonomy): domain Eukaryota; kingdom Metazoa; phylum Arthropoda; class Insecta; order Diptera; family Cylindrotomidae; genus Diogma; species Diogma glabrata. Next base: position 257,547,623 of record OY856187.1, on the reverse strand, counting down.
CGTAAAACAAGGATAGTTTCATATGGTAATAATAATACAAAATTTTATGCTATCATGATAGTTTATTTAAGTTGTATTAGGCAAGAATGCTATTTCACTTGTTTAAGAATTAATTTGAGTTTTCAATTAGAATCAATTTATATACAAACATCATATTTAAAAAAGTATTCGTCAAAAAATTTCAACAAAACAATAATTTTAATTATTTCAATTAATTTCGTTTTACTATAGGCTACTCTCAGCCCGTTTTTTTCTGTCACGACAGTATAAACTATATATAAACAAACATAATATTCTATTAGAGTAACGAAAAATAATTTGTTGACCGAAAAATGAAAACTTTCCGGAAATTGTGATTGGAGGACTATCAATCTTAGGTGATTTTTTCAGAATTTTCTTCCGTTGGGGGGCTGAGAGAGAAAACCAAATTTATTCAAATTTATTAACGGTCGAGGTTATTTCGATGATAGAATGCTTGTATATTGAACAATACATTCTGGCCGGAAATTGTGACTATTTCACGTAATTGTAGATAGTTCAATGTAGCTAAAGTGATTTTTTCAGAATTTTCTCCCGAAGGTGGTCTGAGATAAAAAATCAAATTTGTTCAAATTTATTAACGGTCGAGGTTATTTCGATGATAGAATGCTTGTATATTGAACAATACATTCTGGCCGGAAATTGTGACTATTTCACGTAATTTTGAATAGTTCAATGTATCTTAAGTGATTTTTTCAGAATTTTCTTCCGTTGGGGGGCTGAGATATGAAACCAAACTTATTCAAATTTATTAACGGTCGAGGTTATTTCGATGAAAGAATGCTTGTATATTGAACAATACATTCTGGTCAGAAATTGTGACTTTTTCACGTAATTGTGGATGGTTCAACGTATCTTTAGTGATTTTTTTAGAATTTTCTTCGCCTGAGATAAAAAACCAAATTTATTCAAATTTATTAACGGTCGAGGTTATTTCGATGATAGAATGCTTTTATATTGAACAATACATTCTGGCCGAAAATTGTGACTATTTCCTGTAATTTCAATATACAAGCATTCTATCATCGAAATTACCTCGACCGTTAATAAATTTGAACAAATTTGGTTTTTTATCTCAGCCCCCCAACGGAAGAAAATTCTGAAAAAATCACTTAAGATACATTGAACCATCCACAATTACGTGGAATAGTCACAATTCCCGGCCAGAATGTATTGTTCAATATACAAGCATTCTATCATCGAAATAACCTCGACCGTTAATAAATTTGAATAAATTTGGTTTTTTATCTCATCCCCCCAACGGAAGAAAATTCTGAAAAAATCACTTAAGATACATTGAACCATCCACAATTACGTGGAATAGTCACAATTCCCGGCCAGAATGTATTGTTCAATATACAAGCATTCTATCATCGAAATAACCTCGACCGTTAATAAATTTGAATAAATTTGGCTTTTTATATCAGCCCCCAAACGGAAAAAAATTCTGAAAAAATCACTTAAGATACATTGAACCATCCACAATTACGTGAAGTAGTCACAATTTCCGGCCAGAATATATTGTTCAATATACAAGCATTCTATCATCGAAATAACCTCGACCGTTAATAAATTTGAATAAATTTGGTTTTTTATCTCAGACCCCCAACTTTTTTATCTCAGACCCCTGTAACGTCGACTATATTCGCAATAATAATATTAGAACCAATTTTTATTCTCTTTTCCATCCATAAAAAATATTTCCATATTCCATTTCATTTTTACAATCATAATAGCTTAACAGTTTTTTTTTTCAAATCATACCGAAAGGCCTTAAATTCAAATATCACAGAAAATAAAATTTCGTTTTTTTGTTTAAAATAAGAAAATGTCAAAAAATCACATTTTTTTTAATCAAAAAAAAATTCCAAGTTTTGTTGTCTAATGGCCGACTCAAGACGTGTAACATTGTTCAAATTTAAATCTAATTTGTGATTAAAGTTCATTAAATATATAACAAATATATTCTTTGATAAATAATGTCATACATTTGAAATATAATTGTTATAAAATTAAAAGAATTAGTGAAGAATTGATTGAGTTATTTGAATACGAAAAATACCTCGTTTCCGTGAAGCTTTGGTTGAAAGGTAAAGTCATATATTGTCCGCCATATTTTCTACATTAAATTTCTCACTCAACAGGGGGTTGTTTTTTGCAAATATCTAAACTAGACTATTGGTATTTCTATCACCCATAAGAACAACCTAATTAATGTTACATTCGTCTATGCTATAGTGATATATGTATTACGTGAACTTTTGTTGGTGAAGTCGGACAATTGAATTTTTAAAAAAATCCTGAATAACTAAATAGTGGTGGAAAATTTTATTTCTAAATTTTTAAGAAATTCAGGATACGTTGGATATTATAATCAACCGGTTGGACCGGCTGATAATGGAACTTCAGAGTTATCAACCGTTATAAAATTATTTGGATCTCAACATTTGAGAATTTATGAGATTGTTAACAATTGTCTGCAATTGGAATTATTATTATGTAGCTGTATTAATTAATCGTTGTCTTGCATATGGGACTCATTCTTTCACCAAAATAAGCAGATTAATATTGATAAATTATTTACCATTGAAGAATTATTATTGACACATTTATGGACTGCAGTTAAATTGTTTCAACCCATCATTCAAGATTTATGAGATTGTTCCTGTTATTATGATATGGTATTACTGGATGGATTCATCTAATTGCATATAGAATTTTCTTCTATCCAACATTTATAAAATAAGTTACTTTTTTATATTATAGTCAGAATTTCTTTTTTTTTTGGTTTTTTTAGAATGATAGGCTAAACTAGCCGGCAGATAAGAGATTTTCGAATCCAAGATTCGTTTCTGAGAGGATCCGTGTTATCGTGTTTTTTTTTTGTGTGTGTGTTTTTCATAAAAGTCCAAGCCGCGATACGGTGGCAACTAACACCCCCAACGGAAGAAAATTCTGAAAAAATCACTAAAGATACATTGAACCATCCACAATTACGTGGAATAGTCACAATTTCCGGCCAGAATGTATTGTTCAATATACAAGCATTCTATCATCGAAATAACCTCGACCGTTAATAAATTTGAATAAATTTGGTTTTTTATCTCAGCCCCCCAACGGAAGAAAATTCTGAAAAAATCACTTAAGATACATTGAACCATCCAAAATTACGTGAAATAGTCACAATTTCCGGCCAGAATGTATTGTTCAATATACAAGCATTCTATCATCAAAACAACCTTGACCGTTAATAAATTTGAACAAATTTGGTTTTTTATCTCAACCCCCCAACGGAAGAAAAGTCTGAAAAAACCACTAAAGATACATTGAACCATCCACAATTATGCGAAATAGTCACAAAATTTCCGGCCAGAATGTATTGTTCAATATAAAAGCATTCTATCATCGAAATAACCTCGACCGTTAATAAATTTGAATAAATTTGGTTTTTTATCTCAGACCCCAACGGAAGAAAATTCTGAAAAAATCACTTAAGATACATTGAACCATCCAAAATTATGCGAAATAGTCACAATTTCCGGCCAGAATGTATTGTTCAATATACAAGCATTCTATTATCGAAATAACCTCGACCGTTAATAAATTTGAACAAATTAGGTTTTTTATCTCAGCCCCCCAACGGAAGAAAATTCTGAAAAAATCACTTACGATACATTGAACCATCCACAATTACGTGAAATAGTCACAATTTTCGGCCAGAATGTATTGTTCAATATACAAGCATTCTATCATCAAAACAACCTTGACCGTTAATAAATTTGAACAAATATGGTTTTTAATCTCAGCCCCCCCAACGGAAGAAAATTCTGAAAAAATCACTTAAGATACATTGAACCATCCACAATTACGTGGAATAGTCACAATTCCCGGCCAGAATGTATTGTTCAATATAAAAGCATTCTATCATCGAAATAACCTCGACCGTTAATAAATTTGAATAAATTTGGCTTTTTATATCAGCCCCCCAACGGAAGAAAATTCTGAAAAAATCACTTAAGATACATTGAACCATCCACAACTACGTAGGACAGTCACAATTTCCGGCCAGAATGTATTGTTCAATATACAAGAGTTTTATCATTGGCAAGGCCCTGAGTATTAATAAATTTTAATGAAACTCGTCAATTTTTATCTCAAATTCTCACCGGAACAAAAATTCTTTCTTCACGCTTTCTTATGCGACAAGTGATATTTGTTTATCCATTGCGAGATTTGCAAATGTTCATTAATAATATAAATGTCGTAAAATTATAAAAATAATTTAAATGTATACAATCAACAATTTATGTGTATACAATCAACTTATAGTTATATCGCGATAGAGGAAATTACGGGCTGAGAGTAGCATATACTAAAAAATTGTTTTAAAATTTTATACACTTATTTAATTGAGAGCAGACAAATTTCCCTAAAAATTGTTAATTTCAATATTTAACATGTTTTTGAAGAAAATTATTGAAAATTGAAAAAAAAATTAAAATTCATACATACGACATTAACTAGTTTTACGATGTATTATTGTGATGGTTAATTTTTTCTAAGAGTTTTCTTTTTCTGAGAGTACATTTTTGGGATGATAGTGAAAGTGTCATGATATCACTTTTTAGTGTTGCCATCGCATTTTTACGGGATCAAAAACGGGCTAACTTCACATACATAAAAAAAACACAATTTTCAAACATATAAAACAATGAAAATTTTGCCCCAAAAACATACCAAAGAACTATAGAAAGGCTTCATCACACATATGGTCGACAAAGATGTTGTTGTTCTGGATGTGTCTCCCTAAAACATCTATGCTAATCTCTTTCAATTTTGTGTGTACAAACCTAAATTAATATTCTTAATTGGTTTCATTCAATATTAATTTTTATTAGAATTCTTCCGACAATCCCAACATAATTGCCCTGAAATATTCAATTCATTTACCATTCCGATGATACGAATAAAATAAAATTGAATGAAAAAAAATTTGATTAATTTAAACCAAAACGAAAATCATAAAAATAATTTGGCTTGTTTTTTGTTTTTCAGGAAAAACCAAAAGATGAGCAAATTCAAATTTATTTATATTTCCATTAAATTATAGAGGAAAATGTGTTTCATAAAAGATAAATTTGATGGTTTTTATAAAAAGGAAATAATAAAAAATCGGTTTTAAGGGATTTTAGGAAAAATAAAGAGAATTCAGCAAAAAGCAATAACATAAAAATCTAAAATATTTTTGTTTTTCTACTGTACAATGAAAAACTGTGATAAGAGATAAAATTAAAATGAAGAACGAAAACAGCTTTGATTAGTAAACAAAAAGAGATTTTTTTGTTTCAATGAAATTTTGAATTTTTATACTTGATTGGTGTTATTGGTGCAAAAAATTAAATAACTGTTTTTTTTTCTTCTGCCTATTATTTAAGATAAGAAGGTTAGATAGGAAAGATATGTACATCTTGAAATGTTTTATAACAGTTGTAACAGACGTCAAAACTGAAAAGAGAATGCCAAATTGATTATTTAATTAACTTTCTACGGATATTATTATAAGTGATATAAAAAATATTCACCGTTTTTTCCCACAAGATGGTTTTGGTGGTCATATATCTAGCACCATAAGGGTGACCAGATGTACTCTTTTAAAGAGTGTTATACTCTTTTCGAACAGGTTACTCTTTACTCTTTTTTAAGCAAAATGTGTTAAATATGCTCTTTTACAAACTGTGTTTTTTACGGAAAATGTATTACAATAGTGGAATGGAATACGTTGAACGTTTCCATATTTCAGAAATAGAGTTTTATCATCAAAACAATTAGAATCAATCAACCTAATTTAGCTGGGATTGAGGAGATTATAGAATTTTTTTTGTGTCTCCCAGGCGCTATTTCTGACTGTGAAAGAATTTTTAGTATCATAAATGGCTATTGGACGAAAGAGAAAAGTCAATTAACAGTCAAATCCCTAGAGAACGTTATGATGATCAAGAATATTATAAAAATGTCTTGCAGTGAATTTATGGAAGCAATCAAATTAGAGACCAAATTGCTAGCAAAAAGTGCCAGCAGTGAAAAATACCTTTAGTTATAATTAAAACGCAATTATAATCTTAATTTACCATTTTATAGTATTTTTGAAGTGAAACTTCTAATGCGACTTCCAACAAGGTTGCGTTAAACGTTTAACGCTCCTATTTTTATTTCCACATTACTAAGTTTTTCTTTTTTGATTTTGATAATTTCACTTTTTGATGTGTATTTAGGTAACCTGATTTACAAAACAAAACTGTTTGTATAAGATGTTTGATTATTTGTTGTAGTGTCTATGCAAATGATTGATCTAAGATTTTTGTTTTAATCATTTGTGTATATATTTATAAGGTAATTCGATGACCGTGTTTTTTTTTAAATAATTTTAATTATTGACTTCTAAAAGAATGTAATATGTTTTTATTTCCATATTACGAAGTTTCACTTCTTCCGCGTGGAGGGACTCTACGCACAATTTTATTCAATATATTTTTAATTGATGCAGAGTATGAATTTTCTGTATTTAATGTGATAAACCAAAAGAAATTATTTTAGTTTTAATAAATGTAACCAATGTTATTGATGAAATAAAGATTGAACTGCAAACCAAAATTTAAAACTCAACTGTTTTATTTTTGATTTTTAATATAAAAATTAAGTCGACCTCTTCTAGTGTGCTTCCATATGGGGTAAATAATTATGAGGTACTATTTCAGTTTCTATACTCTTTTCTGATTTGAAATATCTGGTCACCCTAAGCACCATTCGATTGTGACAAACGCGCGTTTGGAATCTGACATTTTAATTTACATTTTTCGTTAACCATTTTGATAATTCGCCATTTGTTGAGAAATCAATCTTTTGACCTTGAGTACCGCTTCGGCTGGTGTACTATCCGCTTGTGTCAAATAATGATTTTGGATAGGTGCATAGTTATATGCTTATTCTACTAATTCTCAAATAACATAATAACAATCTCTTGTTACTTTACAGAAATAACTTATTTAATAATTTTTATGAAAAATAAAGAGAAAACATAGTTTCATGAAACTTATTAAATGAGTTATTTGCGCACTAAAAAAATTAAAGTAATGCTAGGGCAACCAAAAATATGCACTAGCATGTTTTTTATACATAACTTAATTAAAACATGATGAAGTTTGAAATCTGTTTCAGGTAAGACTACGACTTTTAAGCCCAACTTGTTTGAGCATATTTTTGCATATTTTACTCTAAAATGTATATACGTGCATATTTGACCAAAAGTGCATATTTTTGCAAAATTATGAGTTTTTTAGCTTTAATACATATTTTTAGTGTATTAATATATGCATATTTCACCAAAAGTTCGTAGTTTTGCATATTTTCTCATAAATTTTACGTGTTTCGTGGCGGTATCGAACCCCATTCATCAGTAACACAAATTCGATACCTTGTGTTATACACGTTTTATCCACTGAGCCATTCAATTGACATGTTTTATGGAAATTTTTTTTAGTTAGTGAATTGAAACGTCATCAGCAATTACAATGAAGTTAACAATTCCACAAAGATTGCCGACCTAACGACATGATATATTCAATTAATTATTTCTAATTAATTATCTATCTAATTTTTATAGAGTTATTTCGATTAATTCTCAAGACGCTACTATTCCATTAAGTATGGTAAGTTAATGATATCCATTATTTTACGTACACATTCTCAATGTGGTAGAATCATTACAATTAGTTGTTATTCAACTAATCTGAAAACCAATTTAATATGATCTAGGTGATCGGGGGGTTAATTTTTATATGGGAGAAATTGTGAATAGTTAAACTCAAATAACTGGATGAATAATAGGAATTTTTCAATTCTGAAACCAGTTTTGGAATCCCCTAATTAAACCTTACTTGTTTTAATCAGAAAAAATTTTACGTGTTTCGTGGCGGTATCAAACCCCATTCATCAGTAACACAAATTCGATACCTTGTGTTATACACGTTTTATCAACTGAGCAATTGACATGTTGTATGGACATTTTTTTTAGTTAGTGAATTGAAAAATTCCTATTATTCATCCAGTTATTTGAGTTTAACTATTCACAATTTCTCCCATATAAAAATTAACCCCCCGATCACCTAGATCATATTAAATTGGTTTTCAGATTAGTTGAATAACAACTAATTGTAATGATTCTACCACATTGAGAATGTGTACGTAAAATAATGGATATCATTAACTTACCATACTTAATGGAATAGTAGCGTCTTGAGAATTAATCGAAATAACTCTATAAAAATTAGATAGATAATTAATTAGAAATAATTAATTGAATATATCATGTCGTTAGGTCGGCAATCTTTGTGGAATTGTTAACTTCATTGTAATTGTTGATGACGTTTCAATTCAATAACTAAAAAAAATTTCCATAAAACATGTCAATTGAATGGCTAAGTTGATAAAACGTGTATAACACAAGGTATCGAATTTGTGTTACTGATGAATACGGTTCGATACCGCCACGAAACACGTAAAATTTTTTCTGATTAAAACAAGTAAGGTTTAATTAGGGGATTCCAAAACTGGTTTCTGAATTGAAAAATTCCTATTATTCATCCAGTTATTTGAGTTTAACTATTCACAATTTCTCCCATATAAAAATTAACCCCCCGATCACCTAGATCATATTAAATTGGTTTTCAGATTAGTTGAATAACAACTAATTGTAATGATTCTACCACATTGAGAATGTGTACGTAAAATAATGGATATCATTAACTTACCATACTTAATGGAATAGTAGCGTCTTGAGAATTAATCGAAATAACTCTAGCAAAAAGTATATTTTTAAATATTGCATTTAAAAAAAAAAACTTTACTATAACAAAGAGTTATGTTTGATATACATCGCTGCCCATAACTAAAAACCATGTCCTCATAAAAGTTTTTTGCCGAAAACTATATCAAAATCCTTAACCCAGTCCGAAGTCTTGATATCTCAGAGCTGTGAGATTTCAGCCCCTCCATATTTTTTTTAATGGAGAAATGATATATACTGTTAGAAATAAATTAATTTATCGAGCGCGGGACGACCAAAAATTCCATATATGGGTAATTCTTTTATAAACCGAACAGATTTGGACAAAATCTGACCGACCCATTTTTAATTTGGCTGAAATTTTTTTCAGGAAATTTTTATCGAAAAAAAAGATATGCGTGTTCGTGGATTTTTTTTGGAAAATAGAGCTGTTCTAAATTTCGAGAATTTCGTGATTTTTGGCTTGAAGTCTTTTTTTCAAAAATTCATAACTTCGGTTTTATAGAAGATAGAAGCTTTTTCTTTTTTTTATTTGAAAGTTAAAAGATGGAATTTTTTTAAAATAAATATTTTTAACTAAAGTTATTCACAAATTCCTTTTGCTATAAACAAATAAAATGTTGAAATTAAATTTTAATCATTGCCCCACCCATGATATTAGTTTTTAGTATAATCATCGTATTCAACGTTTAATTTCCTATAAAAACAGTATTATTTTAATGGAGAAATGATATTTACTGTTAGAAATAAATTAATTTATCTAACGCGGGACGACGAAAAATTCCATATATGGGTCATTCTTTTACATACCGAACAGATTAGGACTAAATGTGACTGAGACATTTTTGATTCGGCTGAAATTTTTTTTATAGAACCCGTAAAACAAACATAAACAAATAAACGATATACATAACGATATACCTGTTTGAGGATTTCATCTCATTATCTAAAATAAATAAAGAGTGCTTAGTGTAATCATCGTATTCTACATTTAATTTTCAATAAGAAACGTATATTTAATTAATGAAGAAATGAGTTACTGTTCTGTTACAAATAAGTTAATTTTTCCAGCGCCGGTATAGTAGAATTTTTTTGCCAGCGAACAAGAAATTTGTTTGTTATGCGCATATTGTTTGCACATGCGCATGCACATGCGCATATTGTTTACACATTCAGTGTCTCGATTAAAATATTAAAAAAAAAACGATTGGGGTCCCATTGAAATGGACAAAAAAAAACGCATAAAATTAATAAACTACTATCGAAATTCAACCAATTATTATAGAAAACTAAAAACTAGTAAAAATATTAATGATTTTGTAGGCAATGTAACAAAATTTTGATAATTAAAAATAATTATAATAAAAATAACGACGCTAATGGAATCAAATATCACAACAAACAAATGGTACGAACTAGAGGTAGAAATTTAACTAATATAATTGTTTTGAAAACAAATTTATCCCAAAATAAAATAATACATCTCTGTTTTACTTTTTGTCTCATCTTTTATCTCTTGCTGCGTCCTATCTGTCAAAAATTCGCTGGCAAAAAAATTCTACTATATATCGTTATGTTTATATAAACGTAAAAATTTTTTGGCTGAGTCAAAAATGTCTTAGACTGTATTCTAATTGATGCTAAATTGTACTAAACGTGCTAAGTCAATTTAGTCAACTATTTTATTTGACTAAATCGACATTTTTTCTCTAAATAATTTGGAAGAAATTCATACATTAAACAATATCTGACAACTTGATTATATTAATTTAAATTAAAGTTCGGTAATTTTGTAAAATTAAATTTAGATTTAGCAGTTTAGTACAATTTAGTCATCGTTTAGAATACAGCCTTAGTCACATTTAGTACTAATCTGTTCGGTATATAAAAGAATTACCCATATATGGAATTTTTTGTCGTCCCGCGCTCGATGAATTAATTTATTTCTAACAGTAAATATCATTTCTCCATTAAAAAAAATGTTTTTTATAGGAAATTGAACGTTGAATACGATGATTATATTGAAAACTAATTTCATGGGTGGGGCAATGGCTAAAATTCAATTTCAACATTTTATTTGTTTATAACAATTGGAATATGTTAATTTAGTCGAGAATATTTATTTTTAAAAATTTCATCTTTTAACTTTCAAATAAAAAAAAAGAAAAAGCTTCTATCTTCTATAAAACCGAAGTTATAAATTTTTGAAAATAAGTCTTCAAGCCAAAAATCACGAAATTCTCGAAATATAGAACAGCTCCATTTTCCAAAAAAAAAATTCCTCGAACACATTATCTTTTTTTCGATAGAAAACCCCTTAAAACAGTTTCAGCCAAATCAAAAATGGGTCGGTCAGAAAGGTGTTTCAGGAAAGAAGTTTCAGGAAAATAAAAAATGGTTAAGTTTTCCCACGCACATATTCTTCATCATTCTTACGCGTACCCTATTCTTATTATCAAAATAGGAAATTATCAAACAAAATACAAAAAATCTTTTTACAGGCTGATTCTGAGTTAAGAGGTCTTAGCTATGATTATTTTTGTTATGACAATTTTTTTAAGAGGAATATTTTAATTGCGATTCTGTGAACGTTGTCATAAAAACCCTCATAATAACTCTACAAATATATTTTGGAGATCTTTCAAACGGCAATTTTTATAAACAAAAGTATTATAAAATGTCATATTTTCTTTTTAAATACAAATTAAAATACCATATAAATTATTATTAAGAATTATGGTATGTTATATAATAATTTTTTATAAAAATCAAGCTTATGTTTATTAAAATTTTTTAAGATATCAATAATTTTTGTTTGTGAAAATACCAAACGCCATTTTCAATAATCAAAAATGTATTTTATTTTATAATAATTTATATACAATTAATATAAAATTATACCATATATTAATTATTTTGCAATAAATTTGTGAGAAAAGAATTATTGTTTTTCCTTAGTTTATATAAAATTTGTAAAATTTTCATAAAACAACATGAGACGTAAAAGTTTGATATTGCAAATATGAAATTTTCAATCGCCATTTTATTTAAAATCAATATATACCCATATATATTTTGTTTTATATTTTTGATTCAAACTAAAATAAATAGATAATTATTATAAATTTAATGATAATTACATAAATAATTCATAATTAATATTTTATCCTTTATTAATATAATTTTTCATACAAGAATTCCAACAAAAAATATGAAACTTTAAGTTATGATGCTTAAGATGACCATGTTTGATGGTCTTACGTTAAGAGGTTTTTTTTTGACATCTCACAGTTGTGACTACACACAGAATCGCATTTAAGAGGTTTTAGTCTTAGCTAAGAGAAAAGTCTTTGCTATGACTATTTTTACATCTGTGAGGGTATGTCAGAATCAGCCTGTTAATCATTAATTTAAAATTCTCTTCAAAAGAAGATAATCACAAATCATATTTTTTATCAAAATCTCAAATCATCTGTTTTTCCATTTTTTTAATTACTTTTTCAAAATAAATTACCTGCAATATAAATTGTGCAAAAAATATTGATGATCACACATACATATGGTTAGTAATTTACTAATTTAGTAAACAAAAAATATTATGAAACAATAGTACATACATATTTACTTTGATTTTTACTATCATTTTAAACGAATCAAAATTCAAAACCGATCATAAATAACATCGTTCATATAACTTTAACCAGAACTTAACTTTAACTGGAGGATAACACAATGTTTCGGTTTCACCACAATTCTCTTTGTTAAATTAACCAACGGTTAAACTTAACAATAAGTTAAAATGCTATTAGTTTTGAATAACCAAGCCGAATTTTGAAAGATAAAAAATGAGAAAATCCTGCAATCTCAAACTTATGAAAAGGATAAAATAAAATGTTTAATTTATTTATTTTATATTTTAATTTTTATTTCAACATTTCTCATATCATTCATTCATTTATATTTTTCATCCAAATATGACATATCGCATTTCTCTGGGTTAAATTTTAACTTAAATATATTTTGTAGATCAAGTTCTCTGAGAATTTGACATAATATTTAGCTAACCGAGACTGGTGAAACCCATTTCCTTCAGTTAGGTGGCAGTTAGCTTAAATTTAACTTAACTGTAACTTAACTGAGGATGGTGAAACTGGCCCCTAAGATTTACATATCTTAAGTATAATTAAAGTACAAAATATTTTAAAGTACATATAATTAAAGTACAATATAATTTAAGTACAAAAAGAAATGAACCTATTTCTCTAATAACCTTGTTACTGCATTTCTGTATCATAAAAACAAAACCCAAGATAACGTAGCTCAATTTTTCAATTAACTCCTTTAACGATGGAAACAAAATTTATTTTCCGTGAAGGCAGGAATGTAGTAAAACCAATTACGTAGTTCTACTACAAAAACTCACCAAAAAACCAAATATCTAGAAATAAACATTACCAAATATTACGAATGTGAATTCAATAAATATTATTTGTGCAAAATTAACAATCTTCAAATCAATTATTGCGAAACACTTTTTTAAATTAAATAAGAGGGCTATTTTGAAAACGTACATTTTTTTGTTGATTTTTAAATTTTCGATTTTTAAAAAATCTGAAATTTTGATATATTGATGGTATTGACGAAAGGAAAAAAGTAATTTCTGCTTTTATTTTTTGTGTACTCTGAATCGGAGTTATGCGCGGTTGAATTTTGAGGCTTTTTCACGTAGTTTTGGTAATGGTGTCAATGTTTTGTGAATAGGTGCCACAAATTTCATCCGACTTACGTATATTTTTGCAAGTAAAAAGGAAAATAATTGAATAATTGAAATAAGTAAGTTTAAAATTAATAACTTTTCTCTTTTCCGCTAGGCGGCGCGTAAAACCTTGGTTTACTTCAAAGCTCATATCTCAAAAAGTAGCATTTTTTTTGGTTTTTCACAAATTTTAAAGTAAACATATGCAGCTATGAAATTGAGAAATAAAAAGTCAGCAATTCAATATGGATTTTTTCTTACGATATTTTAAAGTTTGGTATATGAAAAATTCACATGTGTTTTTTTATTAAGCTAATAATCCTGTACTAAATGTGGATCTAATAAATTAAACATTTCATATTTTAACACCTGCAATAAATTTGAACCATTTTCTGTGTATTTCTGATTGAGAAACAGGTTTTTATTCAGAATAAGAATAGAAGATCCCAATGATCGAAGATTTTGTTATAATGTCAACATCACCAACACCATCATTAGAAAAAAACATTAAAAAAAATAGTTTTTCTATAAACATTATAATTTAATCAATATTATATAAATTAATACATTAAAAAATTAATTTATATAATTCTTTTTGCCTTTAAATTGAAATATTTATGATTATCAGAAAAAGAAAACATTTTGGAAATTATTTTATCGGGTGTAGTGTTATCCGGTAAAAAACAGTGGAATCCTTAAGTTCCACTTATGATTTTAATGTTTGAAAACCGCATCGAAAGAAATTACTCCTGTAATTCAATATCTCCTGAAGACAGATATGAAAACTTCATAACGTGGTTGGTTTTTTTCGACCAAATTTCCGCCCATTCAAATAATTCCCTTGCTGTTGATATTTTTTCTCCTCTAAACGAAGCTCTCCGGCCTTCTCTTTTAAGTGTTCCTCCAATCCCATCGGATGGACCCTTTCCGTGGGCAGTTGCAAAGAAATGCTATTCTGCAGGTATTTTAGAATCATCAATATGTTTGCAGAGATTTATGAAATTCTTCTTACTTTTATATTGAGCTGTTGAACCATCAGTAAAATATAAAATTTTTTTGATACTTGGATATATTTCTTGCTGTTTTTCAATGAATTCAATACACCTTTCCTGGTATTTATGAACTGCAACTGTGTTATGCATTAAATGATCAGATATAATGACAAAAGATAAGACCTCTAGTTTATCATTACATGATTTGTAGTAAATTACGATTGGGTGGATTGTGGCTTGAACTTTATTGAACTTTATTGTGCAGCTTCTATCTCATTCTGCGTTATCATTGAGTATCCTGGATACGTTGATTTGACCAAAATTTACGTGGTAGAATTGTCAACAAAAACACTTGTTTTGATTTAGAGCTGGCATCTTTAAATTCTTTTTTAAGGTTCATAAGCCATGATGTTTATTCACATTCCTCGTTTGGTGATAACACTTTAACTGAATCTACTTGAAATATTCTTTGACTTATTGCCGATGTGACACTTGCAATTTTTTTATAACATCCTGTTTTTTATAACATCCTAACATTGTTAATATATTCTAAAGTGTCATTAAGTAGTTCAAGAACTGGTGGAGATATAGTATCAACCGAAACTGGTGATGGATCTAAAGATGCTGTAGGTATTTGAATATTTTCGTTCGTTGGAACATTTTCAACATCCTGATTTATAGAAATAACTTCACCATCGATAGTTTCCGAACATGAAAGCTGCTGAAGAAAATATTAGTTGCATATGAATTTTTATTCATTATAATAGAAAAATTAAATTTACCTTATTTTTATAGATATAAGTGTCACATGTTTCACATATAAACTGGTCATCACGCAAAGTGAAATTTAGGGTCGCAGCTTTTTGAATAACAGCTGGTGTGACCAGTTTTACATTTTTTTATGTCCGCTTATGATTTTTGAGACCGTACAAGCTACAACACAATTTGAAAGGCATTTCTATTATGTATTATCTTTTCTAAACGTTATGTCTTCTAAATATTTTTGATTATACTTGCTATAAGGCAATCACATCAATATATATATATACCTTTTAAATAGTTTTGACATAGGTAGAATCAGGTAAAATTAGGTAGGTACAATTTAATATATTTTGATTGGATGCAAGCATAATTTGTTCCAAAAACCGTTTGTGGGCGTCATTAGAAATTTTAAATGTTAAAATTATGAGTCTCTAATGAGATTTTAATTTGTAAAAAGGGGCTGAATAGACATTAAACATTTTTCAGACCCTTTTAATAATTCAAATCCCTTTATTTTACCACTTAGCTTAATTTAATTTTTAATAAGTTTTTAACCATTTAATCGCACAGAAAATGGTTCAAATTTATTGCAAGTGTTAAAATATGAAATGTTTAATTTATTAGATCCACATTTAGTACAGGATTATTAACTTAATAAAAAAACACATGTGAATTTTTCATATACCAAACTTTAAAAAATCGTAAGAAAAAATCCATATTGAATTGCTGACTTTTTATTCCTCAATTTCATAGCTGCATATGTTTACTTTAAAATTTGTGAAAAAACAAAAAAAAAAAAAGCTACTTTTTGAGATATGAGCTTTGAAGTAAACCTGTAGCGGCAAAACACTGAAATAATTACATTTCAAATTAAATAACAACGACAACACTCGGCGAAACAAAATAAATAAACAGGTCCAACATAAGCTGAATTCGCCTTAATAAAATATAATTATTGTAATTAAAATTAAAACATTTTACAGTACACTCACTCTGAGTTTTGCGTTCGGTCGAACAACAAGTATAAAATCGAAAATTAAAATTGTAATAACTAACACAAAAATCTTGCTGCAATAAATTAAATTTAAAATTAAATTTAAAGTGCTTGTTTTTATTAAATAATAAAACATATTGTGAGAGGTTAACCTTTTAACCTCTTCACGTGGTGACCCCGAAAAAGCACGCCGGTACGGTTAGCGAAATCTGAAAACGTCCACAACACGCGTGTCTGTAAATCCTAGCGGGTTTCGCTTAAAAACTAACAAATCTCTAATCGCCGACGCGAGTGAACAAATTTTTAAGAAATTGTGAAAAACTGTGAACTGTGAAATACAAGTTAGTTTAAAACAACGTGTTTTAAAAAAAAAATGCATATTTTTCTTAAAACAAATTAAAAAGTGTTCATTTTACAAACAAATACATAATTTATTACATGCAAACAGTGAATTCAAAACAAAAAAAAATCATAAAAAAAATAAAAAGCAAAAGTTTCTAATGTAACAAATATTAAAATATAATTATATTTGTATGTACAAACACATGTTATAGAACAAAAAAATTTAAGCTATAACCCACAAAACAAGTACATAAAAGCCAACAATAACAAATTTCAACACATTTTATCATACTCTGGCATTTACAGCCCAACGAGGGAGCTTCGGACGTGAAGCCACATCAATCATGATCCCATAAAAATACATGCAACGAAATTAAATCATCCATACTTGCATTGCATCACATCATATAAAGGAGCAACGGTTTGTCAATTACCGCTACTTAAATAATATTCCAATATTTTTCTACAACGTTCTATATAAAAAATTTTTCAAAAAAAATTAATTACATTTTTTTTTTAATTTTAAAATAAAAAATTCTTTTTTAATATTTTATTATTCCTTTAAAAAAAAAAAATATTAATTGTTAAGTACATATTGCTAATTTTATAGAATTTAAATCAATATTTCTTAAATAGAAAAAATTAAAAAAATTTCATTGATAAATTTAAATAAGAAATCATCATAAATAAAATTTTATCAAATCATTTATTAACATAAAAAATTAAATTATATATTTCCAAAAAAATTTCATTCATAAATACACATACAATTGTTGTAAATAAATTTATTTTTTCTCTCAAAATTGTAACAGCTTTTGTTGGATTTACTTTGGTTTATATATTTACGTTTTACAAAATACGGTTGATTCATTTATTACAAAAACTTTTTAGTGTTTACAAATTTAATGGTGTTGTTTCTGCGTGTGGTGCATACATATACTCTTCTGTTGAATTTTGGTATCTATCGTTTGATTTTTAGTTGTCACATAGTGTTGCTTTATAAATTAAAACTATACAACTAAAATTTTTTTAACGGAAACAATTCTACTGCAATTTGTTCTTTACATTTTTTTTTTGGTTTTGTCATTTGATACGCTCGGGCATTATATCAAAAATGTCATCGTCGGACGAAAAAGATGACGCAATACAAAACGCGAATGCCACTAATTCCAAAAAAGGGATGCATAGTCTTAACAAAACAAAGCTTCCAAGTTTTTGGCATGACCAGGTAGAAGCTTGGTTTTTAATTGTCGAAACCACTTTTAAAAATAACAAAATTGTTAAGGACATCAACAAATTTAATGCAGTACTAACCGCTCTGCCACAAGATGTTGTAGTTAACATACTGGACGTTATTAAAGCATCCGCCACAGCACAAAGTCAGTACGATTTTCTCAAAAATGCACTTTTAGAGCGACACTCTATAAGTGCGGCTAAGCGCTTAGATAGAATTTTATCAGGTTTTCAAGAAATTGGAGACGCAAGCCCCTCAGAATTTTACCGCAAGCTTCAATCTGAAACTGGCGACTCATCATTGGTCAACAATGACCTTCTTAAACAGCTTTGGCTTAAGCGCTTGCCAACTCTTCTAAGATCATCTGTGGCTCCCTGGGCAGATAAGGATATTGCAGAAATCCTTCCAATTGCCGACAAAATCTGGGAAGTTGCTCAACCCACGTCTTCATCCATTGCTGCAACTTCGCAGTCAAGATCCCAAAGCAAGGCAACGTCAAGTGATAGGGATAACGACCTTGCCAATCTCGAGCATAGACTCGAACAACAATTCAATAAACGTTTTGACGATCTCTGTAGCCGATTGTCTCGTCAAGACATAGGTTACAGAAGTCGGCCAACAACTTCAAGAGCAAATTACAACTTCAGACGCTCTTCCAGATCTCGTCATCGATCTTCTTCTAGATCACGAGATCTGTGCTACTATCACAGAAAATTTGGCAACAAAGCACGTAAATGTTTAAGACCGTGCAATTACAAAGAAGCAGACGTAACAGCTTCGCAATTTCAGAACTCGGGAAACTAATAAGTCCCGCTGTTACTACGGCTAACAGTGGGATCTACAATTCACGCCGTCTTTTTGTTAGGGACGATGAAAACTTATTACAGTTTTTGATCGATAGTGGTGCTGAAGTCTCAGTACTACCCCATTCTACATTTCCACACGGCAATAAAGATCCCATTCAAACGCTAACTGCTGCTAACGGTACAGCAATTCCAACATATGGTACTAAACTGTTGAAACTAAACATTGGACTTAGGCGTACATTCACACACACTTTCATACTGGCAGATGTTAACAGGCCTATAATAGGTGCTGATTTCCTCTCCAAATATGACATTTTGGTCGACCTCAAAAATCGGAAGTTAATCGATTCAAAAACATCTCTTCATGTGAATGCAATTATAACCAACTGTAATACGCCTACTCCTAAACATTTCAGCGTCGACAATCAATTCGGCACTCTCCTGAAAAAGTTTTCGTCACTTACCGAGGCACCAAACTATGGCCTCCCAATTATGCACAATGTAAAGCATTACATTGTGACTAATGGAAGACTTCCATCCATTAATCCAAGACGTTTGGAACCGACAAAACTCAAAGCTGCAAAGACCGAATTTGAGCATATGGTGGAACTAGGTATTTGTCGTCCTTCTAATTCTCCAGTCTCCTCTCCTTTGCACATGGTTCAGAAAAAGGACAAGGACTGGCGACCTTGTGGAGACTACAGACAGCTTAATGCTGCTACTGTTCCGGATAGATATCCCATCCCAAACATACAAAATTTTTCCTTGCAACTAGCAGGATGCAAAATTTTTTCCAAAATAGATCTGGTAAGAGCTTATCACCAGATACCTATGGCAGATGAGGATATCCATAAAACAGCTATAACTCCACCTTTCGGATTGTTCGAGTTCACTCGTATGCCTTACGGTTTACGAAACTCAGCACAGACATTCCAGCGCTTCATCAACGAAGTAACAAAGGAACTGGATTTCGTCTTCGTCTATATAGATGATATCCTCATAGCTAGCCGCTCCGAAGCAGAACATCTTCTGCACTTGGAGAAACTTTTCACTCGCCTAATTGAATACGGCATAAATATAAAAGCTTCAAAATGCATCTTCGGCCAAAAATCACTTGATTTTTTGAGCCACTCTATTTCGGAAAACGGCATACTCCCATCGAAAGATAGAGTTACTGCCATCTCCAACTTCCAAGCTCCAACATCAATCCGCCAAATACAGCAATTCGTAGGTATGGTGAATTATTATCACCGCTTCATACCACGTTTAGCCGAATTGTTAGCGCCTATTCATGGGCATTTGGCATCATTGATTAAAATCGATTAAAATCGTTATAATCGACCATACGTCCCACACAGCATCAGAAAAACGATTTTCGATAACTTGCATGGTTTATCACATCCTGGCATACGTGCAACGCGAAAATTAATTACTTCGAAGTATTTTTGGCCACGAATGAATGTAGACACAGGGATATGGGCGAAATCATGTGAATCGTGTCAAAGATCAAAAGTCCACAGGCACACAAAATCTCCGATTGGTAAATTTGAGTTACCACATTGCAGATTTGACCATATCCACATTGACATCGTTGGACCATTACCACAATCAAACGGGTACAGTTACATACTAACATCAGTAGACCGCTTCACACGTTGGCCTGAAGCATACCCCATAAAAGACATGACAGCAAGTACCATTGCTTCAACACTTTTACAGGAATACATCTCTAGGTTTGGTATTCCTTCGGTCATAACGACAGATCGTGGCGGGCAATTCGAATCCAATCTGTTCACAGAGCTCACTAAGCTTCTAGGATCTCATCGAATCCGCACAACTGCTTACAATCCAAAAGCAAACGGTCTTGTCGAACGCTTCCACCGTCAACTTAAAGCATCTCTTAAAGCGAGATGCAATACCGTTCATTGGAGCACAGAACTCCCAATAGTATTACTTGGCATAAGAACCTCTTTCAAGGAAGAACTCAACTGCACACCTGCAGAATTAGTATATGGTCAAACTCTTAAAGTCCCCGGCGAATTCTTTGTCGACTTTCCAACAGCCAACAACTCCGATACTTCTGAGTTTATTAAGAAATTGCGAAACAATATGCAGACCCTGATTCCTACTTCTCCTAGGCTACCCAATCAGAACGACATCTTCATTCCCAAAGATCTCAACAACTGCACACACGTTTTTGTCCGAGTGGACAAAGTAAAAGGACCCCTTAGTACACCTTACGAAGGGCCGTTTCCAGTTGTACGCAAACTGCGTAAATTTTTCGTCGTGGACATTCAAGGAAAGAACACGACGATCGGCATCGACAGGTTAAAACCAGCCTACAGCATCCTGTCGGCAGACAAAAGTACGCAAAAGCAACCAAAAAAAGTTCATTTTAATTTGTATCGATCTAAAAATTCTTAATTTTTGATCTGGTGGGGGAGTATATGTAGCGGCAAAACACTGAAATAATTACATTTCAAATTAAATAACAACGACAACACTCGGCGAAACAAAATAAATAAACAGGTCCAACATAAGCTGAATTCGCCTTAATAAAATATAATTATTGTAATTAAAATTAAAACATTTTACAGTACACTCACTCTGAGTTTTGCGTTCGGTCGAACAACAAGTATAAAATCGAAAATTAAAATTGTAATAACTAACACAAAAATCTTGCTACAATAAATTAAATTTAAAATTAAATTTAAAGTGCTTGTTTTTATTAAATAATAAAACATATTGTGAGAGGTTAACCTTTTAACCTCTTCAAACCAAGGTTTTACGCGCCGCTTAGCGGAAAAGAGAAAAGTTATTAATTTTAAACTTACTTATTTCAATTATTCAATTATTTTCCTTTTTACTTGCAAAGATATACGTAAGTCGGATGAAATTTGTGGCACCCATTCACAAAACATTGACACCATTACCAAAACTACGTGAAAAAGCCTCAAAACTCAACCGCGCATAACTCCGATTCAGAGTACACAAAAAATAAAAGCAGAAATTACTTTTTTCCTTTTGTCAATACCATCAATATATCAAAATTTCAGATTTTTAAAAAATAGATTTTTTTTCGATGTACGTTTTCAAAATAATAGCCCAAAATTAAAATGCAAGAGTCAAGTCAAGACAAGTTTTAATCAATCAATAAGCTCTTAAATTAATAAATCTATAATCAATTAAAAAGTTATTTAGTTAGCAATTATAACAGTTATTCAATCAATAAGCTCGTAAATTAATAATTTTTATTTTCATATATATATTTTAAATTCTAATATTATTCATTTTATCTTGTGTTAAACATTCTTGGTTTATTACATTAACATTATCTTTTTATAAACTAAATTTAAACTTTTTATTGTAATTTTTTATATTATTTTTTAAATACTGTCTTTAATTTGTAATTTAAACTTTTTACTATAATTTTTTATATAATTTTAAAATATTGTCTTTAATTTGTATTACTTCTATACTAGCATGTTATTGGAAATATTTCCGTTTGCTAGGATTTAAATTGAAATAAATAAATAAATAAATAAATAAATAAATTAGTTCGTAAATGATTGAATCTATAAGTTATTGCAAATAATCAATTAACAAGTTATTCAGTTAACGAAACAATCAGTTATATATATTGATATGATAATCCAGCTAGTGGCATATTCCTTGATGATGCAACGCAACGCACTATCTTTTTAAATGATTAAAGCCCATACATAAAGTTATATGAAGGCTCGAATCTTTGAGTAGGCAATAATGTGGCATCATCAAGGAATGCTCTATAGCTAAGATTAAGGGTGCTAGCGTTTACTGAATAGAGTTCAGCCGCCAGTACCCCTAAGATATCACCTTGGCTAGTGACATCTCACTGCTATTGCCAGTGGTATGTGATATCTCACGCTAGCTCGTATGTCAATAGCAGGGACTGTCACACTGTGGCGGCGAAAAAGAAATCCATATCTTTTTCTTCGTCACAAGTCACAACAGATTGAAATTTGAACCTTTCCAATAATTAATCACCTTAAACTTAATTCGGAACAATTTCCTAAATTTAAATTATTCTAAATTTCTAAATCGAAATTCTTTTCTACAATATCCCAAATATTTCATTTATTGGATTTGCTGCTTGTAAGATCAAGCGAGGGCAAGAATGCTTTATCAAGTTTTCTTTAATTTCTTTAAATCATTATATTACGAGAAATGGAGAAAACCTAGACAAACTGGTTCATGTATTATAATTCATTAACTTTAATTTTGCGAAATTAATGGATTATAATTACATTTACTGTAAAACAGCATTTTTTGCTTGCGTTTGATAATACATGTAAGTACATTTTCTAAATGATATGTGATACCAAGCCTGATGTGATGATTATGATTGGCTAGATAATTGTCACATGATTTTCTTCATTAATTAGACAGACGGGTGAAAAATTTCAATCGGGGAGTCTGGCTAGGAATTTTGAAGTGGTCGTTTGCTCCACTTAAATTCCATTTTTTTTAGTTATTTGTTTTTGTTTTTGGTGCGTTTAAGTTTGTGTGGAGAAGTTTTATTGTGTTTTTTTTATGGTTTTATTTTTGTAATTCAGTTTTGTGGGTAAATGTAAAAACATTCGTTTATTGGGTGTCACAGTTTCAAATGACCTAATCTGGAACGATCATGTAATGACGATGGCAAAAAGCGCGTCTAAAAAACCCGTCCTCCTAAATAGACGCAAAAAATGTTTCACTCCATACCAATTGCTCCATGTTTATAAGTTCTATATTCGTTCCTCTATGGAGCACTGTTGTCAAGTTTGGGGTGCTGCTTCTGTTTCCTTATTGGCCCTCTTGGACTCTGTTCAAAAGTGGGCTATACGAATTGTGGGTGATCGAGCTTTGACATCAAAACTTGATTCCCTACAACATCGTCGCACTGTTCTTAACCCCTTTTTGTTTTACAAATATCGTCATCAGCAGTGCTCAGATGAAATCAGCAGCGTCATGCCTCAAACTTATTCTTACCCCCGTTCCAATTCATTGTCTCAGGTGGCTTCAATCCGCAGAGGTTTAAAAAAAGCGTTCATCAATACCTTAGAACGCAGGTTGTTGTGGGACCTAGGTCTGGACCTTGTTCTTAAAAGGTAGGTATTTATGTGTTGTTGTGACACATATTCTAAACCCTATAACACAACACTTTTTATTTAAAAAAAAAAATTGATGCTAAATTGTACTAAACGTGCTAAGTCAATTTAGTCAACTATTTTATTTGACTAAATCGACATTTTGTTTCTAAATAATTTGTGAAAAAATTTATACGTTAAACAATATCTGACAACTTGATCACATTAATTTAAATTACAATTCGGTAACTTTATGAAATTAAATTTAGATTTAGCAGTTTAGTACAATTTAGCAGCTAATTGGAACCCAGGGTGAATGTATAAATTGGAATAACATTAAATTGAAACAACGCTATTCGAGGGTTGACTGTACATACAAAATTTGGTTTTGTAATGGAAACACTATCATTAAAAGTGATTTCCAATATGTACTTAAGCTTAATTGCTCACAAAAAACCCCCTCCAAATTAAAAATTCCGATAAAGTGGTCTATATTTCCAAACCAAAAAAAATATAGCAATAAATTGACCTTGCGTCAGATATTAAGTTTCGCATTGATTGGCAATAATCAATAATGACTTTACACTCGCGACTTAGGATATTGATTAGAATGTTGACTTAAGATGTTGACGAAATATTCTCTCATCCTATCAATTCATACATCGTAATATCTAGAAATTTAATACAAAAAATCCCAAAGAAATGCAATTTCCAATATGTAATTTTAGATGAAAGATTCAACTTAAGTAAATATGAAAAATGATGAAGTTTCAATTTAGAAATTATCTGAACATGAAAATTGGTTCGTCATCGCCACTGTGGCTAAGTTGTGTAAGACACACGGGATTTAAACATGTGTCTCTGATGAGTGTGAGTTCGAATCCTGGCACGAAACACAAAAATTGTTTCTAAAGGAATTTTAGAGAAAATGAAAAGTTATTTCGAATTGCAAAATTGAAGTAATTTTCAATATGTACTTAAGCTTAATTACTCACAAAAAAACCATCCAAACTATCATTAAAAGTTAGACTGCATTTTGCAGTGCATCTTTATTCCATAAAAATTTAATATTGTTTAACGATGCCAAAACGATTTCACGCTAGAATGAAATTAACGTGTAATTATGCAAGCGGGCAATGATTGTGTTCTTCATTATACTTTTCTACGGCACGTATGCAACATCGTATTTGAATTGTGATTTTTGCTTTATTTTTTCGTTTGTGACATAGTAGGAATTACGAAAAGTTTATTGTTCATCAAGATGATAATGCGAAGTGATGAAGTGCTTAATGAAAATTTGTGCCATTTATAACTAAAAAGTAAAAACTGTAATAGAATTGTTAAATTTAAGTCCACTCGTAAAAAATATTACATAATATAATTATTAATTAGAATTCAATTTATTGTATGTTTTAGGTAGATTTCATATAAAAATCTACCTATTGCAATGGGCTTCATCTCGGAAAAATTTTGGTGCCAAACGACTATGAATGATAAGCGGAGACGGAAAAACAAAAAAAAAAAATGTATATATATATATATATATATATATATATATATATATATATATATATATATATATATATATATATATATATATATATATATATATATATATATATATATATATATATATATATATATATATATATTAGGGTGTTTCATTTTTACATGCAAAAAATAAAATGTAGAATTTTTTGCTAACTTTGCTCACGCCGTGAGTCACAGTGATGTAAAAGATATATATGCCAAATTTCAAGAAGATTGGATAATATTTAGAGGTTGCACACTTTGACCAGTTTTATAAAAGTTTATGTAAATTTAAAGTAAATTTCACTAAATATAGCTTAAAGTGATCGATGTGTGCAACCCCTAAACATTATCCAATTTTCTTGAAATTTGGCAAATATATCTTTTACATCACTGAGGCTTGGGGCGTAAGCAAAGTCATATGAAAATCAAATCTTTGGAAAATGAAACACCCTAATATATATATATATA
Source organism: Diogma glabrata (assembly GCA_963693315.1). Lineage (NCBI taxonomy): Eukaryota > Metazoa > Arthropoda > Insecta > Diptera > Cylindrotomidae > Diogma > Diogma glabrata. The sequence goes on along the minus strand of OY856187.1, from coordinate 257,521,747 downwards.
TATATATATATATATATATATATATATATATATATATATATATATATATATATATATATATATATATATATATATATATATATATATATATATATATATATATATATATATATATATATATATATATATATATATATATATATATATATATATATATATATATATAACGATATGAGCTATAACGGAATTTACCGGCACTCTCACGATCGCACTTCTTGACTTACAACGAAAATTTTTTCTGTGTACGTTGCGGCAAAGCATCTCTTGGACAAGTTCGCGAACTAGCCATATCCGGGTACAGGTTAAATGGCTAGAGCCAAAAAACTCGAAAAATCTAGGACGTTATAACTTCCGTTTGAATCATAATATTTTAATAAAATTTATCAATATTGAATATTTGAAAATATTTCTATCATTTGTTTCCAAATGACAACCTTGGCGTTCCAGGTTCCTGAAAAATCAGCTGTTTTAAAAATTTAATAAACTTTGTTGTCCTTGAGTTGGCTGAAAATGGCCAATCTCACTTTTGAATATGTACGCATTCGTTAACTAGAACATAAATCTTTCCAAAATTTAAACAAAAACAGTTCAAGTCTAGAGGTTAAGACACCACGACTGTTAGAACAAAAACAAACGCAAACGGCCATGCCTTCCTCATTTTTGAGCTTATGTTATTTAAATTCATATTAACTTTTAGATAAACTTTTCAACTATAACCTCAGAAATTTTCAGCTTTCTAACCCAAGAGGTCTCAATGTAATTAGCATTAAACCTAATGCATGCCATTCAATTACAACAACAACTTCCATAAAAATATCCCATAGAAAAAAAAATTGAAAAAATTTCTTTTGTTTTTTTTTCAGTTTTTAGTTTTTTTCGCAAAAATTTAAAAAAAAATTAAAACAAAGCTGAGTCATTATTGTTTTAAATTAAGGAATATTTTCTTATATGCATATTGATTACACATTTACAAAAGTCTTCCTAAATTGTAGATATTTGAATTATTTGGTGTGTAAAAGTTGTTTGACAATTTTAGATTATAAATTGTGTGTAGTGTTGTTGTAGGTATGACGTTGAGACAACGTTTATTTGCTCTTTGGTGGATTTAATATGTTATTAAAAGTAGTTTTAACCAAACTAAATAAAACTGTTCCGAAATCGCATTGATAAAGGAGTTTCTGTTAATGTATTTAGTTTGGTTTGATAAATTTGTTGGATTATTCTGGACTTGGACTATTCTACTTAAATTTTTTATTTAAATTAATCTGACACATCCAATTCTATTTGTACACATAGCTGTCTGGTCCCGAAATCTACCTATTTCTAGCGGATATACGCGCCGCTTGGACTTTTTTGTTTTGTAACGAGAAAATATTTTGTTTGATGGCTTAGCTTGAACTTGCACGCAACTTTCTGTCTTTTCTTATTATGCTTACGGTTTCAGAAAATATTAACAATAATGATCTATTTCCACGAAAACTTTTACATAACAAAAATTAGTGGAAACTTAGATTAAAATGGTTAACCAAATATTGAATAGGATATAAATCTACACTATTGTGTATCCAAACATAAGACATACTATCTTTTATTTTGCGTGTTGACCATCTTAATATTACTACATCTTTTATTTATGGATTACATCAGCAGGTCGCAAAATTTTTCTCTTTTTATTAAAACGAACAATATATCTTAGATTACGTATTTGTTCTCAACTTTCCTATCATTTTTATTATTCTTATTTCGTATTTTTATATAGCGTTTTTTTATTTCTACTTCTCATTTCTACCTAAATATTAACTGTAATGGTTTTATTTTGTGTTATTTTTTATTTAAGAAAATAAAAACCTGGGCTAAATTAAAAGAAAATAAATCTCCTTTTTGTTAGAAATAAAAAAAAGAAAATTTCTAGAAGAACACAGTACAGATATTTTGGACTAGTAGAAAATCTAATAAAATAAAAGAAACAACTAAATGAAGATTGTCTTAATATCACATTTTTTTGGTTTCATCGAAACGTGATGAATCTACTGAGAATTATGTAAGGTACTTTTTTGAATATTTGCTTTTCCAAGATATATAATAAAAAATAAAACGGATATATTTCTTTCCCAAAATTCAATTTGAGTTTCAGCTATCGTATTATATTATTATAAGTTCATTGTACAGTTGTTTTTACAGTGATATTATTATTCTAGCTTCTTTAAAACTAATTGCTCCAACTAATTTAGCGAGAACGATTAGGTAATTACGTGAATATAACCGATAATAGTTAAGGTAAGACCTGAATTACCAAAAGGTTATTCAATAGCTTTAAATATCCCTGATACCAAATAAACCGTTTTCTCTTAATTTAAATTACTTTATTCTTGTTCGAATGAATCAAAACTGACACCTTTGTGTTACAAAGATATCATCTAAGCCACTAAACCACACTGGTTAGTGGCAGACGGATAAAACAAATATGTCAGGTTCGAAACATTCGGTTTTTTCAACCAGTAATCTTTATCAAGGATACCTAACCTATTCAATAAGTTTTTGAAAGTTTAATGTGCAGATATAAAAAAATAAAAGTCAATAAATTAATAAGTGAAACAAATTGTTATTGCATTATGACCTTAAAGTTGAAGTACATTCAACAAAACTGGTTACCTGATAGTTATTTTATAAATGTTGACAATATCAATTTTAAAGTATCAAAAGACGCGGTAGTGTCTTGCGCGCCATGTTTTGAAAGACACTACTAGTATATATACTGTGCACCGAATAGGTTTTAAAGGTTAAAATTTTCATTTCGAATAATTTGCATTTTTTCTACAACTGTATTCAAAGTTATCAATAAAAGTATATCTTATTTAACTATATGTTTCTCATTAGTAAAAAAAAAGTCAGCATTCATGCTTTTTTCTGAAAGTTTATAAAATCAAAATTTTGCTTTCCCAAACTTTTAGTAAAATTAAAATGTTTTTTCAAATTTTTATACCACGTTGGTAGCATTGATATTAATGTAGTAATTTAGTATCATTTTGGCGAATTTTCAAAAACCAACCAAATGTACAGAATTGAAAAACACAAAATTATGCGAATTGAAATTTATTATCCCTCAATATTGGTAATATTTAACAACAGTTAAAAAACTTAAACACGAACCCAGATTAGTTTGCAAACATATATTTGTTTTCGATAACAAATATATGTTTGTATCCAGAAAACCCATCAAATGTTTTATTAATATATTAAATGGAAGTTGGTAATTATAAAGATATTAGAAAAAAGAATATATTTAGACTATGCTTTCAGTAAAAAGACCTATTATTGATGTGTTAAGAAAACGATGTTGTGAAAACATGTATTTGGTCTATTATGTAAATTTGTTATCTGAGAGAACCCAACAAATGTTATATCGATAATAAATTTTAATTTTTATTGCATTTTATTTTAGAAACGTTGGTAGTTATTTTGAAGTGATGAGATTAAAAAATAATTTAGTAGGCTTTAAAATTTTGTTTTTTTAAGCTTTATGAGATATAAAGAAAAGAATTTGAGAAAATTTTATTATTATTTTAAGGGTTCCGTACTTTGAAAAAATAGAACATAACCCTTATGGTGAGGACTTGATTGTTTATTATCCATTATTCACAACCACTTTCTCACTGAAAATGAAAATATATGTATTTACGTATATTTATGTGGTAAGATAAGGCGAAAATGACAAATATGTGTTGATTTCGAGATTGAGGTGATATGTGACCGTAAAAACTGAAATTTTTTAAAACTTTCAGTCAATCATAGACTATAAAGTTTATGGAAGACACCAATGGTACTTGGATGAACATAATCAAGAATTTTTAAAAAAATTGTTTAATTGCGAAACACTTAATTTCACATCTTTTTTCGCACAATATTGTTTTGTTTATTATTTATTTTGAGTAAATAACAATCGATTTAAGCTTTTATGCTATCCTCAAGAACTTTTATAAAATTGTTATGTTAATTTTTTAAAATTATTAGTCAAAGACTATAGTTTTTATGTGTGTGTTTCCGTTGTATGTAATAATTTTATTAATTTTCGAATGCATTGCTTTAGACTTATTTTCGAATATTTCTTTTACTTTTTCATGAGTTGTTCATGTCATGAGTTGAGACCTGTTTACATAAAAACGATACTTTTATTTTTTAAAATATTGCACCTAGGTCTTAGATTGATAAAAAATCGAGAGTAAAGTTCTCTGTAGAAAACATTTTAAATGGATAGTAATAATTTGATTCTCCCATATTACATATATTATAACTTCACAAAAAACAGTCAAATCGTCGCAAAAACAACCAAAAGGCTGTAAAAAAGCCGCGCCATGTTTTTCTTTAGCTTGAAACTATCATTTTAACTATAACAAATTAAATTCTTATATCTTATTCTTTACAAAAACTTCTCAAATCATACAGCACTAGTTATAAAATTTCTTAATGGCATTTTGTTTTCTAAACATCTAGCTATATTATATAATTTAAGTAATACTCTAGAACTGCATATCATAATTCTAAAATATATAATTTAAGTAATACTCTAGAACTGCATATCATAATTCTAAAATATATAATAAATATGCACATATATTAAAATTTATTTAAGCAGAGGAAATATAATTTTTTTTTTTTTCTATAAAAAACCGCTCACTTTCACTTACATATTTCTTGAACAAAATCCTTGGCGCGACCTTTTCTCAATTAATTTAATAATGTCATTCCTAAGGTCTATTTTCAGACGACTGTGAAAAGCCGATGAATTCAACAGTGGACTTCTAATTATATTAATTAAGTCAGTATCATATTTTCTACAATTTTCCTGAAGTATAGTAATCTATTTGAAATTCCCTTTATATTATCACAGTATGCTTAATTTTATATAAGACATGATTTGCTGTAAGAATATCTAGCAAATGGCAACTATAACAATATAACGATGACTATGAAATAACATTATCAATAAATTTCTTTTCGTACTGAATTTTAACATTCATTGATATTCATTTAAGATTGCTATTTAATCAATGGTTATTTCAATATAATGTTTATTATGAGTCAACCATAGTCACTATGCGGTTGGCTTTATTGTCATATTAAGAAAAGGTCGCACCAAGGATTTTGTTCAAGAAATATGTAAGTGAAAGTGAGCGGTTTTTTATAGAAAAAAAAAATAAATTATATTTCCTCTGCTTAAATATATTTTAATATATGTGCATATTTATTACATATTTTAGAATTATGATATGCAGTTCTAGAGTATTACTTAAATTATATAATATAGCTAGATGTTTAGAAAACAAAATGCCATTAAGAAATTTTATAACTAGTGCTGTATGATTTGAGAAGTTTTTGTAAAGAATAAGATATAAGAATTTAATTTGTTATAGTTAAAATGATAGTTTCAAGCTAAAGAAAAACATGGCGCGGCTTTTTACAGCCTTTTGGTTGTTTTTGCGACGGTATATTATTGAATATGAAGTGCAGATTTTCTACCAAGAAATTTTCTACCAATTTTACCTAATATAAATCAGACTTTCTTAATATCATTAAACAACTATTCATTATTATATATATAAACATCCTTAATATAATAGCCGTTAGTCTATCCCTCTATACGGTCGTAACGCTGATGACGTAGTAGTTAGTACATTTGTTATTGTTTTTTTTTTTCATTTTTTTTAAATAACATTAATGTGGAGTTCTTTCAGACCAAAAAAAGTGATGTGCATCAAAAAAAATTGATGTAAATCAATTCGTCGTGTTCTTTCAGACCAAATTTTTGATGTTTTTTCTGATGTACATCAATTTTATGAAATTGAGATTTTTTGATAAATTCGTCTTCTAGCAAAAACTAATACAAACACACACATATAAAAACAATAACAAACGTGATGCCATTTTTTGAATTTACTATTTGTGAATAGTTTTTTGTGATTATTAGGTGAATTTTATAAAATTAAACATAAATTCTGCGTAAAGTGAATAAATATTTTATGTTTACACAATTATTTTAATGTAAATTTAAATCGAAAATATTTTGTTTTGTTACCAATACAACAATAATGAAAATCATGTGGTTTGTCCGTTCTTTCAGACAAGTTAAAAATTGATGTACATCAAAAACCTGAAAGAACTCGACATAAAATTATTGTTTTTTTGTTATTGTTTTAATAAAATTTAGAGGGGGGATTTTCTTAAAAGTTATTTATAGTTTTTGTTGTTGTTTTAATTAAATGTTTTTTTTTTCAATTCAATTAGTCACAACACAATATGTAATATGTTTTAATTTTGCTTTTGAACCTATATAGGTAAAAACATGCTATATATTATATTTGATTTATAGTAATTAATATGAGTCCGCATCATAACATCGAAAAATCAAATCGTCGAATCACCAGAAATCACAAAACCGAAAGTTCATACCACCGAATTTCATTTCATCGAAAGTTCATATCATCGAAAAGTCATAGTATCGAAAGATCATATCACCGAAAGTTCATTACGTCGAAAAGTCATAGCACCGAAAAATCACATCACCGAAAATTATATCATCGAAGATTTGATTCAAAAAATCGTAAAATCATATCATCGAAAATCGTAAAACCGAAAAAAAATCATATCATCGAAATATCAATACATCGAAAATATTCGATATAATGAATAAATCATTACATCGAAAAATCATATCGAAAAACAGGGTGTACTCTCCTCACAGATAAAACTTTTGTAAATTTAAATGTTAAATGTCAGCAGTATATGTTAATTGGGCAATTCGTTTGAAAATGTACATTTATTTGTGGATTTTTTTTTTTTAATCAAAATTTTGTATGTGTGGAACGAATGAAAAAAACTAAATTCTGAATTTTTCATTTATTGCTTTGAAATGCAGTTTTGCCGCATGCATTTTTAGTAATTTCTTTTGGTTTACATAGATGATATATTATGTGCTATCATGATTTGAAGATAAAGTTTTAGGATTCCAAACAGATTTTTCTACGTTTTTTTGAATATTACTATAGGGAAAATGCGCATGTATTGAAAATGCGCATGTGTTATAGATTTTTTTTGAAAATGCCTAAACATTTGGTATGTTTAGTATTGACGAAATTTGTATTGGCGAAAGAGAGTGTGTGTCAAGTGTTTGTCACAAAATCATGAAGTGTGTCAAAACACGAAAATGAGCATATTTTTTGCTTAATAAATCGTTCATTCTAAGTAATTACGAGTAGTAACATTGAATGTGGAGAAATCTTGATGGTTGGCATTGGTATGTGGGACCAGAACCTTGATTATTGTATTGCAAGTGTGTCAAAAAATACTGTCAAGTGTGTCAAAAGAATGATTTTCATTTATTTTTTAACCTAATTTTTAGGAAAAAAATACAATTAAGTATGTAATTATTTGTATGACTTGAACATGAAATTGTATTTGAACATGAAATTGGACATGTTTCTATCCAGTTTCAACTCCTCCCAACTTATAGGAACAATTGGGAAATATCAAGTTGTTGCAGATTAAATGTCGTTTTAAAAAAAAATGCAATTATGAGAAAGATATTTCTTTTGTAATCGTTTTGTGTGATTCTACGACTTCTGAATAACAGGAACAGTTGGAAAATAAGTTTGAATTTTTGATTATGTTATAATTTTGGCAATATTTTTAGAATTTTGAAATTTCAATCTTTGATTTTTGATCAATTTTGGGAATATTTTTAGAATTTGAAAAAGTTTAATTTTTGATATTATTATAAGTTTTGGAATATATTTAGAATTTTGAAAAAGTTTTTATTTTGTTTTAATTTTTGCAATATCTTTAGAATTTTGAAAATAGTTTCAATTTTTGATTTTGTAATATTCTCTTGAACATGTTTGAACTTTTGAAGAAAATTGAAATTTATGATTTTATTAATATTTTTAGAATCTTAGAAAAAGTTTCAATTTTTGATTTTGTTATAATTTTTGCAATATGTTTTGAATTTTGAAAAAAGTTTTAATTTTTGATTTTGTAATAATTTTTGGATTGTTTAGAATTTTGATGACATGAAATGTTTTGTATGACATGAAATTTTATTATTATTATTGAGAATTATGGCATTATAAGTTTGTCAAAAAAATGTTTTCAAGTGTGTCAAAAGAAAGATTTTTATTTATCTCTTTACCATTTTTAGGAAAAAAATAAAATTACTTGTATGACAAGAAATATATTTGTATGACATGACATTTTATTATTATTATAGAGAATTATGGTATTATAAGTTTGTCAAAAAAATGTGGTCAAGTGTGTCAAATGAAAGATTTTTTTGATTTTTTTACCCATTTTTTGGAAAAAAATAAAATTAATTATTTATATGACATGAAATTATATTATTATTATTGAGAATTGTGGCATTATAAGTTTGTCAAAAAATGTTGACAAGTGTGTCAAAAATGATTTCATTTATATTTTTAGCCAAATTTTTGGAAAAAAAAATTTTGCTGATTTTATGACGTAAATGTAATTGAAAATGAAATTGGACATGGAAATTTTTGAATTTGTTATAGTTTTTGAAATATTTTTGGAATTTTGAAAAAACTTTGTATTTTTGATTTTGTAATAATTTTTGAAATATTTTTAGAATTTTGGAAAAAGTTTTAATTTTTGCAATATTTTTAGAATTTTGAAAAATAATAGAATTTTTTTATATATAATTTTAGAATTTTGAAAAAAGTTTCAATTTCTGATTTCGTAAGAATTTTTGGAATATTTTTACTTTTTTATTTTATTATAATTTTTGGAATTTTGAAAAAAGTTTCAATTTTTGCAATATTTTTTGCAATACGTTTAGAATTTTGGAAAAAGTTTTAATATTTGATTTTGTAAAAAGTTTATCCTCGTACAAAGCTTTTGGTGAAAACTATATAAAAAGCCTTAACACAAATACAATCCTTCATGTTTTATTATTTAAATTTGTAGTCATAAAATAAAAGGAGAAAAATCAAATTTGCTTAAAAAAATTTCAAAACAAAACTAAAATGTTATTGTATAAATGAAGTGGCATATTCCTTGATTATGTGGCACGCTTCAAAGTTAAAATTGTTGATTTCTAAATGAGTATTTGAGAAATTTACCTGAGTTAATCCTCGTTGCGCATCATTTCATATATTTTTTAACATTTATGATCTGTCTGTTATGATATATTTATGGTAGTTTTCCGACAACACAACATTTCAACACAATCGTTTTAATAATGCCATAATTCTCAATCATAATAATAAAATTTCATGTCATACAAATAATTAATTTTATTTTTTTCCAAAAAATTGGGTAAAATAATAAATATAAATCTTTCTTTTGACACACTTGACAACATTTTTTTGACCAACTTCTAATGCAATCATCTAGTTTTTGATCTCACATACCAATCCCTACCATCAAGAATTCTATTCGTAATGACTTAAAACGAGCGTTTTTTAAGCCAAAAATATGAAAGATGCTATTTTTGACACACTTAATGTTTTTTTTGACACACTTCCAGTACAGTTATCAAACACAGCGTCCTTTCGGACCTGTCCATAGAGTATATCTATTTTTAGGAACCAAATTTTTTAGAATCAGTAGGTCCTAAAACGTCGAGAAATGCCAAAAAAGTGGGGGTAAGAAGTTCACTTTTGGCTCATGAATGTAATACTTAGGTCTTTCAGATCGAAGTAATATAAAATATAAATACATTGCCGGAAAAAAGAAGCCTAATTGAATTGATTGAAAAAAATCCCAAATATTATAATAAAATCAAAAACTCCAACTTTCTTCAAAATCCAAAAATATTCAAGAGACTATTACAAAATAAACAACTCAAACTTTTTTCAAAAATCCTAAAATATTTAAAAATATCATAAAATCAAAAATTTAAATTTTGAAAAAAAAATTTAAAAATATTCCAAAAATTATAATCAAAAGTTTTAAATTTTTCAAAATTCTAAGCAATCCAAAAATTATTACAAAAGAAAAATTAAAACTTTTTTCAAAATTCAAAACATATTGCAAAAATTATAACAAAATCAAAAATTGAAACTTTTTCTAAGATTCTAAAATATTAATAAAATCATAAATTTCAATTTTCTTCAAAAGTTCAAACATGTTCAAGAGAATATTACAAAATCAAAAATTGAAACTATTTTCAAAATTCTAAAGATATTGCAAAAATTAAAACAAAATAAAAACTTTTTCAAAATTCTAAAAATATTCCAAAACTTATAATAATATCAAAAATTAAACTTTTTTCAAAATTCTAAAAATATTCCCAAAATTGATCAAAATCAAAGATTGAAATTTCAAATTCTAAAAATATTGCCAAAATTATACCATAATCAAAAATTCAAACTTATTTTCCAACTGTTCCTGTTATTCAGAAGTCGTAGAATCACACAAAACGATTACAAAAGAAATATCTTTCTCATAATTGCATTTTTTTTTAAAACGACATTTAATTTGCAACAACTTGATATTTCCCAATCGTTCCTATAAGTTGGGAGGAGTTGAAACTGGATAGAAACATGTCCAATTTCATGTTCAAATACAATTTCATGTTCAAGTCATACAAATAATTACATACCTAATTGTATTTTTTTCAAAAAAATTGGGTTAAAAAATAAATGAAAATCATTCTTTTGACACACTTGACAGTATTTTTTGACACACTTGCAATACAATAATCAAGGTTCTGGTCTCACATACCAATGCCAACCATCAAGATTTCTCCACATTCAATGTTACTACTCGTAATCACTTAGAATGAACGATTTATTAAGCAAAAAATATGCTCATTTTCGTGTTTTGACCCACTTCATGATTTTTTGACAAACACTTGACACACACTCTCTTTCGCCAATACAAATTTCGACAATACTAAACATACCAAATGTTTAGGCATTTTCAAAAAAAATCTATAACACATGCGCATTTTCAAAGGAATAGCCCTAAAGTAATATTCAAAAAAACGTAGAAAAATCTGTTTGGAATCCTAAAACTTTATATTATTTTAAATATTTTATTTTACTTGTTGTAAGTTTCGCAATAAATACAAATTATAATTATTGTTTTATTTTTATTTTTTATTTAAACAAAATATATATGTATATATATATTTTTGCTCGATTAATTTCGGTTGTTACACCATTATCAAGAGCTTGAAAAATATATACTAAAGAAAAATGATTAACAAAAATATAAAACAAAACAGTTTTTGAAGCTACTCAAATTCGAAAAAATTAAACATAAAATAATTCAATGAACAAGTAAGAATTTAACAATAAACAATTCAAATTCAAATTAGAAAAAATCTTTATAAAAATTAGTATCAAAATAGCTAATGAAGGCAATACCACTGTGTAAATAAAGTTTATAAAAATTTTTTGAAAAAAAATGTATAAAATAAATAAATGTATACTAAAACTTTATCTTCAAAACATGATAGCACATAATATATTATCTATGTAAACCAAAAGAAATTACTAAAAATGCATGCGGCAAAACTGCATTTCAAAGCAATAAATGAAAAATTGGTTTTACGATTTTCGATGATATGATTTTTCGATTTTGTGAATCGAATTTTCGATTATATGATTTTCGGTGATGTGATTTTTCGATGCTATGACTTTTCGACGTAATGAATTTTCGGTGATATGATTTTCGATGTTGCGATTTTCGATTGTGTGATTTTTCGACAGTATGATTTTTATTTTTCAATTTATTGCTTTTTTTCGATGGTATTATTTTTCGATGATATTACACGATCCGATTAATATACTTCACAAACAAACTTAAATCGTTTAAAGCAAAAACATGAGAAATGTCAGAGAGAATTTTTTAAATGATTATATAGTTGTGTTTTGTATGTAAGCTTGTGCTTTTGTATGTAAGCAAATGCTTTTCTTTGCGGGTGCAGCCCCCGGGATACATCCTAGTTATCTATATATATAAAATTCTTGTGTCACAGTGTTTGTAACAAAACTCATCCGAAACGGCTTGACTGATTTCCATGAAATTTTATGTGTATATACGGTAGGTCTGAGAATCGTTCGTAAACTATTTTTATACCCTTAAGTGATAAAAGGGGCCCTCCCTCCAAAAAATTTTTGTATTTTTCAGACAAAATTTTTTATTTTTATTTTTTTATGATTTGACATTAAAAAAATACATATAATCCTTAATTTTCCCCCTTCTACCATCAAGCCCGATTTTTTAATTGCGATATTAGTACTGGAATACTCTTCCATTACTCCTCCAAAACGGCCCGATTGATTTCCATGAAATTTTATGTGTATATACGGTAAGTCTGAGAATCGGTCGTAAACTATTTTGTATACCCTTAGGTGATAAGGGGGGCCCTTCCCCCCAAAATTTTTTGTATTTTTCAGACAAAATTTTTTATTTTTATTTTTTTATGATTTGACATTAAAAAATACATTTAACCCTTAATTTTCCCTTTTTACCACCAACCCCCCATTTTTAATTGCGATATTAGTACTGGAATACTCTTCCATTACTCCTCCGAAACGGCCTGACTGATTTCCACTGATTTCCATGTGTATATACGGCAGGTCTGAGAATCGGTCGTAAACTATTTTTTTTACCCATAAGTGGTAACGGGGGCCCTCCTCCCCCCAAAAATGTTTTGTATTTTTCAGACAAAATTTTTTGTTTTTATTTGTTTTAGATTTGACATTACAAAATACATATAATCCTTAATTTTCCCCTTCTACCACCAATCTCCATTTTTTAATTGCGATATTAGTACTGCAATACTCTTCAATTCTCAGTAGTCGATAACTGATCAATCTATTAATCTATCTATCTATCTTCTATCTACATATCTATATATGATAAATAAAAATGTAAATGTTCGTTTGTTCAAAGTAGGCAATCTAGGAATGTACAATGTTGCATTCAAATATAGAAAGGTTATTATATAGTGTTTTTTTAGCGATATGTGTTTCATATAGGAATGTAAGCTGTCAACAAGCACAAGTGTCCCTCACCTGCATTAATCTCAATTCAATCTTTTTATGGTCGAGTTTCACTTAAAGACTTAATTTAATCGATTAGTTATGTATGGGTGATCACCCATATTTTGTTTTGTCCAATTTATCAACCATATTGGTTGATTACCGGTTAATTGTATAACCACACCAGTGTCCAGTGTTATTGTATAACCAGTGTGTTGATGGTTGTTAATGACTTTGTGTAACAACACTTTGACCTAAATGGGAGTAGTGCTAACCACTAGACCATTTAACACATATATACATACATTTATATACATACGGTCATAAAAATGTTCTATTTCATTTTTGCCCATTGCATGGAAATTGGTTCTATTGTATATTATACCAAATACTTCCACACGGAATGGCATTTTGATAATTTGTTTGAAACCAGATTTTAAAAAACGATTTAGTGCATTTGTTCAAAACAGCAGTTGACATTATGTATGTGATACATATCGTCGCTTTAATAATGAAATGACGTATACGCAAAAGTATAGTTTCGAGATATTTGAGTTTAAAGTTTGATGTGCGCATGCATTTGCATGGACGTTAATTTATAATTTATTAATTCTTACCCCCAGTCATAAAATAATTCGAAAATGTAAAAACGCCAATTCAAAGATACCCTTATGGGGAATGCAGCGCACCTATTATATAAAAACAACGTATAAATAGCATACGTTGTTTCATTATTAAAGCGACGATATATAAGTTTCAATAGTTCAGGTTGACAAAACGCCTGCTAGAGGACATGTGAGAAGATTCAATGCTCAAACAATAAACGAAGTGACAATTCATAAAGTCGGCAATAAATTTCAACCGGGATATATTTTTTGTCAATAAAAGAAGGATTAATGATTCGAGGGAAAGATTTCCACATTTTGAAATGCCGTCAATTGTTTCACCAATACATGGTAGATATGTATGCAAAAACATTCGAAACAAAACGTTTAATATTCATTCGTTTAAATCAAACCAAGCTTTTCTCTGAAGTACCAGTTTATTTGCGAAAGACAATTTAATATGACGGTTATTCACAACTAACGCACATACACAAAATCATCTCAAATGCACACGGCAAATATCCGATGCCAGCTTCGATAAAGATTTGTAGGAAGTTGTGACGAAAAATATGTAACATGGGAAAATATATAAATCGCACATGGTTGATGATATTTCCAGTCCAATATAGCAAAATGATTGAAGATCTGTGCGTAGTAATCGCGAACTTAGTTCTCAATCAATTATTAATGCTACCGCCGAATCGATCTGCTCCGTCGATCAATGTGAAATTACGTCGTTAATATAAATACAATACTGATGATTAGCATTTCAATTCAAAAGATCACAATTGTCAATTAAATTGATGTTGGCAATCACCATAAAAAAAGATCACGCACAATCATTAAAAGTGCGCGCTTAAGATGTAGAACGGATTGATTTTCGTATGGACAATTATATGTTGCGTAAACAGAATAGAGGCATAAAACTAGATAATCTCTATATCTAAACCAACAATGGAGCCACAACAAATAAATGTATGTAATGCAGAAGCATCGAGAAATTGAATATTAGAAACCTGTAGGTTCTCTTTTCTTAGTGAGCACTGAGCACAATGAACATATGGGTACTGCGAACATTTGTAAATCTATTTATGTTTTGTTCTGTTCTATATAGAGATGACACACCTCTACTAATTTAACAACTTAATTAAATTTTTTTTTTGCTTACTTGAAAACTTATTTGATCGCTAATTTTTCATATATCCGAGCTGATCAGCTAGAGTGCTGATTATTTTTCGTCCATATTTTTAAAAAGATAAATTAGAAATTATGCTATAATTCTCATTATCACTTTTTGAAATCATTGCTACTACGTCAACAAAATGTCTGTGCACAAGCTTTATTTATAAGCGTAGCAAAGCACGCCGGGTCCTGCTAGTTATATGTATTTAAACAACTATTCAACTAAACATTATTCAACTCCAGAGCTTAATTCGATCAAATGAAACCTATGAAAATATATGCGATTGATATAACTAACAAAACTTTTAATTTTCCGAAGTTCAGATATTTATTTAATATGAATTATTGTATTAATAAATAAAAACAAATTTTCTTGGAATCATTATTCTTATCCGAAAAGTTTGTACAAAAAACTAAATTTGAAAAGAAAGCAGCAAAACTGGAAATTTAAATTAAATAAAAATAGAAAAAAAAACACAACAAGAAAAACAAAAAATGTGAGAAATTTTCAAGTTGATTTTCACAATTTTAAAAAGATTTGTTCGAGTGGAAAATACACAAAATTTATGTTATTATTTTTCTTTTGCAAGAAAAGTTTCAATGGAATAATTTTTTGCTTTCGATTTTAAGGAATTTGTTTAAAAACTCAAAACAGTTCAAGATGTTATATGATAATATTCTCAATCATTGAAATGACTATCCTGGACGATGAAACTAATAGGATTTCTATAAAATAAAAGTTTTTTAGAAGAAAAATATTGGACTAATGGCAATATATAAGTGTTCAAAATAAATTTATAATCAATTTTTGCTTTACTCTGTAGGACATGTATTGACATGTTGTAACGTTCGTCCTATTTCTAATTAAAACATTTTAATTCATATCAGGAAAATTCGTTTTCATCGAAATAAAATTCGAATCCAAATTCAAATTCAGATTTAACGAAAGAACACTTCATCTAATAATTCCTTTTAACATCTAAATAAAAAAACACACACCGAAAATTGAACGAAACGAAATTATTTTTGGCCACTCTGCATTTTGTTTGGTTAAAAAACAAGGTGTGGTGAGTCACTATGACTTTGTTTTTGAAATCATATTTGATTCGATGTTTCATCTCGAAACTAAAAAGTACTTTAAATAAAAAGAAAATTTGTTATAAGATAAAATTAAATTATCAAAAATAGTAAAAAAAATGAATTTTCCACGTTTTCTCATTTTTATTTTTCGAAGAAAAACATGAACAGTGAAAAAAATAAAAGAAAAATGAAAAGAATAAATAGAAAAAAAATTTTCATGTTTGATTTTAAAACATACAAATGCACCACGAATATTGTCATTTCAAGTAAATCGATCCTGCACAGTTCATAAACTTTCAAAGTCTGTCAAAGTTTATCTTCGCCACTTGAGTTAATAGATTGCTAACTTAATAGGAAGTCAACATTGATACAGATGTGATATACAGAAAGGGGTGATTATCATAGAATATTTGAGGCTGATAACATAGAGTCGATTGTAGGAATTTGATAGAAAGCTAAGGCGGCAGAGAAATAATCAGAGGCAGATTTCTGAAAATAAATTGAAGACTTCAATCAAACTTCAAGGATAAATAGATTAGATTTATTTTTTTTTCTTAATATTTTTATTTTATGTATATAAATGTTTCTCCAACTAATTATGGTGTCATTTATTAAGAATTTGAACTGAAATGTTAGTCTAGGAGTAATAAGTTGATAAGAGATTCCACTGGTCCGGATTCGTATGAACCATATTTGTTTTCTGAAAAAGAATTTATAATAAGTTAACATAACTAAATATATTGTTGCGAAAAGTCCAAGTACTAACAATGTATTTCACATGTGTTTTGTCAAATGGATAAAATACTGTATTGCTTTCTTGTTTAATGAATATTATTTTCTCACAAATTTTCAGTGCTCGCTCGTACTTCACTCGCATTGTAAACTTTTGTTCGGAAACAAACTAGTTCATTAAACATCTCAGCAATAAATTACTATTATAGATGTAAGTTGCTATTAAGGGCACATTCAAAACATATCACACATATTCACGGTATTAAATTTGATCACGCTAAAATTGTTATTGTATGAAAATTGATGTTGACAGTCAACAAAGAGCCAGAAAGACAAACAGGGGTCCTATTATCAAAACCGATAGTAATCACCCGTATACTTTATAATTACTACTACAAATAACGGATGGTTTTTAACGAAGGGTTAAAAAATGATATTTTCAAGACTCTTCGTTATGAGAAAGTGTGGTGATTATTAATATTCAACTCCAGAGTATGTTGAATTTAATCTGTCATAAAATGATAGATATAAAACGAATTTAATTTGAAAATTTAAAAAAATGTTTACAAAACAATTATTTATTTAAATAATTATTAATTAATTTATCTTTTAATTATTTGATCAATCATTTTAATTTAATTAATTAGTCATTTTCATCCACCAATGAAATATAATGTTTTAATTCTAGTAAATCCATAGATTTTTTTTTATTTATTAGAAATTATTTTTTTAAATCTTAATCTTCTCATTGTATATTTATATTATTTAAAACTAACTATACCTTTTCAAACTAAGCAATTTTGCCGTTTTTAGTTACCATTTGCAAAATTCATATTTCAGAAATTTTCTTTGTTGATGACTACAACAATGTCAAAAAAATTTAATGAAAATTTCTTATTTTTGTTATTAATGTAAATAAAACAAACTGCTTTTTTTAGAATAAAAATGATGGAGTTTTAGGTAGATTTCATATAAAAATCTACCTATTGCAATGTGCCTGATCTCGGAATTTCGGAAAAATGTTGGTGCCAAACGACTATATATGATAAGCGGCGACGGAAAAACAAAAAAAAACAATATATATATATATATATATATATATATATATATATATATATATATATATATATATATATATATATATATATATATATATATATATATATATATATATATATATATATATATATATATATATATATATATATATATATATATATATATATATATATATATATATATATATATATATATATCAGTGGCGGATTAAGACTTCAGGGGGCCCTAGTGCGGGTAAATTTTTGGGGGCCCTTTATCCTCATTTGCCAAAACTTATTACTAAATAAAACGGTCATCAGCTTCGAAAAAAACCCTAGTAAATTAAAGTATTTTCAAAAATTCATTTTTGATGGCTAAAAAACAGAACTGATTTTTTGATGATTCAAAACTGCATGTCTGAAATCAGAACTGCGAATAACGATAACAATCACACCCTTAAAAATCTCTGAAATAGAGTATATACAATGTGTATCATGAATTGATTCTCTAGTTCAAACGATACTCTTGCAGCAGTTTTTAACTATGGGTTCCATTGTTTCCTCAGATTCTCAAATAAATAATTCCAAATAAAATTTTCGATTTCTCCATTTTGCAATCTAAAAGCAATAATCTATTCGAATATTTTAAATAAAGATATATGATTTATAAAGAAAATAAATAAAAAACAAAAGTTTTAATTCCGAACATCCGAGAGTGATGAAACTCTGGGCTCGAATCACAATGGCAACTTTCTTGGAGCTCTTGAACTTTTGGCTAAATTTGATCCTTTCTTAAAAGAGCATAGTGAAAAATATGACAACAAAGGAAAAGGTATGCGACATCTGAAGCAAACTTAATGAAATGATAAAAGTGATTGTTATTGGGATATTTTTATGAAGAACGTCGTACTTCTCAAGCACAATATGTGACGAATTTATTACCACCATGGGGCAAGAAATTAAAAATCGTATTGCAGCCGTCGTCATTGACGCAGTTTATTATTCGATTAGTGTTGACTCCACTCTGGATGTAAGTCATTCGGATTAATTGGCTTTTTGCATTCGATATGTAAAAGATGGTAAAATCAATGAACGATTAGTTGCTTTTATTCCAATTGAGGGTCAAACATAAGAGTATCTTTTTGGCATCGTTTAAAAATTCCTCGAAGAAAACAAAATTGACATACAAAATTGCAGAGACAACGTCATATGACAACGCAAACAAGATTGCCGGAATTAGTGGCGGTTTTCAAGAGTTGATTCGATTGTTGTAAGGATTGTTGTAAAGATTGTTTGTAAAGATTGTTGATTATTTTTTTTTATTTCAATGAAATTAGGCTCGATGTCAATACTGTTACCGTTACCGTTCCCAGCTGAACGATAACTTTTCAAAATGAAAGTAATCAATAATATATTTACATCGAGAGTAGCGGTTCCAAAATTTCCGTTTTGCAAATACTGACAAAGTTTCTCACGTTACCGGTGTAGTACCGATACCCTAGAAAATAGAATAACTAAAACACTTTTTTTAGAAAAGTTATTGAAATAAATATAAACAAAATATTTAAATTAGACTTTAGTCAGATTTATTTTATTTCAATTAGTAAAAAGAATACTTTTAATTATTATTTTCAGTAAAAAAACACACAAACAATTTTAAAAAGATTAGTGTTGCAATAAACTTTTAATAGAATTTCAATAAATTTTCAAAAAATATTCTTCTATCTATCTTCTTCTATCTTCTATCTTCTTCTATATAAATAAAAATGTAAATGTTCGTTTGTTCAAAATAGGTAATCTCCTTAAGTACTGGATCGATTCCTTTGAAATTTTGACGATTAGTTGCATTTCAATAAAGGCGGGGTTTTACATGATTTTTTTTAGCTGTATATGTTTCATAACATAGGCTGTCAACAAGTACAAGTTTTTTACCTGTTGTATTCTCAATTAACTCAGTGTTATGGTCGAGTTTCACTTCATGCTTAATTTGATCGATTAGTTTTGTATAGTAATCAGCTCATAGATTATTTTGTGTCCTCTTTTCGGTAGCACTGTCCTCCTTTGGAGCAAGAAGGTCCTCCGTCCTCATTTACTATAAAGATGTCCTCTTTATTCGTTTTATTTATTTTATCAATGAATTTTATTTTTAAATTAAAACATGCTTCTCTGTCGGAAGAGTAAAACGTCGTATTGCTTTCGTGTTTAATGAATTTTATTTTCTCACAAATTTGCAATGCTCATTGCTCGCTCGCATTGTAAACTTTTGATCGAAAATAAACTAGTTCATTAAACATCTCAACAATAAAGTACTATTATACAGTTAGTTTCTTAGGTGCCTTTGCATGTCAAAACATAGATGCAATGAAAAATTCTGGCAAATATGGTCGAAAATTCACTGAGTTTCATTTTTATAGAAAACTCAAAATGCAACAAAAATTAAACGAGATTGGCTAATCTATTCAGTTTTATGTTTTGTATGCCGTTTATTTGGTGATTTAAATGGAAAATCGCAAGCACTTTCATTAAAAAGATTCCATAACTGGAATAATTCATCACATTTCGAAGCATGAAGAGTCTAAGTATCACATGAACAATAATTTTACATATAAAATGCGTATCAAAAATGAACTTACTTTCGAGAAATCTTTTAATAATACAACTAAAATTGCATCACGAGGACTTGCTTTTCGTGGTCACGATGAAATTTTAGGATCAAAACACAATGGAAACTTTCTTGGATCTCTTGAATTATTGGCTAAATTTGATCCCTTTTTACAAGAACATATTTCTCGTTTTGGCAATAAAGGAAAATGTACACTCTTTTCATGTAACATTGACAAATGATTTTTAGGTATATTTCATATAAAAATCTACCTATTGCAATGGGCTTCATCTCGGAATTTCGGAAAAATTTTTGTGCCAAACGACTATATATGATAAGCGGAGACAAAAAAACAAAAAAAAAAAAATTTATATATATATATATATATATATATATATATATATATATATATATATATATATATATATATATATATATATATATATATATATGTATATATATATATATATATATATATATATATATATATATATATATATATATATATATATATATATATATATAAACGATATGAGATATAACGAAAACGACCGGCACTCTCACGGTCGCATTTGTTGAGGTAGATCAAAAAATTTTCTATACTTGTGTGTTTTAATAATATCTTGGACAAGTTCGTGAATCAGCAAAATCCGACACGTGGTTAAGAAACTAGAGGCTTTTTTCTGAAAAAAATTGATTTTTTAAAACCGTTATAACGGCCGTTTGGATACTAATATTTCAAAAAATTTAAAAAATTTAGAATCTTTGGAATCTTTTTTATCAATTTGTTTTAAATCTAGACCTCTGCAGTTAGAGGTTTCTGAGTGAGCGGCTCCAACAAAAAAGTTTGCAAAAAAAAATTTTTTTTGAAACAACCGGCACTCTCACCGTCGCATTTATAAGGCCAGATCAAAAAACCTTTTCTAAAAATGTGCGTTTTGTTAATATCTTGGACAAGTTCGTGAATCAGCCCAATCCAGCACATGGTTAAGAAACTAGAGGCTTTATACTAGAGAAAAACTCTGTTTTTTAGATCCGTTATAACGGCCGTTTGGATTTTAATACTTTTAAAAACTTCATAAATTTAGAATCTTTGAAACCTTTTTAATCAGTTTCTTTCAAAAAAAAGACCTCTGCAGTTGGAGGTTTCTGAGTGAACGGCTCCAACAAAAAAGCTTGTAAAACACAAAATGCGTTTGAATCAACCGGCGCTCTCACGGTTGCATTTGTGGAGCCAGATCTAAAAACCTTTCTTTAAAATGTGTGTTTTAATAATATCTTAGACGAGTTCGTAAATCAGAAAAATCTGACATATGGTTAAGGAACTATAGGCTTTATACTAGAAAAAAAAGTGGTTTTTTTAATCCGTTATAACGGCCGTTTGGATACTAATATTTTTAAAATTTTCATAAATTTAGAATCTGTGAAAACATTTTAATCCGTTTCTTATAAATATAAATCTCTGCAGTTAGAGGTTTTTGACTTGTTGGCTTCAACAAAAAAGTTTGCAACAATCCCCAACTACAATTTCCAAAAACCTTATAACAGTCAATGTCAACCTTATAACAGTCAAAAAATAAAAGATTTGAATAGAAGAAATTAATTTTTTTTTCTTAGAAATAAACTATTTTGATATTTTGCAGTAATTGCACGACATATGATATAGAGTAGGTTTGTGTCAAAAATTATCACACACATGTTCTGTGGTAGATTTGATATTTGTTTGTTGCAAAATTGGATACATATAATTTTGCTTGTAGGTAGCTAATTTTCTTTTTAAAATTTGTTCGATATCTGTTTGAAATTAGTTTGTTTTGTTTAAACTAATCTGATACATCAGATTCTACTGGCACACAAAACTGTCTGATCTCGAAATCTACCTATCTCTAGCGGATATACGTGCCGCTTGGACTTTTTTTTATTATTCGGAATATTTTTAGGAAAAGCATCGTATCTTTCAAGCACAATTTGTGAAGAATTCATCTCTATCATGGCAAAACATGTTAAAAATCACATTGTTTCGGAAATTATAAAGTCTCGATATTATTCGTTTAGTGTCGATTCCACTCAGGATGTGAGCCATACAGACCAGTTGTCTTTTTGTGTTCGATATGTTAAAAGTAATACAATTTGTGAACGATTTATTTCATTTATTGAAATCGAAGGTCATACATCGAATTATCTTTTTGGCATCATTATGAAATTCCACATTGAAAACGAAATAAACATTGATAATTGTAGAGGCCAGTCATATGACAACGCTTACAATATGGCAGGTATTTATGGTGCCCTACAAAGATTGATTCGTCAAACAAATGAAACAGCAATTTTTGTTTCTTGCTCTGCTCATTCCTTAAATTAAGTCGGTAAATATAGTGTTTCTGGCAATACTACTGCAACTAAGTTTTTTGATATGGTTGAAAAACTTTATGGATTTTTCGTATATTCTCCTTTTCGATGGAATCGATTACAAGAACAATTAACCGAAAATAGCGAATACATGTTAAAGAGAGCAACTGGAACGAGATGGTCAGCTAGATACGAATCAGTTCACGTTTTACATTCTTGTTATTTAAAAGTGTTGAATGTTTTAAAATCTTTCCTACATGAGGAAAGCTTCAGTGATGATAACAAAGCGGTGGTAACAGGTTTGATAAAAAAAACTATGTCAATTCGATAATATTTTGATGCTTGTCCTCTGTAAAAGTGTACTAACCAAGTTTAATTTTGTGAATCGAGCATTACTAAAATCTAATTTAACTATCTCGGTGACAAAAAACTGTTTGATTTAATAGTTACAGATTTGGAAAATAAAGATTACAACAAAATTTTTGATGATGCCTGTCAGCTTTTAAATTCTGTTTCATCTAATATTCAAACCGCAAATAATATTCGAACTTGCTCAACGTTACAAACACTTTGTCTAGAGGAACAAAAAGACCACCTTGAAAAATCGTTGTTCAAGCCAATTATAAAGGCTTTTCTTTTCAATCTGAGAGAGCGTGCTAAAGATTATGAAGATCTAGATTCTAGATAGTACTCGTTTTTGATACATCTAAATTTAATGAGTGATGAAGAGATTGCTAATTCTTGCAGAACAATAACCGCAAAATACCCAAAAGATCTCAATGCAAATCAATTGATTGACTAATGTCAATTTGCCAAAAATTATTTCACATTTCATAATTTAAATTATGAATCGATGTACAAAACAATGTTCAATAATAATCTTTACACCACTTTTCCGAATATCGATATTTTATTACGAATGTTTTTATGCATGTTTGTCGATTATGTTATAGGCGAACGATCATTTTCAAAACTGAAGTTAACCACAAGTTATTTGCGTAATACTATGAGTAATGATCGTTTGAACGATTTATCCATTCTTTCTATTGACAATAAAATTTTGGACGAAATTAAATTCTATGAAATTATAGACACTTAAATTCAGAAAAAATGTAATTTTAATGCCTGAAAATAAATATATTTCAAACTTGTCTGGTTTTAGTTTCTTTTTTGCTTATGCTTGGGGCCCCTGAATCGCGGGGCCCTGGTGCGGTTGCCTTAAAACTTGTATGATAATCCACCACTGATATATATATATATATATATATATATATATATATATATATATATATATATATATATATATATATATATATATATATATATATATATATATATATATATATGTATATATATAGTGTTTATTGAGGTTACTGTTGGCACTTGGCGAAACATTATTAATAATAAATTTATTTTTAATAAAAGAAACACTTGTTTGTATTTCGCAAATTAATTTTTGTTTCTAATTAATAAAATAAAGTTAAAGTTTTTGTTTCTAATTAAAAATAAAATTAAAAACAGCTCAACCGGTTTCGGTTTTTACACCATTTTCAAGAGCTTCAAAATTGTTACAAAGAAAAAATAATACAACATGTCATTTATATACAAATAAAATTAAATTAAAAATGAAACTAGATCAAAACTGAATACAAAACAATTTTTAAATTTAAATAATAGTAAATTCTAAGACAGTGATCGCAAATACGTGGCACGCGTGCCCGACTTGGCACGTTTAAAAATTTGTCTGGCACGGCAAACATTCTGAAATTGTATCCAAAATTGTCCTTTAATTCGCGTTTTAGGAATCATATTAAAGAAAAGATTTTTCCAGATATTTTGTAGTAAGTTAAATATTACTATTAGTCCAGTAAAAGATGGTGCAAATAGTAGGGAGCTTCCAAATTCTTTGAATCAGCATCGATTTGCCAGAAATTCCTGAATCGATGTGCCTGAAAATTTGAAATTAAGCTCAACACACCCTCCATTTCATAATCTACCCTACGCGATTTTATTTTTAAAGGAAAAAACTACCCCTTCTTGTCAAAACTTATTAACCTACAAATTAAATCTTAACAAATAAATCTTAGTAAATAAAGATCACAATCACATATCTCAACCCTTAAAAACCACGCACTACTATGATAACAGTAAAAAAGTTATTACGGGCGACAAATTTATTTTCTTTTTTTAACTTAACTACATTAAATTTAAATGTTTTTTCATTAATATTTAGTATATGGAACCCCCGTGAGAACGACTATCAATCTCCTCCTTTTCTTGATCTAAGATCGGAGCACTATTATGACAGATTTTGCCAGAGCGAGCACTACAAGCTGCGTTGCAAAAAAGTCCAACTTTTCGACAGATACATAATGCACCACATCCTTTTTTGCAATTACAGAAAATCATTTTTAAAAGGTTTTCCGCACGAATTTTTTGCATTCTGATGTGCTTCGCTACGCTTATAAATAAAGTTTTTGCGTAGACATTTTGTTGACGTAGAAGCAATGATTTCAAAAAAGTGGTAATGAGAAATGCTAGCATATAATTATTAATTTTTCTTTTTAAATATATGAATGAAAAATAATCAGAACTCTAGCTGATCAGTTCGGATATATGAAAAATTAACGATCAAATAAGTTTTCAAGTAAGCTTATTTGATCTCTAACTTATTTGATCGCTAATTTTTCATATATCTGAACTGATCAGCTAGAGTTCTGATTATTTTTCATTCATATATTTAAAAATAAAAATAAAAAATTATATGCTAGCATTTCTCATTACCACTTTTTGAAATCATTGCTTCTACGTCGACAAAATGTCTACGCAAAAACTTTATTTATAAGCGTAGCGAAGCACACCGGGCCCTCCTAGTAATAATAAAAAAACAAAGAAAAATAATACGTCATTAACAACATTCATTTCACCATTAACCCCATAATTCATTTCCTCATTCACAACATTCATAGAAAAATATTACGTCTATACACTCCTATAATAAAAAAACAAAAAAAATATTACGTGTATTCACTCCTAAATCAATTCATAAACTAAATTGAAATTTGAAAAGAAAATATAAAATACTAAATTTAATTTTTTTATATTAATTTTTTTATATTCTCTTAAAGCAGGCTACAGACCTTCAATCAATTTGTCAATCAATTGAAAACGAAAATAAACGAAATAAAATTTAGGGGATTTTTACACTAAATTTTATTTCGTTTGTTTTCGTTTTCGAATTGATTGACAAATTGATTGAAGGTCTGTAGCCTGCTTATCGTTTTTGTGAAGAAAAATATATACTTGGGCAATTCCATTTTCATATTGTATGTGGCAGGGCGTTCAATTCAAAAATACATTTTAATTCGTCTATAACTTTTTTATTTATGATCCGAAAAATCCCAAAAATCTTTAAAATCTAAGTTAAACTAATATCAGTTAGCAGTGAAAATTTAAAATGAATCAAAATTCGAATAAAAAAGCCTTAGGCTGTACAAAGTTTTTTTTAGCGTATTAATATATAAGATGTATTCTTATGAGGTAAACTTTTGTGAAAGACGGTTTATTTCTACCACCTTCATACTTTGTTCATAATAACTCAAATACAACAGTAATATTATTACCGAAATTTCTTCTCAAATAATAGATGTATTCCCGGAAAAAACTGCTGTAAATGTGTCATTTAATTTTATACAAAAGTATATAATCAATAAAGGTTTATGAACATGATACGCAATCATATAAAATTACTAAATACATATACTAAATCTTCTAATAATATTACCGCCACAAGTTTTAAAGTAGCAAAAGACATTGTCAAACATGGCAAAGTATTTACGGATTTATTAAATCAACTCTTTTAAGTTGTGGTGAAACACTTTTCAAAAACTTTGAAAGCAAAGATAAAATTCTCACTCGTAGCCAAAGTATGCAGTTATGTGCAAATACCGTAAGAAATTTTAAAAAATTTTATAAAAATACGTGAAAATATTTCTAAACAGTTAAAATCTGATCTTCATGCGGTTGAAGTGTTTGCATTGGCAGTTGATAAGAGTACAGATATTAACTCCGATGCCAGACTGGCAAATTCTATGCGTTGTGCTACATTTGGAAAATACGACAAACTCCTAAAACTAGAATCTTTGAAGGAACGAATTTTTATTTACACATTTAACGTTTGTGAAATTATCTCCCTCGACGCTAACGCGTCTCGTGAACAAAAGTGTCACTCACGTTAAAGCAAAGTTTTCATTTTTTGTAGTAAAATGTACTATTTCATAATTGGATTGGCACGCGAATATAGCGATTATTAGAAAAAAATATTGTTTTGGCATGCCAAAGAAATTCAGTTGCGAACCCTGTTCAAAGAGCTGACATTTTTAAAATTATTGTTTATCCATTAAATATTAAAATTAATATATGAAATAATGACTGCATCTTGGTATCTAACAAAAGGAAATTACAACACAATTTAGAATTTTCTGAAAACAAGTAAAAATGTGTGTTAAAGAAACAGATCTGGGTTGGTTAAAGGCGAATAAATGACATCTGTTTGTAAATTTAATAAACTTTTATTTAAATAAAGAGCTTTACGAATTTCAAACGATTCAAGAATATCAAGTTTGGGGCCTTTAGTTTCAACATGATGAATTTTTAGATTTTCGTTATTAAGAAAACAGCTATTATGGTTTTCGTTAGCTAAATGGTTAGAAACAGTTGAACTTGTATGTCCCAATCTTAGTGCCCTAAAATGTTCTGAGCATCGCTGTTTGAAATGACGACCACTTTGACCTATATATAGCATTACAATCTTCACAACTAATTTGGTAGACACCAGATTTCAAAATTAAATTTCGTTTAGGTTTGTTGTTAACTAATAAATTATGTAAGTTGAAATTGTTGTAAAATGCACAGCTTAAATTTGTATATTTAGATAATGTATTACCTAGTCTCTGACTTAAATTACCCGAATAATGAATTTTGCGCCAATGTTTAGTATCTTGTAATGAATTTGGATAAATCAAATTGTAAGCAATACGTTTTAACTTTCGTTGAAGGATTTTGTGAACTAATTTTGATTCGAAACCGTTGTTTTTAACGAGTCTCTCGACGAAATCCTAAATATTTAAATCACTTTGAGACCAGGGGACTGAGAATTGAGTGAGAATTTATCAATTTATCAGTATTTCGCTTAAAAATGACAAAATTACGTCTAAAAAAAAATACACGGATTCTATACCAAGGCAATACATATTCACGACGTATAAAACTACAAAATTACCTGTAGTTAAAAGACATTTTACGAAAATACTTGCCAGGGGTACTGATAATTTGAGACTTGGGGAATGAGAATTTATCAGTATTTTTAAAAATGACAAAATTACGTCTAAAAAAAAAATAAACGGATTCTATACCAAGGCAATACATATTCACGACGTATAAAACTACAAATTTACCTGCAATTAAAATACTTTTTACGAAAATACTTGCCAGGGAACTGATAATTTGACTGGGCAACACACGATCTTGCTAGTAATGATGACTGTTTTGATTGATAAAACCTCGGACTAAGTAAAACACTTACAATATTATATTTATTGAACTTTAATTAATTCCTGTGACGAGCGATAACTTGATAAAAGTATGAATTTCCAATATTTTCAATGTGTTTTGTTTGGGCAGGAGAATAATAACAAATTCGTGGGACAAACTTTCATAGGATATATCTTATATGAAATATAGAGTAATGTTATGATTATTTACACATTATTAAAGCATCATTATTCAAAATTATTACTACAGTGTAAATTTGTCTCTACAAACTTGGAATCATTTACTATTTAGTTTACCAGCTTTGACTTTCAAGGTGGGATACGCCAGGGGACTGAGAATTTGACGTTTTGAATAATTTTTTTTCTAAGAAATATATTTCGAACCGGGTTTATTTTGGGTGACCAGCTAGACATAGTTAAGGTTTACAAATTTCATTTGAAAAACATTTTTTTTTTTTTCATATTAATATACGAAATAAGTAGAGCCGTCCAAAATTCCTAACCCATATATACATTTTTTTTTCATTTTGATTTTCCGCGTTCGAAATTCCGAGATGAAGCACGTTGCAATAGTAGATTTTTATATGAAATCTACCTAAAACAAAATTTGTAGTGCGTAAGATTTTGGTTTTCGATACATTGCATTACTTCACACAATTGAAAATTGTGGTGGAACAAAAATTGTGTTAATATTATTGATTTCAATTTATATCCAAATATTTTAGTATTTTACAATGTAACTTCAACAAGAAACGTATAAAAAAAGTAAATTCCCCAGATAAATTAAAAAGCAATAAAATGCTAACAAAAGAGGAACAAACTCACACACAAGTCACATATAATACTCGTACACATATAATAAATTCTAAATATTTTTCGCCCTTTCTCTGATATATTCTAATGAATATTGATAAGTTTTTGTGTATTTTTAATTTTTACCACAAAATAAAAGTAAAATATGGT
>OY856187.1:257310012-257492438 GCA_963693315.1 Diogma glabrata | reverse complement strand
TAGCCTGTAGCCTGTAGAAAAATTACTTCTCATTGGGGTATTCGAGTAAATAATGACGATTTCTCAAGTTTTTTTTTATTAATTAGTTAGACATGTTTATAGCACCCTAAATATGAAGTATTCATTTTTCAGACTCTTTGAATATCCAGAGATAGGAATATAAAGGAAGGAGATGAGGAAAATGGAAGGAATGAGGATATAGGGATAACTATAGTAATTGTTTTAAATGACGATGGACATTTTCTTTTAATGCCTGAGGGGAAAATTCATCGGGAAATACAGAGGAGGGCATTGAGTTCCACAAATTCGCCACTCTATTAAAATAGTCGTTCTGGAAGGACACAGTTCTACAACGAGGTATTTGTACTACAAACGATGGGATAACTCGGCAGCTCTTGCTTGTCGATTATACTGCGCACACGATGGAAGGATATTTTGAATTTCCTTAGAGGAGAATTCGCTAAAATTATATTTGTAGTAGATTGACGATTCAGCCATTTCTTCTGTGCTTGAGTGTATTAAGCTGGTCCGTAAGTTCGGTATTACCAATTAACCGTATTGCTTTTCTCTGTACAGAGTCTAGACACTTTATTGTTGACTGACAACCACCTCCCCAAACATGACAACAGTATTCCATACATGGACGAATAAAAGACTTGAAGATTAGCAAAATTTATGTCGCTCTATTCGTGAAAGATGGCGTAGTTTGATTTTTGTTGGATTAAATGAAACAAGATTACCATCACCCCATTCCATTATACAATCCAGATCTTTAGTGATAGAATCAATTAGCAGCGCTCTATCAGTGGTAACTGCAGTATGTGAAATACGGAATGTTTCACCATGGTTTTCCAGTGATTTGGTCCAGAGATGGAATACGTAGTCTAACATATTACCTGTTGCATGAATTCTACGAAGACCATACTGCTTTTCATCAATAATTTGCGACATTTCCAAATAATCTATTAGATTGTAGTTAACATATTTTTCAAATATTTTAGCCAAAACCAATAGAATTGCAATTGGTCTATAATTTTTAGGGTCTATCTTACTGCCTTTCTTTGATATGGGTTGAACGCTGGCCAGCTTCCAAGAATCGGGAAATATTCCAGTTTATAAGATAAATAAAAAATGTTTGTTAAAATTGGAGCTAGTTTCCTAGCAACATTTTAAGAATGAGGGGTGGAATGCCGTCGGGGCCAGCAGATTTGTCGATATTGATAGAAAGAAGTGTTTTTCGTACAATATTGCAACAAAAAATAATTGGTATTACCCGGGTATTTCCATTAACTACCCGAGTAATTTGATCGACTATTAATTTTCAACAAGCAATTAAAATATCCCTAAGCTTGAACTTATATTGATTGGGACGTAGTACCTAGGACCTTTTAAGACTTAGTGGGACCTAGGTCTTAAGAAGGCTTTCTGTGTTGTTGTGACTCATATTATAAGTCCTATTACACAACACATCTTATTTTAAAAAAATTAGTCAAAAGTAAATTCATGCAATTCATGCCGAGTGAACAGCGTTAGGGAAATAAGCTAAATTTTATTCTTTTCAACCAAAATCTTGTACCTGCGTGTCTAATATTGTAAGGAAATACATAATCTGTTGTTTAAGGTATTGAACAGAACAGTGGCGTCATTTCACCAAAATCTTGGGGGGGGCGAGAATTTAAATGACAAAAAAAATTTTTTTTCGTAAAACATAACATACACGTTTTTATACACACATATATTTAAAAGCATTTAAATGCATCGACTTAGAAATAAAAATAAAATGCTTCTTAGCTACATTGGATACTCTGCTAGTCTTCTGGTGTTGTTTCATCGAAGCGAATGCCGCAAAGTTCTGCAAAATACCTTCATTTGCTAAAAATAATTTTAAATTTAGTATCATCTCTGCATTGTTTAAGCATCAAGATAGTAGTTTTAATTAAAGCGCTTGTGCTAGAAATTATTATATCTTTGCTTTGTAACTGTTCAGAGAGTGAATTTGTAAACGACAGCAGATCGTGCAGAATAGAACAAAAGGATGGTTTTTCTATACGATTTTTTAGATCTCGGGCATCCCGGGATTTAAAATTTATGAGTCACATAGTCCCAGGAAAAATAAAAAACCACGGGATTGCAATCCCTACGTAACTCCTCGTATGTCGAATCGTTTTTTTGTTTGTTTGTTTGTTTTCCTTTATTTGACTCAGAGAGAAAGAGTTATGTCTACCCTAAACTGACCAGAACAAAATCGTTAAAATGTGCGACAAAATGCAAACATTCTTCCAAATACCAACTAATTAGAATTTCTATTGCGAGAAAGTGGAACGGTGAAAACGTGCTAACTAGATTGTGCATAAATTTACTATTTAATGCTTTCCTTTACTATTTTTTACTATTTAATTCTTCAAAAAATTCTTTTATTTTAATTGGCCATTCAACCGTTAGGAAATGTGGTTGCGGTGGTTCGTACATTTTCTAAATTCTTTCTAGTGCTGGCATTACCGCCAGCCAGCGAGTTTCACTGTATCCAATAAGTTGGTTATGTTCGACATTACTTTTGCCGCAGAACTCTTTCAACGTCTCTCCAGTAAAGACAGTAAAATATCCCAATTTTTGTAACCCTGCCATTTAAATCAGCAGCATTTCTTATTGCATTATTTAGAATATGGGCTGCGAATCCAATACCCAATACACTCTGGTTCAAATTCGAGTTTAGCTTGTTTTTAAATTTTCACCCCTTGACGTGACACCACTAAAATTGGTGTTCGTGTTATCAGCGCAAATTGCAACTAACTTTTTGTCAATGTTAAATAACAACAAGAAAACAAAATAACAACAAAACTTGTTCAAGCTACTGGAGCTGGCGGCTTATAGCAACGCTTTTTTATGTTTATCTGTATCTATATGTCTTTTAATATCATAATGTCCACTGTTAATTTTCAAATTCACTCCGACTGGTAATACACTAAACTTTTGCGTCGTTATATTTTGATTTTTTTATAAAAGGATAGAATTCAATTCAATATCGTATAAGAATTTACGTAAACGTTTTCTATCCGTCTTGATTTGCATTAGAACTTTTTAAATATAATTTTAAAAATTAGTATAAATTTACCTTTTATAGTAGCTTAAAACTTTTGTTACACAAGTAAAGACTGTAAAACAATTGAAACAATTTATTTTAATTTTACTAAATAATTAATATCTTTTCTGTATTCTGTAAGTATAAGAGGTATACAGTATACCTCTCGTTCTATCTTTTGCAAATCTATATACCATTTATTAAGAATTCTAAGACACTAGAAATGAATGTATTCAATTGAATAGAATGAAAAATTGCTTTGAAAAGTGAAAGATCCGTAACAAAAGTTTTATCTCAATTCCGGTCGGTTCGGGGAATCGAACCGGCGTCCCTCTGATCAAAGTTTATATGGTTAACCATTTAACCAACTCGACCAGCGACGAGATAAAATTTTGTTTTTGGACGATCGACTTAACATCACAATTATTTAATTCATTTTTAATGTCAATTTTTTGTCTTATTTATTTATTCTACGAACACGTTTTACCGTTCTTCATACCTCAACTAAGTTGACATTGAATGAAGAACATTATGGATCTACGAATATGGGAGACAAATCCCAACTAGTGGAGAATGGCCACTAACCAATTTAAATTCACGATTTTATTAAGAGTTTAGCAATGGATCTAACCATTATGTAGTTTAGAATTCTAAGACACTAGAAATGAATGTATTCAATTGAATAGAATGAAAAATTGCTTTGAAAAGTGAAAGATCCGTAACAAAAGTTTTATCTCAATTCCGGTCGGTTCGGGGAATCGAACCGGCGTCCCTCTGATCAAAGTTTATATGGTTAACCATTTAACCAACTCGACCAGCGACGAGATAAAATTTTGTTTTTGGACGATCGACTTAACATCACAATTATTTAATTCATTTTTAATGTCAATTTTTTGTCTTATTTATTTATTCTACGAACACGTTTTACCGTTCTTCATACCTCAACTAAGTTGACATTGAATGAAGAACATTATGGATCTACGAATATGGGAGACAAATCCCAACTAGTGGAGAATGGCCACTAACCAATTTAAATTCACGATTTTATTAAGAGTTTAGCAATGGATCTAACCATTATGTAGTTTAGAATTCTAAGACACTAGAAATGAATGTATTCAATTGAATAGAATGAAAAATTGCTTTGAAAAGTGAAAGATCCGTAACAAAAGTTTTATCTCAATTCCGGTCGGTTCGGGGAATCGAACCGGCGTCCCTCTGATCAAAGTTTATATGGTTAACCATTTAACCAACTCGACCAGCGACGAGATAAAATTTTGTTTTTGGACGATCGACTTAACATCACAATTATTTAATTCATTTTTAATGTCAATTTTTTGTCTTATTTATTTATTCTACGAACACGTTTTACCGTTCTTCATACCTCAACTAAGTTGACATTGAATGAAGAACATTATGGATCTACGAATATGGGAGACAAATCCCAACTAGTGGAGAATGGCCACTAACCAATTTAAATTCACGATTTTATTAAGAGTTTAGCAATGGATCTAACCATTATGTAGTTTAGAATTCTAAGACACTAGAAATGAATGTATTCAATTGAATAGAATGAAAAATTGCTTTCAAAGCAATTTTTCATTCTATTCAATTGAATACATTCATTTCTAGTGTCTTAGAATTCTAAACTACATAATGGTTAGATCCATTGCTAAACTCTTAATAAAATCGTGAATTTAAATTGGTTAGTGGCCATTCTCCACTAGTTGGGATTTGTCTCCCATATTCGTAGATCCATAATGTTCTTCATTCAATGTCAACTTAGTTGAGGTATGAAGAACGGTAAAACGTGTTCGTAGAATAAATAAATAAGACAAAAAATTGACATTAAAAATGAATTAAATAATTGTGATGTTAAGTCGATCGTCCAAAAACAAAATTTTATCTCGTCGCTGGTCGAGTTGGTTAAATGGTTAACCATATAAACTTTGATCAGAGGGACGCCGGTTCGATTCCCCGAACCGACCGGAATTGAGATAAAACTTTTGTTACGGATCTTTCACTTTTCAAAGCAATTTTTCATTCTATTCAATTGAATACATTCATTTCTAGTGTCTTAGAATTCTAAACTACATAATGGTTAGATCCATTGCTAAACTCTTAATAAAATCGTGAATTTAAATTGGTTAGTGGCCATTCTCCACTAGTTGGGATTTGTCTCCCATATTCGTAGATCCATAATGTTCTTCATTCAATGTCAACTTAGTTGAGGTATGAAGAACGGTAAAACGTGTTCGTAGAATAAATAAATAAGACAAAAAATTGACATTAAAAATGAATTAAATAATTGTGATGTTAAGTCGATCGTCCAAAAACAAAATTTTATCTCGTCGCTGGTCGAGTTGGTTAAATGGTTAACCATATAAACTTTGATTAGAGGGACGCCGGTTCGATTCCCCGAACCGACCGGAATTGAGATAAAACTTTTGTTACGGATCTTTCACTTTTCAAAGCAATTTTTCATTCTATTCAATTGAATACATTCATTTCTAGTGTCTTAGAATTCTAAACTACATAATGGTTAGATCCATTGCTAAACTCTTAATAAAATCGTGAACATTTATTAAGTTTTTATGCTGTTTACTTTGTTTGTTCTTTATTGAGAAAAAAAAATTATATATTAGAAAATAATAATTTTACTTTTGAGCTTCCTAGTTAAAGTGTGTTTTAAACAAAGTTTAAAACGCTACTTATATCACTCTTTTACTTTGTCCTTTCAGTGCGTAGCTTAAAAAAAATATAACACTCTCACATACAGCAGTGAAAATAATAAAATATCATTCTTGCTACTAAATTGAAATAAATATTTTCTTTCAAATACTCAAAACTTTTACTTTTGCGTCAAATTTGATGCTTTTCAACGTAAAATGCTTGATTCGTTCAATTATTCATGCATTGTTTGAAAAATGAATATAAAGGATGACGTAGAGTGACTAATTTTCTTCTTTTACAAATCGAATGCAAGAACTGGAAAATGTAATCTGATCCAAAGGAGTAAAATCGAAAAAACAAAAACTTTACTCTTACGAGTAACAACGATATTCAAATTATGAACATTTTAATTTTTGAATATTATTTCAAAGGATTGAAATGAGTGCTCGAATAAAGACTCGTAAACTCTGGTTTAAAAATTTAAATTTTTATGAATTTATACGCAAAACTGCATCTTTTTAAGTAAACTATTTTGTATTTTATTTTTCATAATAATATGCACCGGTTTGTTCTCTCAATATGGTTAAATAACATTATACAAACTGCAAGAAAAAACTGTGAAGCCATTGCTCTGACTAAGATATTGCGCAAACTATACGTAGGTAGATGATTATTTCGATAATGCGGGCAAATGTGATGGAAATATTTGTTTCATGGGACGCTTCGTGGGACAGATTTCTCCGTGGGACAACACAATAAAATGTGTGACATTTCCACGCAGCGTGGGACGTCTGGTCAGCTTACTACCCATAAACGTGCGTAAATTTTTCATTTGATTCAAAATTGTACAATTATTGCGAGCTTTTTTTAAATCTATAAGAAAAACCTACCACAAAAAAATTAATAGTTTCTCCCTCCCTGTGACTGTATAAAAAATGAAAAAAGATTGACGTTTAGGATACGTTTTGGATTTTATTATAACCAACCAAACATATAATTTTTGCTATTTTATGAATTAAAAATTCATAAAATGAATTTGACAGCAAGTTTTCATAACATACTTTGAAAATATTTACATAACTTAAATATTTGTACGTGTCGTTAGAAAATATTGCTTGTCCATTATAAAACATTCACTATCGTAAAATCACTGGAAATAACCCAATAAATTTAAATTACTCCCGTAATTATTTTCATTCATTTTATAAAAATTAGCGCAACTATCAAGAAAACTTTTGAAATGTTATAGGATTTTACATTTTAGAATTGTTTTTAATTTATTGTTTTTAAAAAAGTCTTGTAAAGTTTGTTCAATCTGATATAGATAAAAAACAAGGCCAAACAGTCAGGGTTCTCCAAATAAGTGGGGTATAATTAGGTTGTGTTCTCCTGCATGTACTTACTTTTAAGTTTACATAAATTACCAATGGCCAATAACAATTGAAATTTGAATGTTAAATACTGCACTATGAACTCTCGAGGAACGCTATGCTATTGAAATCGTGGCTCAGACGTGGCTCAGACACGAATATCTTATAAACAAAACACAATCGTTCTTCTAAAAGCGGTGATGCCGTGCACCTTATAGTACGATAGAATTTTGTCACAATGCGCACCCACGGCGTTTTTGGAAGAACGATTGTGTTTTGTTTATAAAACTGATTTCATCAGAAGATTAGAAGCAATACGACCGCCTTTCGTATCGGTGGCGCTCTAGTCCTTGATACAAAGAACGATAACGGATTGAATATTGCGGTGAACTGTACTTTAGTCGGGCCAAAATAATATGTAACGTAATAATTATATTATCAGATATATTTCAATTAATAGTATGCGATAAAATTGGTATTCAAGATTTTATTAAGAGTTTAAATGGATCTAACCATTATGTAGTTTAGAATTCTAAGACACTAGAAATGAATGTATTCAATTGAATAGAATGAAAATTTGCTTTGAAAAGTGAAAGATCCGTAACAAAAGTTTTATCTCAATTCCGGTCGGTTCGGGGAATCGAACCGGCGTCCCTCTGATCAAAGTTTATATGGTTAACCATTTAACCAACTCGACCAGCGACGAGATCTCGCCCCTGGAACAGAATTGACGCCCCTGGAACAGAATGATAAAAATCATGGAGAAGATGCTGTTAGACAAAACTGTGTGGTATTATCGTTAATGAGAATTTCTTCCCTTCCAAACACCTGCTAATAGTTGCTCAAATTTATATGAAAAATAGAATAATAGAATTACCTATGATGAAATTTCTTTAATTTATCGATCTTAAGAAATTGAAATTATTACTATCGATGATTTATTACTATTGATGACACCAATTTTTAATAGCTTCTTTGATGGTTGTATTAAACAAGCTTCAATATATTTAAAGTGGCTTCGTTTGAGATAATTAACAAAAGACACTTAAATATATAAACACTACACGGCTGCACCCCCACCATACCCTTACTTTTATAGATCTCCTTTATTTTCTGCATAGGATCTTGATGAAACTTTGGCAAATGATACAGGCTCACTTGAAAATGGAAGATCTGGATTCATTTCAAATTTGGACAAAATGGCGGGGGGGTCTCCCGAACACCTCCAAGTTTAAATCTTGAATAGCTTCTGATCCCGGACTATGATCTTATTGAAACTTAGTATATAAGGTTTTAGTACTGTTTTCAATATTTCTACATACCTCCTTCCGGTTTGTCACTTCCGGTTAAAAAGTTTTTTTTACAGGGGTTTATCCCTACTGTAGCCTACAATTACCGTCATGAAACGTTGGTAAAGCTTTCAAATAATATAAGAAAGATTTTATCAGCTTTTGGAGTACATTGGATAAAGGGTTTGGGGGTCCACCATACAACAGGTGGTTTTCTCCACAATGTTTTTTTGTTTGTTGGGAGCATAAAACATTCATTCGTGAATGAATTTTGATGACATACTTTGGAAAAAATGCAAACATGTATGACAAAGAACTGATTAGTTTTTGAGCGATAGTGAACAAAGTGGTGGGGGGTCCCTGGAGCACCTGTTTTTTTGAAAAGTCTATAACTTCTGTACCTGATAAGCGAATTGGATGAAACTTGGTACATGAGTATTTAGTACGGTTCACAATAGTTCTGCATCCCAACTTCCAGTTTTTCACTTCCGGTAAAAAAAATTTTTTTGTTCTTTTTTGAAGTTTTTTCAGTGTGTTTATGCACACTACAGTCTACAATAACGAAGTGATTATGATGAAACTTATGGAAAAGGTTTCAATTAGTGTGGCAAGATAATTATCATCTTTTGGAACACTTTGATCAAAGTGGCGGGGGGTCTACCATACAAATGCGGACTTTTCACACGTTGTTTTTAAAGTTTGTTGGGAGCATACAGACTTCATTCATTAATTTATTTTAATGACACTTTGGGAAAAGATGGAAACTTAAATAACAAAGAACTGATTAGTTTTTGGACAATATTGGAATAAGTGGTGGGGATCCTCCCAAACACCTGTTTAATGTGTCACACTTTTTTCAATGTTTGTTGGGAGCACACAGCATTCGCTCGTGAACGAATTTTGATGACACTTTGGAAAAAGATGCAAACATGTATGGCAAGAAACTGATTAGTTTTTGGGCGATAGTGAACAAAGTGGTGGGGGGTGTCCCATACACCTGTTTTTTTGAAAGTTCAATAGCATCTGTACCTGATAATCGAATTGGATGAAACTTAGTACATGAGCATTTAGTACGGTTTACAACAGTTCTGCATCCCAACTTCCGGTTTTTTACTTCCGGTAAAAAAACTTTTTTTTTGTAAATTTTCAATTTTTTTCAGTGTGTTTATGCACACTACAGTCTACACTAATAGAGTGATTATGATGAAACTTATGGAAAAGGGTCCACTTAGTGTAAGAAGATAATTATCATCTTTTGGAACACATTGATCAAAGTGGCGGAGGGTCTACCATACAACTGCTAACTTTTCACACTTTGTTTTTAAATTTTGTTGGTAGCATACAGAGTTCATTCATTAATCAATTCTAATGACACTTTAGAAAAAGATGGAGACTTAAATGACAAAGAACTGATTAGTTTTTGGACAATATTGGGATAAGTGGTACGGGGCCTCCCAAACACCTGTTTACTGTGTCATCATTTTTTCAATGTTTGTTGGGAGCACACAGCATTCGTTCGTGAACGAATTTTGATGACACTTTGGAAAAGATGCAAACATGTATGGCAAGGAACTGATTAGTTTTTGAGCGATAGGGAACAATGTGGTGGGGGGTGTCCCTGGAGCACCTGTTTTTTTGAATGGTCAATAACATCTGTACCTGATAATCAAATTGGGTGAAACTTGGTACATAAGCATTTAGTATGGTTTACAACAGTTCTGCATCCCAACTTCCGGTTTTTTACTTCCGGTAAAAAAAAGTTTGTTTAATTGTTGGAAGTTTTTTCAGTGTGTTTATGCATACTACAGCCTACAATAATGAAGTGATTATGATAAAACTTATGGAAAAGGTTCCAATTACTGTAAGAAGATAATTATCATTTTTTGGAACACGTTGATCAAAGTGGCGGGGGTCTACCATACAACTGCTGACTTTTCACACGTTGTTTTTAAAGTTTGTTGGGAGCATACAGACTTCATTCATTGATCAATTTTAATGACACTATGAAAAAAGATGAAGACTTTAATGACAAAGAATTGATTAGTTTTTGGACAGTATTGGGATAAGTGGTGGGGTCCTCCCGAACACCTGTTTATTGTTTCAATGTTTGTTGGAAGCAAACAACATTCGTTCGTTAAGTAATTTTGATGACACTTCGCAAAAAGATTTAAATGTGTATGGCAAGGAACTGATTAGTTTTTGTAGCGATAGTGAACAAAGTGGTAGGGGTCCTCCGAGCATCTGTTATTTTGGAAGCTCGAGGGGGGGGTTATTTTAGAAGCTCTGGGTGAGTGGGTGGTTGAGTTTTCTGCATAGGATCTTGATGAAACTTTGGCAAATGATATAGGTTCACTTGAGAATGAAAGATCTGGATTCATTTCAAATTTGGACAAAATGGCGGGGAGTCTCCCGAACACCTCTAAGTTTAAATCTTGAATAACTTCTGATCCCGGGCTATGATCTTATTGAAACTTAGTATATAAGGTTTTAGTACTGTTTCCAATATTTCTGCATACCAACTTCCGGTTTGTCACTTCCGGTTAAAAAGTTTTTTTTCAGGTGTTTATCCCTACTGTAGCCTACAATTACCGATCGATTTTCATGAAACGTTGCGAAAAGCTTTTAAATAACATGAGAAAGATTTTATCAGCTTTTGGAGCACATTGGATAAAGGGTTGGGGGGTCCACCATACAACAGATGGTTTTTTCCACAAAGTTTTTAAGTTTGTTGGGACCATAAAACATTCATTCGTGAATAATGGACATTCATTCGTGGATAAAGACGCAAACATGTATGACAAA
Source organism: Diogma glabrata (assembly GCA_963693315.1). Classification (NCBI taxonomy): domain Eukaryota; kingdom Metazoa; phylum Arthropoda; class Insecta; order Diptera; family Cylindrotomidae; genus Diogma; species Diogma glabrata. Next base: position 257,481,228 of record OY856187.1, on the reverse strand, counting down.
GAACTGATTAGTTTTTGAGCGATAGTGAACAAAGTGGTGGGGGGTCCCTGGAGCATCTGTTTTTTTGAAAAGTCTATAACTTCTGTACCTGATAAGCGAATTGGATGAAACTTGGTACATGAGCATGTGGTACGGTTTACAATAGTTCTGCATCCCAACTTCCGGTTTTTCACTTCCGGTAAAAAAAATGTTTTTGTACTTTTTTGAAGTTTTTTCAGTGTGTTTATGCACACTACAGCCTACAATAATGAAGTGATTATGATGAAACTTATGGAATAGGGTTCCAATTAGTGTGAAAAAAAAATTATCATGTTTTGGGACACATTAATCAAAGTGGTGGGGGGTCTACCATACAAATGCTGACTTTTCACACGTTGTTTTTTAAGTTTGTTGGGAGCATACAGACATCATTCATTAATTTATTTTAATGACACTTTGGGAAAAGATGGAAACTTAAGTAACAAAGAACTTATTAGTTTTTGGATAATATTGGAATAAGTGGTGGGGGTCCTCCCGAACACCTGTTTAATGTGTCACATTTTTTTCAATGTTTGTTGGGAGCACACAGTATTCGTTCGTGAACGAATTTTGATGACACTTTGGAAAAAGATGCAAACATGTATGGCAAAGAACTGATTAGTTTTTGAGCGATAGTGAACAAAGTGGTGGGGGTCCCTGGAGCACCTGTTTTTTTGAAAGCTCTATAACATCTGTACCTGATAAGCGAATTGGATGAAACTTGGTACATGAGTATGTAGTACGGTTTAAAATAGTTCTGCATCCCAACTTCCGGTTTTTTACTTCCGGTAAAAAAAATTTTTTTGTACTTTTTTGAAGTTTTTTCAGTGTCTTTATGTACACTACAGCGTACAATAATGAAGTGATTATGATGAAACTTATGGAATAGGGTTCCAATTAGTGTAAGAAGATAATTATCATCTTTTGGGACACATTGATCAAAGTGGCGGGGGGTCTACCATACAACTGCTGACTTTCCACACTTTGTTTTTAAAGTTTGTTTAGAGCATACAGACTTCATTCATTAATCAATTCTAATGACACTTTGGAAACAGATGGAGACTTAAATGACAAGGAACTGATTAGTTTTTGGACAATATTGGGATAAGTGGTACGGGGTCTCCCGAACACCTGTTTACTGTGTCAGCATTTTTTCAATGTTTGTTGGGAGCACACAGCATTCGTTCGTGAACCAATTTTGATGACACTTTGGAAAAAACGCAAACATGTATGGCAAAATACTGATTAGTTTTTGAGCGATAGTGAACAAAGTGGTGGGGGGTGTCCCATACACCTGTTTTTTTTAAAGCTCTATAACATCTGTACCTGATAATCAAATTGGATGAAACCTTGTACATAGGCATTTAGTATGATTTACAAAAATTCTGCATCCCAACTTCCAGTTTTTTACTTCCGGTAAAAAAAATTTTTTTTAATTGTTGGCAGTTTTTTCAGTATCTTGATGCACACTACAGCCTACAATAATGAAGTGATTATGATAAAACTTATGGAAGGGTTTCAATTAGTGTAAGAAGATAATTATCATCTTTTGGGACACATTGATCAAAGTGGCGGGCGATCTACCATACAACTGCTGACTTTTCACACTTTGTTTTTAAAGTTTGTTGGGAGCATACAGATTTCATTCATTAATCAATTTTAATGGCACTTTGAAAAAAGATAAAGACTTTATTGACAAAGAATTGACTAGTTTTTGGACAATATTGGGATAAGTGGTGGGGTCGTCCCGAACACCTGTTTATTGTTTCAATGTTTGTTGGAAGCATACAACATTCGTTCGTTAAGTAATTTTGATTATACTTTGCAAAAAGATGCAAATATGTATGGCAAGGAACTGATTAGTTTTTTTAGCGATAGTGAACAAAGAGGTAGGGGGTCCTCCAAGCACCTGTTATTTTGGAAGCTCAATAACTTCTGTACCTGATAATCGAGTTGGATGAAATTTGGTACATACACATTTAGTACGGTTTACAACAGTTCTGCATCCTAACTTCCGCTTTGTCACTTCCGATAAATTTTTTTTTACTTTTTCTCGTACAACAGAATTTATGTTTGTTGGGATACTACTGCCTGCTTTAATATTTTTATTATTAGAACTACGAAGTCCATAATATTGGTTCGCTTTTAATTAACGTATTTTATGAATATTAGCTCATTATATATCCAGAACACTATGTTTCCAGAGCTGTGGTGAAGTAAGCCTATGCATCAGCGTCGTAATATTTTTTTTTATGTTTATGATTCGTTTGTATGATTTTATTGTACTTAGACAATACATACTCTTCCTTTTCATTTTTTGGAATAGCTGAAGGCTTAGTTTAATTAACAGCATTATTTAAATTCTTAAATAAAAAAATAATCCATAAAGTATACATTTATAAAATAAATTATCAAATTACTCAAATTCTATTTTTAATAATAATTAACTAACTCGAAAAATGAAAATATTTAATTATAATTTTAAACATGATTACTAACTGAAAGCAAAGCATTCTTTATATTAATATATTTTATTTTTAACTAAATTTGATTAATTCTTAATATTTCTTTAATCGATTCTTATGATCGATTTTTTCTTTTCTTTCTTTGTTATGGGATACTCAATCACTATATTGTGTTTTGGTAGGATCTTTCTTACAATATATGGTCCTGTATAAAAGGATTCTAGCTTATGTCGATTTTCGTTTGTTAAAAATACTTTATCTGTAATTGATACTTGTAATGGGTTAATGTTTTTGTCGTAATAAATTTTTCTTCTTATCTTTTCTTGTTCTAATTATGTTTTGGCTCTTTTTAAGGCTACTTGTAATTTCAATTTTAAATGTTTTACGTAATCATCAGGGTTATAAAGAGGGTCAACTTTATCATTAAAAATTTCTTCTATTGAATTAGCTCTATTACCAAATATTAATTCAAACGGTGTGTAGAGATGGGTTAAATTTGGAGTAGTATTATACAAAAATTCATATATGGGCAACCAATCATCCCAATCATTGGTTTCTAAATTCATGTAATTTTTTTTTTTTTTTTTTTTTCTAGTTTATTTAATTTTATTATTATTATTATTATTATTATTTATTCAATTTATTCAACACATATACAATTAAGGCAAAACCTTTTTACAATATTCTTGCATTAACAAGAATATTTTCTCTTGTATACTATAGATACTTGAGTTTATACAATTAAAAATGGTCGTTTATATATAATAATTTAATGAAAACATATCAAATGCTACCACATACTTATCCAATGATACTATATAAAAAAAAAAACAATTAATTAATGATTATTCCTCTTATAATTAAGGAAATTTACACAAAAGAAACCGATTAAATAATATTAATAGAAACGAAATTTATGAGCAAAAACAAAGAAAAAAAAAATACGCTAATATTACAAAGAAAAAAATACACTAATTAATTTGTAAAATATTAATCTTAAATAATTAAAGTTATAACATATTACAGAACTTGTATATTTGCCATTTACACACAAAAGTTAGGATTTGGACGAGAAAAATTCAAATGACAGCTTTTGAAAGATACCAACTGATGTTGTTGCTTTTATCTCCTGGCTTAATGAGTTCCACATTTTTACAGCATTAACAAAGAAAGACGATTGTCTAGATTTGGAATTGCAGTTGGGAGGCAAATTTAAATTCATAGTTCTAACAGATCTGGAAAAATTGAGTTTCTCGTACAAATATTCGGGCTTTCTTAAGTGAATTATCTTAAACAAATACATAACAGACATATAATTCAAGTAATTGTAAAGACTGCAGTTCAAAATTAGTTTTGAAAAAGATGAAATGGACTCACCACGTTTTTTGTTATAGATATAACGCGCACATGAATTGAAAGCAACGTTAAGCTTATTCCAATTAGATTTAGAACACCCTGCAAATATAGGCGCACAATAAATTAAGTGAGGAACAATTAATGATTGGACTAATTTCAACTTTGCGTTCCTAGGTGTAAAGCTAGCAGACGTCCATAGCTGGCTGAGAGTCATATAGATCTTACGACAAATATTAGTAACGTGATCATCCCAATTTAAGGAGTTATTAATCCACAGACCAAGATTTCTAACTTTATTTGTCATAGGAATAGACTGACCAAAGAGTAGCAGACACGAATTTAAATTAGAAACTTGAATTTTGCTACCCGAAATAACCATTGCTTGAGACTTGGCCGGGTTTATTGTTAATTTATTATTACTAGCCCATATTTCTATTAATTTAAGAATTTTATTTAGTTTGTCTATACATAAATGAATGTTAGGAAATATACCTGATTCATAAAACTGCACATCATCAGCAAAAAGATGAAACGCTGTATTTTCCAGTGATTTATGGATGTCGTTTATAAACATCATAAACAATATTGGTCCAAGAATTGAGCCTTGGGGTACACCAGACGTTATTAGGGATGGTTGGGAAAATACATCAGCAATACGAACAGTCTGATACCTTTGACTTAGATATGATTGGAGAAATACCACAGCACTTCTTGAGAAATTATATTGCATGTGAAGTTTATGCAGAAGACATGTATGATCCACCGAGTCAAAAGCCTTAGAAAAGTCAAGCAGGACTAATATTGAAACTTGACCTTGGGCAATAGCGGTGCTTAAGTCATCGATGATCTTAATTAATGCTGAAGTAGTGCTGTGACTTTCCCGGAAGCCAGACTGACATTTATGTATCAAATTAAACTTATTTAAGTGTTCAAGTATTTGTTTTTTCATCACCCTTTCCAGAACTTTTGATAGGCACGGTAAAATACTGATCGGTCGGAAGTCATGGACCAGTTCAGCATTAGGCTTTTTAGGTACCAGAATGACGTAAGCGTTCTTCCATGTATTAGGAAAAATAGATTTTGTTAATGCTTCGTTAACAATGTGTGTGACAAAAGTAGAGATAACAGGTAACAACATATGTAAAAAACGTATAGGAATATCATCAACACCTACAGAATGGGATCTAATCTCTTTTATCATCTGAGAGACTTCAAACACTGAAACATTGGCAAAATAGAATGAATTAGGAGAAGAATCGATGGTAGAGGTGTCAACAGGTTGTGAAGGAGACCTACTGTTAGATGAAAGGAAATTACTGAAGTCAGATGCTTGAATGTTTATACTTTCTGAGGAACATGAGTTTGCTAAACCATGTTTTTTAAAATTATCCCAAAGAACTTTCGGAGGTAAATCAACATTGAAAATCGTTTTAAAATGTATAAACTTGGCTTTTCTAATTAGCTGAATGACTTTGTTTCTAGCCTCAGAAAAGCATTTTCAACTAACAGAGGTTCTATTGGACTTCCAGCAAGTATGAAAATAGTCCCGCACTTTCATTAGCCTTAAAATGTCAGCGTTGATCCACAAATTGTCGTCAGCCTTTCTTAATTTAATTTTTTTAACTGGGGCAAATTGGTTCAACAATTTTAAAACGAGATTGTTAAGATACGAGAGCTTATCATTTATATCTGAAATGAAAAATATTTCGTTCCAGTTAAGAGTAAGTGCTGCCTGAGCAAGTGCATTTTGGTCGATGTTATTAAGGCTGCGTCGAAATATATAGTCACCATCCACCTTCCTACCTGCAAGTTCAAAGCTGTAGGAGCCAAATATCATGTCATGAGATGTATATAAACCAGGGAATGATAACTGAGTAAAGAAACCTAATTTAGAACTATTTTTAAGTAATAACAGGTCAATGCATGTAGAACTGTTATCCACAAAGTTCGTTGGTTCAAAAGATGCAGGGTTCATACCCATTGAATTAAACAAATCAAGAAATATACGAACATTGCGATCGTTGGATAATAAATTCATATTAAAATCACCAAGAATTAATATGTTCTTATACTTGTTACAAATTTTATTCAGGAAGCTCCTAATTTTATTCATAAATTTAATGCTAGGTGGAATATAAATAACGCCAGCTACCAACTTTTCTTTAGTTTCACCAGTTATCTCAACAAAGATCATATCAAAATCCGATTGTACGGAGTTCTTCTTAATAATTTTAAATTTTATACTGTTTTTTATGTAAAGAGCCACACCACCAGCACGACGGCCAACACGGTCTTTACGGACTAAAGTATACCCAGGTATTGCCACAGATTGATCACGATGTTTTTCTTTAAGCCACGTTTCAGAGATAGCAATTAAATGTAGTGGTACTTCATTCATAGTTTTCTTGAACTCATCAAAGTTAGAAACTATGCTACCAGGATTAATGTGTAAAAAGTTGAAACCATTGCTTTTAGATTTAAAAGCTGATTTGAGCACAATATTTTTAATATCCATAATGTTGGAGATTATATTGATAACTAAAAAGAAAAAAAAAACTGAATATGTTACAACTTTAAAATAAACAAAAGAAAAAAACAAATTTAACAGAATCAAAACACAAAAATAAATATATATGCAGCATCGCAAATTCACGACCAATGGAAATTTATGCCGTAACATGTTCTCCAACCGCTTCCAGAAGTGCATTGGTGTCCGAATACATAATAAAATTCTCCACATTAAATAGTTTCACAAAAATTCTACCATTTGAGATTTTGGTTTGTTCAATCTTTTTATTCCTTTTCAATGATAGGGCTAGTTTGTGCACTCTATAATAAGCTGGAGTCAAGTTTTGTTGAACGTACACTCGAGTGTTGCCATGGTAACCATCCATACGATCCAGTTGGAAATTTTTAGCCACTTTAAAGTAGCGATGAAGAAAATTATTTTTATGGAATATCGTTGCAAATTTAATTTTAATTGCGGGTGCTGCTCTTGAACCTGTACTGTTAGGTGGAAGACGATGCAATTCAACTTCAGGTAAGTTATTACAATCAGAATAGCCGAGGTGGCTGGATAGTGTTTGAAATATATTGGCTAAATTTTCATCTTTTTTGTGAGGTATACCATTCACAATGAGTTCGTGATCTTTCCGAAAAGCATCAAAGTCTGAATCAACTCTTTTCTCTAGAGCATTTATATTGCATTGGATAGCAGAGATTTTCTTATTGCAATCAGTAGAAATATTTTTGATTTCATTTTTCAGATCATTAGTGGCTAAAATGAGTTTTTGTGATAAATCTGAGAAAATTAGATCCAGTTTGGTATCAATATCAGCCAGAGATATTATAGGCTGGTTAGATTTCGGAACAGCGCCAGAAGAAGTAGAAGTTGTAGGTTTGCTATCTTGTTGCACTCGCTGACGAGTTTGAATCATTTCATTCACCATTTTTTAAATTATAGTTACTTATTATGCTTCGACGAAAAGGCGTTAAAATTAGACAGATGTGATTATATATTTTACATTCAAAAACGTTCTGACAATGTTAAACAGTTCACTATGCTATTCCTTATACAGATCAGGTTATTAGATGAAAATATTAGTCTAAAGCAATCCAGAACTCCAGACGCTAGTATTTACTTTACTACACTTACACTTTATGCTAATTAGTTTGCAAAATGAATTAAATCTTGTGTTGACACATCAATCAACATAACATACGAAATGATTGACTTTAATTCTCCTTTAATATTATAAACATATGTTTGCAAAAACAATCGTTATTAATGTATTTGTATGTACATATATATTTTAATGTTTTTTCCTTCTAAATATTTAGTAAGAACCGTTGAAAAAAAAACTTGAATTTATTTAATGAATTGCAAATATATATTTTTTAAATTTAAGATAAACGGGATCTGATGATCATGCAATTGGTTATTTTTATTAAGAAATTGGTTTTCTTTGTTAAGATACAAAACTAGGTGTCCAGTTTTATCACTTTAGGCAAACAAAACAAAAACTATGCACTAAACTTGGCAAACACTAGCACGAGTACAAATTGTCTTATTTATTTTAATACCTATAATATATAACATTATGATGCCTCTATACAGAAATTCACAAAAAGTTTTTAAGGCACAAAATTATTAGTTAAAACTTTAAATTTAAGTAATCCTTTAAGGTATTAGTTCAACTTGAAACTATACAATATGAGCGGTTGGATTTAAACAATAACAAAATAATAATTAAAAATTTTCCATCAGCGTCGTGAACTAGATGTTTATTCTTTCGCCATCTTTAAAAAAATAAAAATTTTTAAGAATACATTTATTTTCCCTGGGATTTCTCTCTATTTTTCCCAACGTTTCATGGTGATAAGCAGTAGATATTGCATGCTTAATTCTTAGAGTTTCGCATATGTTTTTGATAATTGAATTACAATATTCTGTCCCTTGATCAGATTTTATCGTTTTCATTGGTCCAAAAACTAAAATAATTCTTTTTATTAAAGCTTTTGCTATTGTAATATTTTTGCGCGCTTTTGTAATAATTATATTTAACATTTTTAAATTGATGTTGGCCAACTTAATAAATTTTTTGCTTTCAATGTATTTAAATATGACGTCATTAGTATATATCTTTATATTATAAATATTTAATTTGCAAGCTAAGGCCTCTAGCTTCGATAAAAATTTTCCGAAGTCAATTTCATCATTTAAATAATGATTAAAAAAACACTTTTTTTATTTTTTTAAAACAATAATTACAAACACCATTTATTACTCACTTATTTTTTATATTTTTTCTACCGGTTTCGATTTTCAAAAAATCATTGCAAAATATTTTCCAGTCGATGATTTTTTGAAAATCGAAACCGGGAGAAAAAATATAAAAAATAAGTGAGTAATAAATGGTGTTTGTAATTGTTTTAAAAAAATAAAAAAGTGTTTTTTTAATCATTATTTAAATTATTATTCACGTCACTCTGAACAAACAATATCAATTTCATCATTCACAAATTTATTAATTGGTAACAATTTTAACTCATTAAAATTGTACACTTCATTTTCAAATTTTTCTTTTCTGTTTTTAGGACATTGTAGCAATAGTGTTAAACATTTGTTGTTATTTGTGTCAATAAACTTAAGACATGGAATTTTAACTATTCATTATTGTCATACAATACTTTTGTTGTTTCTACTGAAATTTCTATATCATTTTTAGGATTTAGTATTTTGTTAGACATCGATCTCGTTTGAATGGTTAGAGGTTGGAACGGTTGTTTTAATAGAAGATGTTAGAGTTTTTAAATCTTCGATTGCGATTCGCGATAACGCGTCTGCGGTAACATTGGTATAACCTCTTACGTGTTCAACTTCAAAATCGTATTCTTCTAGTTCTTATCGAATTCGTGTTAGTCTGGAAGAAGGATTTTTTAAAGAAAAGAGATGAACTAGGGGCTTATGATCTGATCTAATTAAAAATTTATTACCAAATACGTATGGTCTAAAGTGATTTATAGCGAAAAAGATTGCTAATAATTCCTGTTCAATTGTTGACTTGTTTGATTCTCCACGTGTAAAAGTTTTTGAAAAAAAGGCTACTAGTAGATGATTATTGGAATGTTCTTGACTTAGAGTTGCGCCGCATCCAATCTTGGAAGCGTCTGTAGTGATTATAAATTTTTTATTGAAATCTGGGTATTGCAGTATTGGAGGATTTTGTAAATAATTTTTTAATATTTCAAATGCCTTTTGGCAGATAGGAGCCCAGTTGAAATTTTCATTTTTCCTTGTAAGTTTATTTAATGGAGCAGTTGTTTCTGCAAATTTAGGAATGAATTTTCGGTTGTAATACCACGAGTCATTGAAATTTTTTCGAAAATTTTTTGATTTTACGAATTAAATTATTTAGCAACACTGCGAATCAAAGCGCACAATAAACCACGAGTCCGAAGGACGAGTGGTTTAAGTAGTGGTTTGATTGAGCAGTGTTGCTTAAAAATAATTTAATGAGTAAAATTGAAAAATTTTAGACAAAAATTTCAATGAAGAGTGGTATTTAATGAGATAATTTTTTTTAAATTATAATTTTATTTAAAAGATAATAATTATTAGTTTCTAAATAAAGTTTTTTCTACAAATTATTCAGCTTATAAAAAATTATGTAAAATTGCAAATAATAAAAATGTCCGTTTTCATTCATAAATGATTGCTTGTTTATGTTTATTTGTCAAACATAAATTACAAATTTATAGCATTTATGCGCCTACTAAGATAAAATTATATTTCATTTTGTTAGAAAAAAATATGACAACAAAGAATTTTCATAACGACAAAGCAAAATTATCGACGACAAGAAGAATTGCCGACAGCAAAAACAAAGCCTACTGTTTGAATACCATAGTTTGTATGAATCAAAAATAAAATATCTGACAGCAGAAAAAAATTATCTGTAGAATTTTAGGTTGAATTTTCTACAAGTTTCAAATACTTGTTGAAGGTTTTTTAAATGATGGTTTTCTGAACAACCAATTACTATTGCATCATCCATATAAAGAAAAGCGCTTTCTGGTGCAACACTTGGAAAGAATTTGGTGCTATTTTTAAACCGAATGGAACACGGGTGAAACGAAATGTTCCAAAATCTGTAGAAAAATCTGTGCAATCTCTTGATTCTTCTTCCAATTCTATTTGATGAAATCCACTTAAAAGGTCTAAGACTGTAAAATATTTTTCCTTTCCTAGCTGATCCAAAATCTCTTCAATTCTAGGAATAGGATAAACATCGTCAATCAGTTTTCGGTTCAATTGTCTAAAATCAAGTACAAGTCTGTGTTTTTGTTTGTTACAACCTGGTAGAGATTTTTTCGGTACCAAGAATATAGGACTAGAATATTCAGAAATGCTTGGTTCAACTATTTTATTATCGATTAGTTTTTGGACTTGTGATCTTATTTCTTGTTTTTGAGAGTTAAGCAATCGATAGTTTTTAATATAGACTGGGTTATTATCCATTAGTCTCAACTTTTGCTTATAAAAATTATTCGAAGATAAAGGTTCATCTTCAAGACCAAAAATGTCGTAATTATTCTTGATTAAATTTTCAAATTTGTTCCTATGTAACCATTAATATGGTTACTTTTTTGAATAATATGATTGTAAATTTGGGTATTTCTTATACTATTTTCATGTAAATTTTTTTTTGAAAATTTCAGTCTGTCAATTTTTCAAAATTAAATTTGGATATTGGTATGTTAATTGAATCTGAATCTGTATTTAAAATTTTAACAATTGGTTTTCCAGAAGAAACTATTGAACTTGCTACAAAAACGCCTGGCATTAATTCTCTGTTTAAAATTACCATATCTTCGTTTAACAATATCGGAACAGTTCTGAATACTTCAGCTCTCGGAGGTGTTGTCAGAATGTTTTTATTGAACGATTCGTTAACAGGTATTTCAACACTTTTAGAGCCATTAAAATCAAAATTTAAAGTTAAAGTTCAATTTTCATAATTTAATATACATTTATAAGTACTTAAGAAGTCTTGCCCTAATATTCCATCTGTAGGTATATTCAAGTCATTTTGTAGCACATGTAATTTGACTTTAAGTGCATAATTTGGAATGAAAATTTCTGTATTTAAGGTACCTAATGAGTTTACAATGGTATTTGTAGCACCTTTTATTTCTATCATGTTTTGCTTGTCAACATTTGTTATGTTATTATTTTTAATTAAAGAAATTTCAGCACCAGAATCTATTAGAAAAGTTTTAATTCTATCAGAGTTTGATATTTTAAATTTTACGACGGTTGCATAATTTAGATTAATAGTATAAACTTGTTTTAATTTTTGTGTTAGGAGTCTTGATTTAGACTGAGGTTTTGTACTTGAAACCCCAACTCTTCGTCTTCTGTTACATTAGTATTACGATGGTTTGACACAATGAATAAAGAAATAGAGCGTATCGTAGTTTATACAAGACTGAACATTTATTATAAATATCATTTATATATATATATATATATATATATATATATATATATATATATATATATATATATATATATATATATATATATATATATATATATATATATATATATATATATATATATATACAATTGGTATAACAGGGAAAACATGTTTACGTTTAAACCTGCGTTTACAATACTTAGATACAATATCAATACTTAACAGTTCTCCCAACAAAATAAAATTGACTTAGTTCTTACAAATTACATTTAACAATTTTAACAATCATTAGCAACAATAATTTAATGAACTATCTATATAATTTTTCTACTTATACATTAAGCGATCAGGAGGGCATCTTTCTCTGGTGGAGCGTCTTAATGGTTCTGGCTGACACACAACATCAGCACGTTCTTGGCCCGAATTTGATGTTACATATGTTGGGATCAAGGATGTTCCAAGATGAGCGGTACTATCTAAATGACTAGGTTTGAGATGATCCTCATGTGTCGAATCGAACTTGGTTACCAACATTTACCAAATAAGTTACTGGACTTACAATTTTCAATACTCGGCTTGGTATCCATTTAACAGAAACTTTCGACTCAAAATTTCTGAACATAACCTTATCCCCAACAGAAAATTTAGATTCCATTTCTTTCCCTATTTTTTCTTTTCCAACAGCCAGCACAGCTCTCGGTTTCAACAAATCCAGTTTCGTTTTAGTTTTGTATTTAAAAATAATTTCGTTTGGCGGTACCCCAGTGGTGGTTAAAGGAGTATTTCTATATGTGAAAAGAAAACTATCCAATTTTTCTTCAATTGATAATGAAGTTTTAACTAAAAATAATTTTTTCAAATATTGTTTAATTGTCTGCACTCAACGTTCAGCAATGCCATTGGAATTTAGGTCCTCCGTGAAAAACTAACAAACTCTTTTGAATCAAAAGGAGGACCATTATCGAAGACCAACTCTTTTGGCAAACCATAAATTACAAAAAATGAACGAAGACATTTAATAACACTTCTCGCTGTTGTATCACGCATATACCAAACCTCAATATATTTAGAAAAACTATCTACTAATAATAAAAAATTTTCACTGTTGAAATAAAAAAAATCAATATGAACTCGTTCAAACGGGTGATTTGTTTTTGGCCACGGGATTATATGTTGTTGAGAAAAATTTGATGTGATGACACAAGCTTCACAAGAACTGGCCACTTTTTCAATATCGGAATCAATCCGAGGCCACCAACAATAGCTTCTAGCCAGTAATTTCATTCTCACAATACCTGTGTGGTTTTCATGCACCAGATTCAAAACCTGTTTTTGCAATGACATTGGAATTACAATCCTATCACCTCTCATTAAACAATTTTCTTCAATCACCAACTCTGATCTAATAAGAAAATACGGCTTAAAGTCAATTTCTTTACAATGATTTGACCAACCAGACCGACAACACTTTAACACTTTAGACAAAATTGGATCCTTCTCCGTTTCTACGGCTATTTCACGAAAATCTAAGAGGTCTTGAAATTAAACTTACTACGTTCAACATATTAACCAAATTATCATCAATTTTGGAGTTTTCATTCAACGGTAAACGTGATAACGCATTCGCATTTCCGTTATGAATACCTTTTCGATGAACTATATCATACTGATAAGCAGCTAAAATTATTGACCACCTTTGCAATCGATGTAAGGCAAGAACTGGTAACCCTTTAGAAGGACTGAAAATTTCTTTAAGTGGTTGATGGTCCGTAACCAATGTAAATCTTTGGCCGTATATGTATTTATGAAAGCGTTTGACAGCAAAGACAATTGGTAAGGCTTCCCGTTGAATTTGAGCATATTGTAGTTCAGCGGGACTCAAAGTAGATGATACAAAAAATACAGGGTACTCCACATTTCCTATCCTATGGGAAAGTACGGCCCCTATTCCATATGGGCTTGCATCACATGTGACAATGATAGGTTTAGACGGATCATAGTATGTCAACACTTTGTGAGACGTAACTAACTGTTTACTCTTTCTAAAGGCTTTGGCACATTCTTCTGTCCAAATAAAATTACTGTTTTTTTTCAATAAGTCGTATAACTGCTTTAATTCCGAAGACATGTTTGGAATAAAACGTGAGTAAAAACTCAAAAGTCCAAGATATGATTGCAATTGTGGAACGTCTTTGGGTTCTGGAGCCTCATTAATTGCTTTAATCTTTTCAGGGTTTGGACTTACTCCATTTTCTGATAGAATATGTCCCAAATATGAAACCGAACGCGTAAAAAAAGGACATTTATCAAGATTGACCTTAATATTGAACTTTGAAAGGTGTGAAATAACGTTTTCTAATCTTTTTGCACAACTATCATAATCAGATGCTCCTATAAGGACATCGTCCAAATAACACGTCACTCCGACTATGTCTTTCAAGACTTCATCCATCATACCTTGAAATATGGCTTGTGACGACGATAGACCGAAAGGTAACCTATTAATTTGAAATAATCCCCATTCGGTATTAATCGTTAAAATTTGTTTTGACTTCTCAGACACTCTCATCTGTTGATATGCTCCACTAAGATCCAAAACACAAAAGACTTTTGAGCCAGTCATTTTTGCAAAAATATTCTCCATTCTTGGCGGATATCGACTTATTTCGATAACTTTGTTAACCGAAACTTTATAATCGCAACAAATACGGATTTCACCATTCTTTTTAGGAACACAAACAATAGGACTTGCCCACCGACTAAACATAATAGGTGTAATTATATTTGTTTGGGCTAAACGATCCAGTTCCTTTTTCACTTTATTCTTGATTGCGAATGGCACTTCGTAATATTTACAGAAAATTGGGGTACAATTTTCTTTAACTTTAACCTCTGCTACAAAATCCTTAATATGGGCTGAACTATTTTGATCAAAAACATTCTCATATTTGGATTTTAAAACACACACAAAATTATCCCCTAATGAACAAATTATATTCGTACTACCTGTATATGTATTACTATCCATACTCTCAGAACGCGACTCAGACTTATTTTCTTTTTGGCAATTATCATTTGGCGTCATACTGCCAAAAGATAGACTTGACTGACATACACATAGTCTTGACTGACTACTAGACAATGAACTACACTGAATTCTTTACCATAAGACAACTCATTATACAATAAATGATTTGACGACTGATTACAATTTCTTTCTCCTAGACTTAAAGACTGACATATATATTATTTTTTAAAGACGAGTTAACAACAACCTTGCTTACACCACAATTTTGACTATTGTCAGACAATTTTTGAAGATTTTCAAAATTATTTTCATTTGACTTAACTAAAACTGGATTTGTGTCACCCGATCTCGAGCCTACTGCTACATTAGAAAAATTAAAAAAGCTTACGCCAATTTGGTGATAAAACATCTAGCCAATTTCGACCCATTAAAGGAATAAATGGTTTACTTGATTTAATTACTAGTAAATCCAGAAAAACATCCTTGATACCACATCTGACACGTACTCTAAACTTTCCAACCACGTCAACTTCTTCTCCCATTTGTAGATGAACTCCACCAGGAACAAGATTCCGACCTAAAAATAAAGATTTATAAGTATCAAAGGGAAAAACTGATAAAGTCGCACCAGTGTCTACTTCCATTTTTAATTGACTATCTTCAATGATGACTTCCACGTACATAGAATTGCTTGCGTACACAGCCCCAATATTTTCCAGATGTTTCAACGCTATGTGTTGAAAAACATCATCAACTTCTGTTTCTTCATAAAGTTGGTTAATACTATTCATTTTTGAATAAGGTTTTGGTGACGAATTTCTAAGAGATGTTCTGGCATGACATACTTGTGATGTATGACCTTGTATACCACAAACAAAACATTTCCAATTTTTGGCTGGACAACTGTAATTTTTATGACTATGATTACGGCCGCACCTTCTACAAGGATATCTAGATGTCGACCTTGAACGGCTTCTATGCTTAAATGATACACGCCTTGGACTTTTCGACCTTGATCCTGCTCTTGCACCATATTTATCTGTGGACAAATTTTGAAATTTATTAATAGATTGAGTTCCCGGATGGAAAATTTTAATTTGATTTTCCGCTAGCTCCACCGTTTTTGTCATATCCACCGCATTATCAATATATATATATATATATATATATATATATATATATATATATATATATATATATATATATATATATATATATATATATATATATATATATATATATATATATATATATATATATATATATATATATATATATATATATATATATATATATATATATATATATATATATATATATATATATATATATATATATATATATATATATATATATATATATATATATATATATATATATATATATATATATATATATATATATATATATATATATATATATATATATACATATATATATATATATGTATATATATATATATATATATATATATATATATATATATATATATATATCTTATATCTTATTATCTTATCTTTCTTATTATATATATAAAAATAACGTGTCACGATGTTTGTCCTCGATAAACTCCGCAGCAACGTAACCAATCTGAATAAAATTGTATTCAGTGTGTGTATAATGGTCCAACTTGAGAGATAGGATAGTTTTTATTTTGATTAAACGCCAAAATATTTTTTAATTAAGAATTAAATGTTAAATATGGATAGTTCATAAGCAAACTTTCAGATGGCGGCGCAAATTAATTAATTTACTGTCAAACCTGCTTTATCGACTTTTTAATCATCCATGTAGGGCCCATATGGACTATCAAATTGTTATTGAGCGATTATTTTGTTCCGGTGTTTGCTGCAATGGCACTGCAAAAGTGGGAAAAGAAACGAAATTCAATAAAATTTATATGGGATTTCATACAAAACTTGAATAATTTTAAAAATTATCTATGAAATTTCTCATTTTGCTACAATTAAATAATTTAAATTTCTTTTGGCGCTGCAAAAGGGGGAAAAGAGAATAAATTCAATAAAATTTATATGGGATTTCATTCAAAACACAACTTGAATAATTTTAAAAATTATCTATGAAATTTCTCATTTTACTACAATTAAATAATTTAAGTTTCTTTATGAACTATTACTGACAATTACTGAACTATTACTGACTTTCTATTTTGTGAATTATTTTTTTTTTGAATTGTGTTGTGTATCATTTAATTATTATTATTTTTACAAAATAATAAGTTTTTTACAAGAATAAATCAAAATTGTGTAAGTACTAATAAATTTGTTTAAAAATAATAATTTTATTTAAAATAATAATTGCCGTGGCCCATTATCGATGAAATTGAATCTGCAAAATGACTCAAAAATTTCAATTTACTCTGCTATCGCATTTAAATAAATTTTGCCAGATTGTGGTGTTGAAATTCATGTAATATTTGTTTTTCAATACATATTTGTTTTTTCGTAATTTAATTTTTTTAGAAGAAGATAAAGCAAAACAAAAAATAATATTTCTGCGAAAAACGACTAAATTTCAATTTCATCGGCATTTTTGAGAAATGAGTCACGGAAATAATACAGAAAAAATCTACTTTACCGAACGTCTTAAAAACATTAAAATTCATAAGAAATCATTGGAATTTTGACAACACGACTTTAAAGTTTATTAATTTTAATGATTTCTTTATAAATACCCAAAATTACGGATAGTAGTAAATACGTCTAGATAACGTAATGGCCAATAACATGAGCTATCAACCAAAAAGTTTCGAGTACGAATCAAGTCACGTCGTTCCGTTTTTTTTGGTTTTTTGGTTTTTATTTATATTTTAGATTTAAAATCACGGAGGTGGAAAATTTCAAATTTGGTTTGACAAAAAACAGTAAATGCTATAATGATGATAACTAATTTTTATTGTCACTAAATCTGTATTAAAACAATAGTTTGTTAGGGTATTGCACATAATTTATTACTTCTTTTCTAATATTACTTTTAAACGCCGCTTATAGTACATTATGATGCTAGGACGCAAAGCTAAAGATTTTGGACGGATGTGGAGTTTGCAAATCGAGGCGCTAGCCGAGATTTGCACCCACATTAAGTCCAAAATAGCTTACTTCCGTGCATCATATACTATTTTTTATTCGCCGCAAGCAAAATATTTTAAGAAAAGTTGTTAAAATTATAAATTTTCATAAATTTTAAAATAAAAATATGTGGAACAAGTAACCTTTGACAAAATATTTATTATTTTTTCCAAATTATTGTGTAGCTATGACAACAAATGATAACAACTATTTTAATTGGATAATGAAATTTTGAATTTAAGGGTTGCTTTGATAAAAAATTTTATTTTTCATAGAATTTAAACAAATACGAATGCTTTTTACTTTTTTGGACGTAGCTATGACAACAAAATAAATAGTTGAAAAGTGATACTTTAAAGCCGCAAATCACAGTAATAAAGAAACACTTTAATATGTAGGCGAATAAAAAAATCATTATTTAATAGACGTTTTTGAAAGGTTAATAAATTGTCCAAAAAGGCATAAAAACGATTTAGCTATTTTAAGCCTTTAACGTTTAGAAACAGTTTAAGCCCCAAAAACATTACAGTGCATGCACAATGAAATTACTTTTACCAAGTTTGTATGAAAATTTATTTTGAGGAAAAAAATTTATTTTTGAAATATATTTTTCTCAATGACAAAGTTTAAAATTTCTTAACTTTTTCCTCATGATCAATAAATAATGAAGCTAGCTACACTATAAAGCATTGTGCTGATATTAAAAAATAATAATAAAAAGTTGATACCATCAGATTCTCCATTAATACCATCAGATTCTGCAATACCATTCAAAAGACTTCAATTTCCTATTCGTTTGGCTTTCGCCATGACCATAAATAAGTCTCAAGGACAAACAATGTTCATTTGTGGCTTGGACTTGGCAAATCCATGTTTCTCCCATGGGCAACTATATGTTGCATGCTCACGTGTGGGTAAATCTTATTGTATTAGCAAAAAACAGGTTAACTAAAAATATTGTACACCGATTAGCACTGATTTAAATTAAAACTACAAATTTTTACCAGAAGACCCACTCGGTGAACTTCGTACCACCTACAATATATTTGTAGATAACATTTGTCAGCGATTATCAATTCTGATCGTCATTCTACCTCATTGAGATCAATAATAGTGGCTGTATTGTACAACTTGAATTTTTGGCTATTAAACGAAACTATTCGGGAATACAATTTGTTTCAATTACTTCGGTCTGAAAGACATAAGTATTACATTCTCGAGCCAAAAGTGAAATTCCTACCCCCACTTTTTAGGGCATTTCTCAACGTTTCAGGTCATAACGATTTTAAAATAGCAAAAAAAATGTATATCTGTCTGCCGGTCGGTCGTCCGTCACCACCTACGAAATCTAGAAAACTGCTGAAAGGATTTCAAAAATTTTTATTTCTAAAAACAGGTACACTCAATTTAAATAGCCGTCAGGACGATATGTTCGATAACTGTACCAGAAGTGTGTCAAAAAAGTCGTCAAGAATGTCAAAACAAGGAAATATTCATATTTTTTGCTTAAAAATGGTAGTTTTAGGTGATATAATGAGTAGTAACCTTGAGTTTAAAGAAATCTTGATAGTCGGGATTCGTATGTGAGATCAAAAAGTAGATTATTTCATTATAAGTTTGTCAAAAAAATATTGTCAGTGTGTCAAAAGAATGTTTCATTTAATTTTTACCCAATTTTTTGAAAAAAAATAAAATTAATTATTTGTATGTCATGAAATGTGATTGAACATGCAATTTGAATTTGTGAATTTTAAATTTTTTCAATATTTTTGGAATTTTGAAAAAAGTTTCAATTTTTGATTTTGTAAGAATTTCCGGAATGTTTTTAGAATTTTGATAAAGTTTAAATTTTTGTTTTTATTATAATTTTTGGAATTTTGAAAAAAGTTTGTGTTTTTAATTTTGTTAATATTTTAATAATTTTGAAAACAAATTGAATTTTTGAATTTTGAATTTTATAAATATTTTTAGAATTTTGAAAAAAGCTTCAATTTTTGATTTTGTAAGAATTTTTGGAATATTTTTAGAATTTGAAGAAGTTTGAATTTTTGATTTTTTTATAATTTTTGAAATTTTGTAAAAAGATTCAAATTTTGATATTGTTATAATTTTTGCAATATTTTCAGGGGCATATACGATAAAACTTGAAGGTTTTCCAACCCTCGAACACGCAACATATAATTTACCATGCGAAAAGCACGAGGTTTCTAGGTCCAGCCCACAAATTGACATTGTTTAGCCTTGTAACTTATTAATAGTGCGAATGCTAATCGAATTGGAAATTCGACAACAAGCTTAAAAATTTCTCCAAAACTCTTTACCAATCACTTTCAAATTTTGACATGCCGTTCGATTCTCAATCCATCTAGATTGATCAGCTAGAATGCTAATACTCTCTGTTATTCATATTTCTCAAACGGAAAAATTAACAAATACGCTTTCTATTCTTATTCCGACTCTTTGAAATTATTTTTGCTAATTCAACAAAATGTACGCGCACAAACTTTTGTATAGGCGTAGCAAAGCACGCCGGGTCCCGCTAGTTTATATATATATATATATATATATATATATATATATATATATATATATATATATATATATATATATATATATATATATATATATATATATATATATATATATATATATATATATATATATATATATATATATATATATATATATATATATGTATATATATATATATATATATATATATATATATATATATATATATATATATATATATATATATATATATATATATACAGTAATACCCCGTTTAACGTCAAGGATGCGTTCCAAAATTCCTTAACGTTATTCAAATCAACGTTAAACGGGGTATGGGTGTCTTGCAAAACGATGAGATAGGTGCTTAATTGTTAATTTTACGTAAATGTTTCCTTCTTTTCCATAATTATTAACTGATCGAGTAGAATATTTCGTGCATTTTGATCTTAAATTCATATATTAAGCAGATTTTCGATTTTAAGATACTGTAGAGTTGCCGTAGAGTTTGAACTAGGTGAAAACATTTTGTGTCAGTTTTACGTCTGTGGGGTGAAATTCGTACGCAACGAGCTTGTTGATCAGGTTGGCATGCCAGATTCAATCAAATGCTTTTTAGATATCTAATGCGATTACGTACGTTTCACCACCTTTTTCAAGTATGCTGTGCCAAAAATGAGCTACATATTTTAATAGATCGGTTGTTGATCCTTTGTTTCTAAAACCGTATTGGCTGTCAGATATCAAATTGTTGTCTTCCAAAAATTAGATATTGGGAACGATTTAAGGAATTTTTGCTATGGATCCAAATATTAAATAATCTACGTTTGTTTCTAAAGACCTATTTGGCTGCCTTAGGAAATAAATATTTTTGTTGGGATTTCATTATTGAGAAGAGAACGAATTTATTGATACCGAATTGAATGGTGTCAATAAAGTTTTGGGCAGAAACATTAACATCGTCAGTATAAAAACAATGACGATTATTTAATTTTGTTTTAAATAGTAGACGAAACTATTATACAAGTAGAGATATTTATAAAAATTTAAAACTATTAATTTTTCTTGTTTTGTAAAACTTTTCAAAGTCACTGATTAAAGCCGGGCATTCACATACAACAGAAACAGAAACCGAATTTCATACAAATGTGACAGATAAAAATTCGGTTTCTGTAAAATTTGTATGAAATTCTGTTTCTGTTTCTGTTGTATGTGGTTTCAAGCCTTAACTTAGTTAATTAAAATTAAAAATGTTGATTAAATTCGCAAGAATAAATAATTTAAGAGAATATTTTGTTTGTTTCTTCTCAATTCGCAAAAAAATTTGTTTTCATTTTCTTAAAATTTTCAAAAAAAATTTATAAATTTGGAATAACGTTAAAGTGAATCAACGTTAAACGGGGTAACGTTATACGAGGTCTACTGAATATATATATATACTGTACATATATACTGTCTACTGTATATATATATATATATATATATATATATATATATATATATATATATATATATATATATATATATATATATATATATATATATATATTGTACGCATGGAGGGATCAGTTTTTATAAATTTGTTAATTTTTTTCTATTTTTTGATCCACGGGTGTGACAACCCCGCGTACTTCAGTCCCTGCTATTGGCATATGAGTTAACGTGAGATATCACATACCACGGGCAATAGCAGTGAGATATCACTAGCCAAGGTGATATCTTAGGGGTGCTGGCGGATGAACTGTATTCAGTCAACGGTAGCACTCTCAATCTTAGCTAATGAATATTCCTTGATGCTGGAACGCTGTAGCCTGCTCGAAGAAACGAGCCTCCATATAACTATATATCTGAGCTTTAATCATTGAAAAATATACTGTGTCCCATAATCAAGGATTATGCCATTAGCTGGACTATTGGCAAACCAATTTTAGTTTTGTTCCTGCAAATTTTAAAAACAAAATTGCTTTTTACCTCTTATTTTATTTTTATTTTCCCTATCCTATCACGAAATATTGGCCTATGTCATATTTTATATGTGATAGGATTTATGGTTTAGTTATCCATTATTTAACAAAAAAATATTAAAAAAAAACAAAAAAAAACAGATTTGCGTCCATTGACATCCTTAGAACGCATGTTGTTGTGGGACCTTGGTCTTAAAAGGTTTTTATGTGTTGTTGTGACACATATTGTAATGCCTACTACACATCACATTTTATTTTAAAAAAAAAAAAAATATATATATTATAACAATTGGACCTTTGGTAACTAAATTAATTTACCCGGGATGCCGTTTATCCCCAAACGAAACTTAACTTTGGAAATCTCTTATAGCTGGAATTTATTTTTCCATCAAATAAAATTAATAAGTACAAAAATCTAACGAAAAAATAGTAATCATAATAATATAAATAATAAAAACCTTATTTTATATTCTGTTGTTGATGCTGTTTCCACCAGTTGCAATACCACGCTCCAAAGTTGTTGAATTTCGTTCTGAATAAGCAGAGATATTATTTCGGGTACCCAGTGAATTCCTTTAAGCCAATATTTGTTTAATTCCTGATTTGAAATATAGAATATCCACTTGGAACTACGCACCACTACTATTGTTGCTATTATTAATCAAAAACCTTGACATCTTTTTGATAATCCAGATTTGTATTATATATATCGAAAACAAAGAACATCTGGTGTCACAGGATGAAACATTTTCATTAATGTTAACTTCTTATAAAATGGACAATTACAAGTCACAATTGGCCATAATAAATTTTTTTATTGCATTCTTATTAATGTTTACAACCATAACACAATAATAATTTCATTGTAAATTTGACTTATAATATTTTGTAATTGATGGACTTGTATTATTTCACATCACATTAATTAGCAATTAACTTAAAAAAAGCCCACATATATCTTAACACATTAATGAATTTAGTTTTATGTAATGTTTTCACAAACTCAATTGAACATTTTATTTTAAGATTCAAAAACAGAATGACCTATTTCTAAAAACAAAATGTGTTTTTGTTAATTCTTTTTGACATCTTATCATGTCAAAATAGCTCGGGTAATACTAAAAAAAAAATTCAATAAAGATTAATAACGACATCTGTTTGTTAGAATTGGAAATAGAAATTTAGTACGTTCGTTGCTTTTTATAGTACAATTGAAATTTAACTAGCAGTTAAGTATTAGAAAATTTTAAATTATTGTTAATGTGAAAATGAATGGAAACTAATGAAATACATTTTTATTGAATGGAAAACGAAGATGAATTTGGTTTTATTATTGTTTTGCGATTATTGCGATCGTTACACCATGAATTCAAGGTAGAAACCAAGATTTCTACTCTTGAAATCACAAAAACGTCGCCATCCCCTCCATGACAGAAAACCACCGAACTACTTCCACCTACTAAACTGTATCTGGGATCGAGATACCCACAGTCACTGGCGTCAAGACCGATGACCGGTTCCAACACTCATGAAGTCCTTAAGAACTTCACTGAGCATTGAGACCGACCATCCATCCGAACGTCAGCACCATGGACACCCCGATACAACCAGTAAGTATGACCTGAAGATGTGAACCCCAGAGACGACAATCAGCCAGAGGAACAACCCTACCTAACGAAAAGACATCATTCCCTGATGTCTTTCGCGTGATGTACTCCAAGATTCTTACCGCTCATATCTATGCACTCATAAAGTACATTTCCAATCTTAGTCTTAATCATTGCAGGCAAGAACTTTGGAGCCAATTTTGCCGAGAACTTTTTGGTAGCGTCACTCAAATGATGTTGCCGTACAAACACACGTTGTTGTGGTTGAAAAGTCCGTAGTTTAGATCGCAGGTTGTACTGATGTTGCGATTTCTTGAAAGCTGCTTTTAAATTTTGTTGAACCCGGTTCCTAAGCAGAGTGTAATGGATAGTCTGGCATAATGTCAGAACGCAGTGTATTACAGTCGCAGTTTCCTTAGCTGTTGTTTCTTATATTAATCTGTACCACTTGTAATAGATTCTCATCCCTTCGTCATCCATAGTCATATTTCATGTAGTTTCCTTCACCCATAGTTTCCTTATGTTTCTCAGAATCTACTAAATCTGCAATGGCCGGACAAACGTATGGGAGAAAGAAAATCACACTAATTACCCTGATTTATTTATTCATTGATATAATATAATGTTGGTTAATTTGAATTAATTGATGGTTTTTTTGATCATCATCCGTATGACCGCTAAACTTTAATCAGAATTTAATCTTACCACACACTAAAAGCGACGCGCGCTGTGTTTCTATTCGTTTATTTTCAATATACTGCTAAAGTTTGAATTCTCTAGACATCAACCGTAATTAAACAATTTTTTTTAAACCCTAAATATTTTCCATTCATCCACATTCAACGATTTAATATCTCGTTTTTGTTAAACATTCTATTGTCTTAATTTCTTTCAAAATAATTTTTCCGTTTCAGTATATTACTACTTTGGATTGTAGTTTTGTAATATCTAAACAACATAACATCGAACGAACTTGATTTTGGTTCATTTTGGATTCAATGGTAAATGTTATTGATGTGTCGGAAATATTTTGTACCTCAACCTTATCTTTGGGCAATAGTATCAAATAACGAACGATTTTTTTTTAGCTATGAAAAATTCCCATCAATTGAAAACTCAATGGAAATTATATCACATCCAAAACACCGCATTCGAGTTTTTTCGAGCAAAATTTTTGCTATATAATACGGCCCTGCACATCATTAACCTCTCTTAGTTTAATCGCGATTCACACGAATACGCTCATTCTATTACTTTTGATTTTTGATGGTTGACGTCGATTAATATTATTACAATTATCCTATTGGATTTTGCTTTGACAGCTGGCAACAGGTGTTCAGATTTTTTTTATTAGAAAAGTATTCATTTTTACGGTTGCCAAGGAAAATGTTTATTAACGTAATTACAGAAAACAAAAAGATAATAAAAAAGAAAAGAAATTAAATGTAAAGTAACTCCATAAAAAAAGGAATTATCCGTGTATCAAAAAAAAAAATATATTTATTTGTTGTTTGTGATGTGTCTGTGTTATGTGTAACAGTATACAAAATCCGTGATATATTTCTCGGTGCGCATATGGTGAAATTTTGTTTGAAGATTCGCAAATCTAAGGTAACTTTATTTAATATCTAGTTAATTGCCCTTGGCATTATAGTTTGTTTGAGAACGTTTTTTTTTATAAAGCAAACTTGCTCCAGTGAATTCGTGAAACTTTACGGTACATTTAATGAAGAAAAACTCCGGTTTTCGTGTCTAGTCATTTTTTTTTAACGGTATATACCAAAAGTTTACATTATCATTATTGTTAAGAGATGTACAGTTTTCGTTTTTCTTAAGTGTCGGCTGATTTTTCGAATGTATCGAACTAGATTAATTATCAATTTTGTTTGCTGTTTTGTTTTTTTTTGTTTATTGCTGTAAATCATAGTGTAAGAATCTATTAACATTAGATAGCTATTAGTAAAATGATTTGTTGATATACATACTTCAGGATTAATTTTGTTCCTGTGAATAATTAATGAATACCTTTAATACTTACGATAGTCGATTGAACTGACCTTGATTCTAGGTTAATAAAAGTTTACGTAGGCATTTAATTAAGTTAAACTTTACCTATATGTGATTTAAATAATATAGTGTTATTATATGCGTCACTGTGACGATCTTGTAATTAAATAAATTATTGTATCAATCAACCGTGGTGTATCGACATTTTTTTTCTATGCTGGTTTTTATATCATCTTTGCCAAAGTCCATAACGGGATTTCATGCGATATTGACATTAGCACATCAAAGTTTATGACCAGTATATTCTTCCGACTTGGATCATTGGCAACGTGTACAACCAAGTTTTTATAAATCATCTATACCGTCATTGCCAAGCTGTGATACCATGTTTTCATCTATCTCATATCAACTCGGCCAACTTTGACAACATGGTTTCGTACAATTAATATTACCAGTTTATTTAATGATTTTGCTACCAAATAAATTCATCGATTTTGTTAACCAATATATTCAACGATTTGGTTAACAAATATATTCAACGGTTTTGGTAACGAATCTACTCAACCATTTGGATAACAAATTTCTTCGACATTTTTGATTAATTTATTCAACGAATTTGTTAAGAAATATATTCAACGAATGGATTTACAAATTTGTTCGACGATTTATAAATAAAATTCAACGATTACGTTTACCAATTTATTTTAACATTTTTGATAACAATTTATGCAACAATTTTGTCTGCCAAGTTATTCAACCTTTTTGATAACCAATTAATTCAACGGCTTTGTTTGCCAACTTATTCATATACCACATTTAATCAACGTTTATAATTACCAATTTCTTCGATGTTTATGATTATAAATTTCTTCAACTATTTTGGATTCCAAATCTGTTCAACGATTTGGATTATAAAATTATACAACGATTTCGATTTCAAGTTTATTCAACGATTGTGATTCCAAATTTATTCGACAATTTTGAATACAATTCTGCTCAACAATTTGGATTCCAAACTATTCAGCGATTTTGATTACAATTTTATATAACAGTTTTGTTTACAAATTTAATCAACATTTATAATTACCAAGTTCTTCGATGGTTATGATTACAAATTTCTTCAACTATTTTGGATTCCAAATTTGTTCAACGATTTGGATTGTAAAATTATACCACGATTTCGATTTCAAATTTATTCACCGATTGTGACTCCACATTTATTCAACCTTTTGATTCCAAATTTATTCAACGATTTGGATTATAAAATTATACAACGATTTCGATTTCAAATTTATTCAACGAATGTGACTCCACATCTATTCAACGATTTTGATTTCCATCCTGTTCAACAATTTTGGTTTACAAATTTATTCGAAAATTTTGATTCCAAGTTTATCCAGCGATTTTGGATTACCATTTTTCAACAATTTTGATTATAACATTATTCAACGATTACGATTTCAAATTTATCCAACGATTGTGATTCCAAATTTATTCGACAATTTTGAATACAATGCTGCTCAACAATTTGGATTCCAAACTATTCAACGATTTTGACTACAATTTTATATAACAATTTTGTTTACAAATTTAATCAACGTTCACAATTACCAATTTCTTCGATGTTTATGATTACAAATTTCTTCAACTATTTTGGATTCCAACTTTGTTCAACAATTTGGATTATAAAATTATACCACGATTTCGATTTCAAATTTATTCACCGATTGTGATTCCACATTTATTCAACCTTTTGATTCCAAATTTATTCAACGATTTGGATTATAAAACTATACAACGATTTCGATTTCAAATTTATTCGACCATTTTGAATACAATTTTACTCAACAATTTGGATTACAAACTATTCAACGATTTTGATTACAATTTTATATAACAATTTTGGTTACAAATTCATTCGACAATTTTGATTATAAAATTCAACGCTTATGGTGACCAATTTAATCACCAATTTCTTCGATGTTTATGATTACACATTTACTCCACGATTTGGAATTCAATTTTATTCAACAATTTGGATTACAAATTATTCAACGATTTTGGATTCTCAACTCATTCCACGCATGTGATGACCACTTTAATCAACGTTTATAATTCCGTGCTGATGGAGTGCTGATTTAAGCAGGATTGGAGGCCAGGCGGATATAACCACGGGTGAGTCTATTTTGATTGATTTTCCTTACTATTCATGGGATTTAGGGGTGTGAATGTGTGTGTGTGTGTGTGTGTGTGGGCGTATGTGAGTGAATGAGGGGGTTGAACGTGCCGACCGTGGTTCTTTCGTAGAAGGGGGCCGCCAGAGTCTCGTTTTCACACTTGTATTTGTTTCCATTTCTGATCTACTTTGAAAAATGCGTACATTTCCGTATTTGTGCTGAAGCAGCAGGTTATTAATATCTCTTATCCACGATGATTGAGACTAAGTCGAACGGCAATACAACATTTCTAGGTACGCTTCCTGCTAAGCCACTCCCATTATCATCATGAGAGGCACTTCATTACAAATTGGCGCCCAACGTGGGGCTTCTCTAAGGGTCCCTACAGCAATGTAGGACTCTGGAGGAGTCCCTCCATATTTTCAAAAATCTTGAAAAATTTTTTTCCGAAAATTTTTTTTTTCTTCAAATTAATTTTAATTTTCCACCAAAACAATAGTAAAGACTCTGGCGGCGTAGAAGCAATTCCCTGCTTCAAACGCGCAGGAGCAAAGGAAGTCTGAGATTCCTCAGACTTTACTTTGATGGGGAGTTGCGTCCCTACGCCTCCAGCCAATATTCTCTTTTTTTGTATTTTTTTAAAAACGCATGGGTGAGAATAATTTTTCGGAATTATTCTCAATGGGCATTACAACCCCACGGACCCTAGTTACGGGTTGGGTTTCTGGAGACGTCTCAAATGCCGAAGGTGTCTCAGGTGCCAGACCTAGAACGACGTGGTTTGGTGTATACGCCAAACCTCGTCCGAGTCTGGTCACCTGGTCAGGCTTCGGGTTCGCGAGGTCCTCAGAGCCCAACCTGCGCTCCTATTGCCTAACGTTAGCGACCCCTCCCGGCAATACTAGCTTCCTGTGGTTGAGGTGTGCTGGTTCTCATCGGGTGATACCGAGGAAGTTCTTCCAAGACAGCATTGGCCCGCTGTCGAGGGAAGATTTCGCTCGGCTGTCATGCTGATGTGTAACTGGTCCACCTTTGCCACAGCACCTTACCGTATGTGTTGGTGGCGTGGATCACAGCTGCCGAGTGTTGTTGATAGAATGGTGGTGCAGAGGATATTATCTTCTGACCATCCCATCAGCACTCGTCAGCTGGGTGAAACACTACTCGCACATACCCCACCTTATTCCTGTCACACCTTACCATCTCCTTTCCTTATTCATCCCGTCTTGCCCCCTTTCCTTTTCCATTTCCGATCCTTTTAACGTAGTTTTTTTTTCTTTTTCTTTAATCCCAAAAATTGTTTTTATTTTTCTTTCTTATTTAAACCCATAAACATCCAACAAAAAAAAAAGGAATTGAAAGAACGGCGGTCACCACCTTCAACCCCGTAGTGATGGGCACCCCGTGGTTGAATCTGACTTTCCTCCATTCGCCAAAATAAATAAAAAAAAAAAAAAGAATTAGTAACTATATATATATAAATACATATTTATAAATAGATAAATGTATATATAAATAGTTGATTATAAATAAATAAATATAATTATGAATAAGTACATCTAAATAAATAAATGTATATATGAATAATTATATATAAATAAATTAATAAATAAAAACAGCTGATAATATCAGACTCTAATATTCGTTTATCTATAAATTTTAGGTCCAACCAATAATATATAAATTATCAAGAAATTATAAAGAAAATAACGTATCAAGAAATTACAACGTAAATAACTTATCAAGAAGTAATATAATATATAAATTATCAAGAAATTATAAAGAAAATAAAGTATCAAGAAATTACATAGAAACCAAATTATTAACAAATCATAAGAAATAACACTAATACTCCGGAAACATCTTGCGGAGTCTGGAGAAAAAGTACCGAATGTGTGATTTTGTAAATTGTTAGTTTTTTTGTATTAGGGCATAACTAAAATCTATGTTTTAGGTTAATTGAAGACACATTCGGTTACTTCGAACTGTAAGTTAAGAATAATTATTAAATAAGAAAGGAAAAAGGAATAGAGACTAGGAAAAGGAAGTTTTTGATTGTTAATCTACTTCAAGTAACGAAAATTGTCGGATTCGGGAGGCCTAAGTTTACCCGTTTAGTGTCCTAAAATAATTCAACGTCTAAGATTGGTTGGGAAAACTTCCTAGTCCTGCTCTTATAATCCTATTAAATTCACTTAAATTAATCTTTGCATGTTAGATTTAATTTTTTTTTATATAACTTTTGCATGATAGAACTAGTTAATTCTCCTTGTCTAACCGGTAGGCTTGCCGCACTTATATAATTTTTTTTTGTCTGTCACTCAGTTTTGAGTATCGGGAGCCGTCAGACCTGCCCGAAATTGGGTCTGGAATTTCATTTTTCTTAACTCCATTTTTTTTTGCAATAGCGTAGTATACCTGCTTCATCTCCCATCTCATTTGTTTTGTCTTGCTAGTTCAGGTGGAAAGGAAGAGGAAGGATTCTGTATTGCCGCTGATACCACCTTGCCATTCACTATCATCTTCGGCTCCATTTATAGATGATTCAGCTTTATCTGTACTACTGGTAAAATTGGTATTGTGCATAGGCACTCCCTGTGAACTGAAATCATCATCCCATTCATCAGCCATCCTGTGAATTTGTTGTTTAGATAGCGCTGCGTTATTGGTGGTTTGGACAAGTGTCCTGGCCCTTTTGGCCACTTGTCGAGGTCTCTTTGGGGGTAATTTGTAATTAAATACCATCGTCAACAATAGTAAGTCTAACGATTTTTTTCTTTCTGTTTCTTTTTGGTACATCCTACCACCAGCAATAGTCAGTGTGTCGATTTTCTCTGCACCCTCCACCTTCTCGTTTTGATTGGTCAAGTATTGTGCAGCTGTTTGTGCGTTTGAGTATTCATAATGTCTGCCACTGATAAGATGGACGTTCTGGATAGGTCCAGCTCTTGTGCTGTTTGTCAACACGAAATAGTGCCGGCCGACGTGCGACTCCTCACTCGGTGTAACCACCTCTTTCATGACATCTGCCTCAACGACTGGTTGTTGCAGAATAGCACATGCCCAATTTGTCGAGCCGCGTGTGAGCGTGCAGACTTACAGAGGTTACCCCGAGGGATGGATAAAACTAATGATACAGTGGTACCACCACCACCGCGACCGGTGACACGCTCTATTACCGCAGGTTGGCAACGTCGTCCTAGTCTCGGAAATCAACACTCTTCTACTCCCTTGGCAAACCGCCTTCCACGATCTAGACTCGCCGATGAAGTGCGAGTGAACATAGCTCATCGATCTCCCATATATGGTGCCGCTGCAGCGGAAGATCACGGTTTCCAGGAAGCGGTAAATGCACACATCGATCAGGAAATTTCGAGAATTAACCACTCAATGATGCAATCCCGTGCTCCAGCACCTGAAGTGTTGTTTCCTCTAGCACCAATTGCAGTATCACCCACCACCCCGCGTCATCCATCGGTTCATTCAAATTACACGCCAGTAAATGCGTTTGTGCAAAATAATGTACCAGTACCACCAATGTTTGCTGAACCTCATCCTGCTCTTGCTCCAGCTAGAATACGAACACATCTCGATCAGCACTCTACCACAGTTAGAAATTGGAACGTAACGTTCTCAGGCAGACCCGATGGTCTGGATGTTGAAGCGTTCATCTTCAGAATAGAGCGGCTGACAGAGATGTGTTTAAATAACGATTTTACTATTATCACCCGCTGTCTGTACCTGTTGTTCACAGATCGTGCCGCTGATTGGTTCTGGAGATATTTTCGCCAGAACCGACAGCTTATTTGGACTGACTTATGTCATGCTCTTCGAATAGAATTTCAGGACAGGCAGACGGACGAAGAGGTAAAGGAGCGGATGAGGGCCAGGAAACAGCGGCCCACCGAATTGTTTGATGAATTCTTACAATCAATTTATCGACTAGGCGATAAACTACGAGTACCGATGCCGGATGTGGAGTTGTTCTCCTTGATTCGCAACAACTTACGATTGGAAATTAGAAGGGAGCTACTTTATGTCACCATCTATGGACTGGAACATCTGCGCCAGCTCTGCCGTGACCGCGAAAAATTATGGGCCGAGTCAACAACCAGACCGCGCGATTATAACATTAGACCATCGAGACCGGTGTCTGAGGTGGATTTAGATCGTGAATTTTCACAAATACAAATTAACGAATTGCCAACTGAATCGTTACCAATTACATCCAACGAACTTGCGGCAATACAGCCTGCCCCTAATATGAGACGAATAACCAGTTCAACTATTTGTTGGAACTGCAAACGACCTGGTCATCGGTGGCACGATTGTCGTGAATCACAGCGATTGTTTTGTTGGGGATGTGGGAAGGACGATGTGTTGTGTCCTAATTGTGAAAATTGTCAGGGAAACCGAAGGGGGGGCCAGAATCCCAACACCTTTTCTCGCTCCCAAGACCTGTCTTAGATTCATCTAAGACCAAATTTAATTTGTCTCCTGATCCTTCAAATACTTCATCAACTAGTCCCAATAACCTATTAGTACACAATACACTGTTGAACCGAGCTTCAACATCCAATTTGATAGAACACTCTTGGAATACTCTACCTGTAAGTATTTCAAACAGAGACGAAGCAGATAATAATTCCATTATCGTCACCCCTGAAACACCGATTACAAATGCGACTTTTAATGATTTGGTACCCACTCATGATACTGATATGAAATTATTGAAACGAACATCCGTTCATACTGAACCACCTCCATTATGGACCAAAATCAAATCGTTCCAACAACGATTGAACGAATACCTGAAGGTGCGCTCAAACATATTTGTCGATTCATTATCATCTTTGAAAATTCCATCGCGCTCTGCGCTCCGTTCTCGTATTTATTGGCAACAACGTCATTTGTTTAAAACTAAAACCATTTCCTCTATTGTGAAATTGGACCACGATGTGAGATCTTATGCCACAGTGTTAATATTGGGTAAACAACATACTGGACTGTTGGATAGTGGAGCGTCCTTGACTGTAATTGGTGGTGATTTTGCTAAAGAAATCGTACAGACTCCAGACCTTCTGACTTATTCGTCTGCCGTAGTTCGTACTGCCGATGGCCAAAGACAGAAGATCTTGGGGTTTGTAAAAACAAAGGTTTCATTTATGAACCAAGTCAGAACCCTGGACGTCTTCATTATCCCGTCTTTGACTCAAAATCTATATCTAGGTATAGATTTCTTTAACGCTTTTGGTTTGTTTAACCCGATATTTATCCTACCTACATTTTTGACTACGGAGTCAGGAATTTCAGAATTGTCTATGGACAATCAAACACGTCTACAAAACACTATTCAGCTTCTACCATCATTTTCAAAAATGGGTCTGGGTCGAACACATTTGTTGGAACACGTTATTGATGTGGGGACTGCAGCTCCCATCAAGCAACGACACTATCCAATATCGCCCGCCATTGAGAAACTGATGGGAGAAGAACTGGATAGGATGTTGTCTCTGGGTATTATAGAGGTTTCAAACAGCCCATGGTCAAGTCCGGTGGTCTTAATTCGCAAACCTGGGAAGAATCGTCTTTGTTTGGATAGTAGAAAGGTCAATACCGTTACTAAGAAGGATGCTTACCCCCTTCCACAGATAGATGGGATCTTGAGTCGTCTGCCACAAAGTAATTTCATTTCCAGTTTGGATCTGAAAGACGCTTTCTGGCAGATACCGTTAGAAAAACACTCCCGAGAGAAAACTGCTTTTACGGTCCCAGGGCGGCCATTGTATCAGTTCGTAAGAATGCCTTTCGGACTGTGCAATGCGCCGCAAACAATGACCAAATTGATGGACCAAGTAATTCCTCCACATCTCAAGTCGTGCGTCTTCGTATACTTGGATGATCTTCTAATAGTTACAGATACCTTTGAGGCCCATCTGAAACTGTTAGAAGATATCTCCCAGTGTCTTAGACGTGCGAACTTGACGATAAACGTGGAAAAAAGTAAGTTTCTCTTGCCGGAGGTAAAATATTTGGGATATGTTGTGGGAGGTGGTACGTTGAAAATTGATCCTGATAAAACTCTAGCTATTTCTGAATTTCCTACACCGCGTACGTCCAAACAGATTCGACGTTTCCTGGGTATGGCGGGTTATTATCGCCGTTTTATATCTGATTTCTCTGCTATGTCCTCTCCAATATCAGATTTGTTGAAGAAAAATTCTAATAAATTCGTATGGACACCCGAAGCTGAAATAGCATTTGTAAACCTCAAAAATGCTCTCATCTCAGCACCAGTCCTCATAAACCCCGACTATACTAAACCCTTTACTCTCCAGTGCGACGCTAGCAACGACGGTATAGGTTGTGTATTAATGCAGTGTGACATGGACGGTATGGAACATCCCATAGCGTACATGTCCAAAAAGCTAAATTCTGCGCAGCGCAATTACTCCACTAGTGAGAAAGAGTGTCTAGCCGCCGTACTGGGAGTAAAGAAATTTAGAGCGTATGTCGAGGGTCAGGCCTTTAAGATCATAACTGACCATGCTTCATTAAAATGGTTAATGCAACAAAAAGACCTTTCTGGTCGATTGGCTCGTTGGAGCTTGAAATTGCAGGGTTACGTCTTTGATATTGAGTACCGAAAAGGAAAATTAAATACTGTTCCTGACACTCTATCAAGACGTGACTCTGTCGACATCATTTCTGAACTATGTCCAGTGCCTGAATTAGATCTTAATTCCCCTTTCTTCAACACTTCTCGATATTTGGAGTTGGTAAATCTGGTTACCGAAGCAGACGGTACATTGCCTGATCTGAAAGTAATTTCTGGTCGGGTTTATAAACGATTGGCTTGTCTAGATCTTGATATTCCTTCAGAGGGTGAGGTTTGGAAATTGTGGTTACCTGAGGAATACACTGACGAGTGTATTGCAAGGGCCCACAATCCTCCTACCTCATCTCATGGAGGTCTAGCAAAAACCTTGTTTAATATTCGTAAATTTTACTATTGGCCTCGTATGTATACCCAGGTTAAATCGTACATCGGAAATTGTAAGACCTGTAAAGAAATCAAAGCGACTAATGTTCCACTTCGTGCTCCCATGGTTTCTCAGATGAAAACTGAACGAATTGGTCAGCGATTGTATATCGATATTCTTGGCCCTTATCCTCGATCAAAGGCCGGGAATATCGCTATTCTGGTAGTATTAGATCATGTTACTAAATATCCATTTTTATTTCCTTTACGGAAACTAACTGCTGAACCAATTTGTCATCTATTGGCTACCAATGTCTTTCACGTATTTGGTTGTCCCGAAGTTATTGTGTCCGATAATGGGACGCAGTTTAAGTCTAAACTATTTGAAGATTTCTTGGCGAAGCACGGAGTGAAACATACACTACTAGCGTTATATTCACCTCAAGCTAACGCTTCGGAACGGGTAAATAGAAGTGTTTTATCTGGTATTAGAGCCTATTTAAAGGAGGAGCATTCTAAATGGGATCTGCACTTGAGCGAGATCGCTTGTGCACTACGTTGTTCCCTGCATCAAACACTTCAATGTTCCCCGTATTACGCAATGTTTGGAATACCTATGGTGACTCATGGTTCGTCATATGAACTGCTGAGACGACTGAATAGTCTTCTTGAGCCAGGTGAAACGATTCTGCGACCGGATTATCTTAATAAGATTCGAAGTCGAATTCTTGATTTAACTGCCGAAGCATTTGTCAAACGTGCTGAAAGATACAATTTACGAGCTCGGTTAACTTTGTTTAAACCAGGTGATACGGTGTTCCGAAGGAACTTTATTTTGAGTGACGCCGGTAAGAAATTATCGGCTAAACTTGCACAGAAGTTTATTGAAGCCAGAGTAATAAGGTTGGTAGGTAGCGCTGCTTACGAACTGGAGGACCTGGCTTCTAAACGTAGAGGTGTTTATCACTCCAAGGACATTCGTGCCTAACATCGGCAATAATTTTTTTCTGTCAGTATGATAGTAACTTTCGTGCGTGTTTCACCGCCATGGTAAGTCAAGATTATCGACGACCATAAAGTATGAGGGTAGTTTCATCTTGAATTCACAGTTCAGTGAGTGTGTATCAACTTTGGTGTTCGGGTCTTGTTTCAAATTTTTTTGTGTAGTCTATTTGCCAGCGAAAATACCGAGATCGAATGTATTGAATGTGGTTCAATTAGTTGCTTTGAACCTATGTGAACAGTTTTTTTCTCATCCTTCAGAGTCACTGGGACGGAAGCGTACAACAGTGTGGCCCGGCTAGCTCAGTCGGAGAAGTATGAGACTCGTGTTAGTTCAGGTGTGGGTTGCGAGCCTGCATAACGTAAAAACGAAATTGTGTCGGACGTTTCATTAAAGGAGTCGGTCCAATGGTGTTTTTTTTTTTTTTTTTTTTTTTCTTTTCGATCTGTAGCAGATTGAATAAATTTTTTTTGTGACTTTAGAGTCTCGGGAACCCCCAGATCTGCCCGAAATTGGGTCTGGAAGATTCTAGTTATCCACCGCTTGCAATAGAGTAGAATACTGATTTTATCGATACCCCTCCCAAAAGTCTTTTTTTGCATATTCTTAGATACTTTGTTACTTTGTTTCTGCTAAGACTGAGTTTGTAATACTGATCGCATTGATTGCTAATCTGTGGTACGTCGGGGTGCTTCACCAAGCTAATATGTATATACCAGGTCTATTGGCGACCAGCCTATGCCTTTGTCAACTTCTTTTGGTCGTAGGTGCTCGTCCCAAAAGCACTTGTTCTGTAATGGATAGTCTGGCATAATGTCAGAACGCAGTGTATTACAGTCGCAGTTTCCTTAGCTGTTGTTTCTTATATTAATCTGTACCACTTGTAATAGATTCTCATCCCTTCGTCATCCATAGTCATATTTCATGTAGTTTCCTTCACCCATAGTTTCCTTATGTTTCTCAGAATCTACTAAATCTGCAATGGCCGGACAAACGTATGGGAGAAAGAAAATCACACTAATTACCCTGATTTATTTATTCATTGATATAATATAATGTTGGTTAATTTGAATTAATTGATGGTTTTTTTGATCATCATCCGTATGACCGCTAAACTTTAATCAGAATTTAATCTTACCACACACTAAAAGCGACGCGCGCTGTGTTTCTATTCGTTTATTTTCAATATACTGCTAAAGTTTGAATTCTCTAGACATCAACCGTAATTAAACAATTTTTTTTAAACCCTAAATATTTTCCATTCATCCACATTCAACGATTTAATATCTCGTTTTTGTTAAACATTCTATTGTCTTAATTTCTTTCAAAATAATTTTTCCGTTTCAGTATATTACTACTTTGGATTGTAGTTTTGTAATATCTAAACAACATAACATCGAACGAACTTGATTTTGGTTCATTTTGGATTCAATGGTAAATGTTATTGATGTGTCGGAAATATTTTGTACCTCAACCTTATCTTTGGGCAATAGTATCAAATAACGAACGATTTTTTTTTAGCTATGAAAAATTCCCATCAATTGAAAACTCAATGGAAATTATATCACATCCAAAACACCGCATTCGAGTTTTTTCGAGCAAAATTTTTGCTATATAATACGGCCCTGCACATCATTAACCTCTCTTAGTTTAATCGCGATTCACACGAATACGCTCATTCTATTACTTTTGATTTTTGATGGTTGACGTCGATTAATATTATTACAATTATCCTATTGGATTTTGCTTTGACAGCTGGCAACAGGTGTTCAGATTTTTTTTATTAGAAAAGTATTCATTTTTACGGTTGCCAAGGAAAATGTTTATTAACGTAATTACAGAAAACAAAAAGATAATAAAAAAGAAAAGAAATTAAATGTAAAGTAACTCCATAAAAAAAGGAATTATCCGTGTATCAAAAAAAAAAATATATTTATTTGTTGTTTGTGATGTGTCTGTGTTATGTGTAACAGTATACAAAATCCGTGATATATTTCTCGGTGCGCATATGGTGAAATTTTGTTTGAAGATTCGCAAATCTAAGGTAACTTTATTTAATATCTAGTTAATTGCCCTTGGCATTATAGTTTGTTTGAGAACGTTTTTTTTTATAAAGCAAACTTGCTCCAGTGAATTCGTGAAACTTTACGGTACATTTAATGAAGAAAAACTCCGGTTTTCGTGTCTAGTCATTTTTTTTTAACGGTATATACCAAAAGTTTACATTATCATTATTGTTAAGAGATGTACAGTTTTCGTTTTTCTTAAGTGTCGGCTGATTTTTCGAATGTATCGAACTAGATTAATTATCAATTTTGTTTGCTGTTTTGTTTTTTTTTGTTTATTGCTGTAAATCATAGTGTAAGAATCTATTAACATTAGATAGCTATTAGTAAAATGATTTGTTGATATACATACTTCAGGATTAATTTTGTTCCTGTGAATAATTAATGAATACCTTTAATACTTACGATAGTCGATTGAACTGACCTTGATTCTAGGTTAATAAAAGTTTACGTAGGCATTTAATTAAGTTAAACTTTACCTATATGTGATTTAAATAATATAGTGTTATTATATGCGTCACTGTGACGATCTTGTAATTAAATAAACTAGGAGGGCCCGGCGTGCTTCGCTACGCTTATAAATAAAGTTTTTGCGTAGACATTTTGTTGACGTAGAAGCAATGATTTCAAAAAGTGGTAATGAGAAATGCTAGCCTATAATTTTTAATTTTTCTTTTTAAATATATGAATGATAAATAATCAGAACTCAAGCTGATCAGTTCGGATATATGACAAATTAGCGATCAAATAAGTTTTCAAGTAAGCTTATTTGATCTCTAACTTATTTGATCGCTAATTTTTCATATATCCGAACTGATCAGCTAGAGTTCTGATTATTTATCATTCATATATTTAAAAAGAAAAATTAAAAATTATAGGCTAGCATTTCTCATTACCACTTTTTGAAATCATTGCTTCTACGTCAACAAAATGTCTACGCAAAAACTTTATTTATAAGCGTAGCGAAGCACGCCGGGCCCTCCTAGTTTCAATTATTCAGTTATTTTTCTTTTTACTTGCAAAAATATACTTAAGTCGGATGAAATTTGTGGCACCTATTCACAAAACATTGACACCAATACCAAAACTACGTGAAAAAGCCTCAAAAATTCAACCGCGCATAACTCC
This sequence comes from Diogma glabrata, assembly GCA_963693315.1. Lineage (NCBI taxonomy): Eukaryota > Metazoa > Arthropoda > Insecta > Diptera > Cylindrotomidae > Diogma > Diogma glabrata. The sequence goes on along the minus strand of OY856187.1, from coordinate 257,441,845 downwards.
GATTCAGAGTACACAAAAAATAAAAGCAGAAACAACTTTTTTCCTTTCGTCAATACCAACAAAATATCAAAATTTTAGATTTTTTAAAAATCAAAAATTTAAAATCAACAAACAAATGTACGTTTTCAAAATAATAGCCCTCCTATAATAAGAAAACAAAAATATTACGCAAATATCTTTAATCAATAAACAAAATAATCGAAATAATATCGAAAACCGTCCTTGTTCAAAGACAAAAGACGACTGAAATGAAAGAAAATAAATTTTTAAGTTTCGTTTTTGTTGTTCGTTGTTCGTTATTCGATAGCTAATATATAAAAAAGAAAATATAAAAAAAGAAAATATAAAAAAATAAAATAAATTTTTAATTTCGTTTTTGCATGTATGTAAACTTATAATGCATATGTATAGAAAATGTTTTCCGTATATAATAACTTTTTTATTTATGATCCGATTTGTTTGAATCCGGATCCGACTATAGGTTACACTAATATCAGTTAGCTGTGAAAATTTCAAATGAATCCATCTGCGAATAAAAAAGCCTAATGCTCCACAAAGTTTTAATCTAGCGTATTAATATATAGGATTATTGTATCAATCAACCGTGGTGTATCGACATTTTTTTTCTATGCTGGTTTTTATATCATCTTTGCCAAAGTCCATAACGGGATTTCATGCGATATTGACATTAGCACATCAAAGTTTATGACCAGTATATTCTTCCGACTTGGATCATCATTGGCAACGTGTACAACCAAGTTTTTATAAATCATCTATACCGTCATTGCCAAGCTGTGATACCATGTTTTCATCTATCTCATATCAACTCGGCCAACTTTGACAACATGGTTTCGTACAATTAATATTACCAGTTTATTTAATGATTTTGCTACCAAATAAATTCATCGATTTTGTTAACCAATATATTCAACGATTTGGTTAACAAATATATTCAACGGTTTTGGTAACGAATCTACTCAACCATTTGGATAACAAATTTCTTCGACATTTTTGATTAATTTATTCAACGAATTTGTTAAGAAATATATTCAACGAATGGATTTACAAATTTGTTCGACGATTTATAAATAAAATTCAACGATTACGTTTACCAATTTATTTTAACATTTTTGATAACAATTTATGCAACAATTTTGTCTGCCAAGTTATTCAACCTTTTTGATAACCAATTAATTCAACGGCTTTGTTTGCCAACTTATTCATATACCACATTTAATCAACGTTTATAATTACCAATTTCTTCGATGTTTATGATTATAAATTTCTTCAACTATTTTGGATTCCAAATCTGTTCAACGATTTGGATTATAAAATTATACAACGATTTCGATTTCAAGTTTATTCAACGATTGTGATTCCAAATTTATTCGACAATTTTGAATACAATTCTGCTCAACAATTTGGATTCCAAACTATTCAGCGATTTTGATTACAATTTTATATAACAGTTTTGTTTACAAATTTAATCAACATTTATAATTACCAAGTTCTTCGATGGTTATGATTACAAATTTCTTCAACTATTTTGGATTCCAAATTTGTTCAACGATTTGGATTGTAAAATTATACCACGATTTCGATTTCAAATTTATTCACCGATTGTGACTCCACATTTATTCAACCTTTTGATTCCAAATTTATTCAACGATTTGGATTATAAAATTATACAACGATTTCGATTTCAAATTTATTCAACGAATGTGACTCCACATCTATTCAACGATTTTGATTTCCATCCTGTTCAACAATTTTGGTTTACAAATTTATTCGAAAATTTTGATTCCAAGTTTATCCAGCGATTTTGGATTACCATTTTTCAACAATTTTGATTATAACATTATTCAACGATTACGATTTCAAATTTATCCAACGATTGTGATTCCAAATTTATTCGACAATTTTGAATACAATGCTGCTCAACAATTTGGATTCCAAACTATTCAACGATTTTGACTACAATTTTATATAACAATTTTGTTTACAAATTTAATCAACGTTCACAATTACCAATTTCTTCGATGTTTATGATTACAAATTTCTTCAACTATTTTGGATTCCAACTTTGTTCAACAATTTGGATTATAAAATTATACCACGATTTCGATTTCAAATTTATTCACCGATTGTGATTCCACATTTATTCAACCTTTTGATTCCAAATTTATTCAACGATTTGGATTATAAAACTATACAACGATTTCGATTTCAAATTTATTCGACCATTTTGAATACAATTTTACTCAACAATTTGGATTACAAACTATTCAACGATTTTGATTACAATTTTATATAACAATTTTGGTTACAAATTCATTCGACAATTTTGATTATAAAATTCAACGCTTATGGTGACCAATTTAATCACCAATTTCTTCGATGTTTATGATTACACATTTACTCCACGATTTGGAATTCAATTTTATTCAACAATTTGGATTACAAATTATTCAACGATTTTGGATTCTCAACTCATTCCACGCATGTGATGACCACTTTAATCAACGTTTATAATTCCGTGCTGATGGAGTGCTGATTTAAGCAGGATTGGAGGCCAGGCGGATATAACCACGGGTGAGTCTATTTTGATTGATTTTCCTTACTATTCATGGGATTTAGGGGTGTGAATGTGTGTGTGTGTGTGTGTGTGTGGGCGTATGTGAGTGAATGAGGGGGTTGAACGTGCCGACCGTGGTTCTTTCGTAGAAGGGGGCCGCCAGAGTCTCGTTTTCACACTTGTATTTGTTTCCATTTCTGATCTACTTTGAAAAATGCGTACATTTCCGTATTTGTGCTGAAGCAGCAGGTTATTAATATCTCTTATCCACGATGATTGAGACTAAGTCGAACGGCAATACAACATTTCTAGGTACGCTTCCTGCTAAGCCACTCCCATTATCATCATGAGAGGCACTTCATTACAAGAGTCAAATGATCAGTGCGTTCTATTTCCTCACCAGCATCTTCACCAAGCTGGTGTAATGATCTCAACAAATGGTAAGTATTTCCATCCGAGATTGGATGTTGACCAAATAATAAATAGTACGGTGAGTACTTGGTAGCTGAATGTACTGCAGCCCGCAGTGCATAAGCGATTTCACCAATTAATGAATCCCACTTGGCATGTTGACCTTTTATGAACGCTCGAATTGCTGCTAGAACTGACCTATTGACCCGCTCTGACGCGTTGCTTTGAGGGCTATAGACACCGGTCCTAATGTGTTTAATGCCGAAATCTGACAAAAGACTTTGAAAGTTCCTACTAGTGAACTGTTTGCCATTGTCACTGTGCAGAAACTCTGGTACCCCATATGTAAGAAACACTTCGTTCTTTAGAAAAGCATTCACCTTCGGTGAAGTCGCGTTTCTAAGTGGTTTCAGTAGTACAAACTTCGTAGCATGATCCAGAACTATTAATAACACCGTATTCCCAAGTGTTGAACGAGGGTACGGTCCCAAAAAATCTATATAGACTCTCTGCCATGGACGTGCTGTTTCGAATTGATATTGCATCGGAGGACGCAATATCTGATTCGTGGCTTTTGTTTGTTTACATGTGTCGCAGGACACAACATAGTTGTGTACCTGCGACGCCATGCCCGGCCAATAGTAAAGACGTCGAAGTAATTCTAAAGTCTTTTTAACACCCCCATGAGCAGCAGTACTATCATCATGATGTTTCTGAATCATGTTGGAAGTCATCGGTTTTGGTACCCAGAGTTTCCACACAGGAACATCGTTGGGTATTGCATCAGGTTTTGGCTCAATACGAATGTATAGCTTATCATCCACGACTTTAACTGAGGGAAAGTCCTTTGGTGATGATTGAACTTTAGCTATCATATCCGTATATTCCTTGTGCCGATAACCTTCATTGTCGATTTTAATGTCGTTAGTGTGATGTGTTAATGCTTCCGTCAATTCTTCGTGTGTATCGTCATAAAGACGAGATAGAGCATCAGGGACTATGTTTTGGGTACCTTTTTGGTGGACAATGGTAAAATCCATATGTTGGAGTTTTAGGCTCCACCTAGCCAGACGACCACTCAAGTCTTTCTGTGACATAAGCCACTTCAGACTTGAGTGATCAGTCACAATTGTGAATCGGTGACCTTCAACATAGCCCCTGAATTTCTTCACACTCAGAATTGCCGCAAGACATTCAAGCTCAGAAACCGAATAGTTTCTTTGAGCTTTATTAAGTTTCTTCGACATGAAGGCTATCGGACACTCATGTCCGTCTGTATCAACCTGATACAACACACTACCTATCCCTGTCAGACTCGCATCGCATCTAATAAAGAACTCTTTATTATAGTCAGGGTTTACTAATACTGGTGCTGTAGTCAGCAATCGTTTTAAATTTTCAAAAGCAGCTTGCGCTTCTAATGTCCATTTCAATTTCCCCGAACTCTCCTTCAGTAAATCTGTAATTGGTGATACCACGCTTGCATAGTTTGGTATGAAACGTTGGTACCAACCAGCCATTCCCAATAGTCTACGTATTTGTTTTACTGTAGATGGAGCTGGATACTCTGCTACAGCTCTTACCTTATCTGGATCTGTTCGAAGTCCATCTTCACCAACCAAAAATCCCAAGTATTTCACCTCTCTCAGAACAAATTTGCTTTTCTTGAGGTTTATTGTTAACCCAGCCGCTCTTAACAATGAAGAGACCTTGGACAGCAATTCCATATGTTCCTGGAACGTGGAAGAGACTACCAATAGATCATCTAAATAAACAAAGACATTTTCGTGATATTGATGTGGTATCACTTTATGCATTAGCCGACACATTGTCTGGGGAGCATTGCACAATCCAAAGGGCATAACCCGGAATTGATACAATGGACGACCAGGCACTGTGAAGGCTGTCTTGTCTCTAGATGCTTCTGCCAGAGGAATCTGCCAGAAGGCATCTTTGAGATCAATACTTGAAATGTACTTTGTGCTATTTAGACGACCTAGTAAGCCATCAATCAAGGGAAGTGGGTAAGCGTCCTTTTTCGTTAGTGAATTGACACGACGGCTATCAATACATAATCTGTTTTTACCAGATTCTTTTTGTACCAAAACCACTGGCGAGCACCAAGAACTGTTAGACTCTTCGATCACGCCCATTTGAAGCATCCGGTCGAGTTCGGCATAAACCTTTAGTTGAACAGCCGGCGATGTGGGATAATGCCTCTGTTTAACAGGTGCATTATCACCAACATCGATGACATGTTCAACCAAAGAAGTCTTTCCGAGCCCAGACACTTCAAATGACGGGAAAGAATCCTTGATCATATCCAGTTCATGTTGCTGATCAGTGGTGAGGTTATGTATATTTAAAGTTTGTAGCTCTGTGCGAGTCAGTTCACTAACAAATGAAGGAACAATACCAAATTTCTCCCAGAAATCTATGCCCAGGTAGAGCTCTTCTCGTAGTCCAGGGACAATATGAAACCGCATTGGTTTAGTGGAGCCATTCACAGTTATTGGAACTTCTATGTAACCCAAAATTTTATTTGCAGTACCATCTGCCGTACGAATACACGAAGTGTACTTACGGTAAGTTGTACCTGCTGATTCCAATAATTCCAAGGAATTTCTTCCAAGTATTGTGATTGACGCTCCACTATCCAATAGTCCGGAAATATGTTTGTCCAAAATCTTTATTGCTAGTCGCGGCCGAGGATCCTTTGTTTCTGAAAGGATAGATGAAATACAGGCTTTACGAAATAATTTCCTCATCCTCCAATATCTAATATTACGCTCTAGACGTCTAAAATACGTTCGATGTAATGATGGGAAATTAAATGTACTAGGTGATTTTATTCTGGTTTCCTGAGTGGTGATCGATCGTCCTGCGTTGCTACATCTCTCGTCGTTTTCTTCGGGCTCATTGGATGTTGAACCGAGGGTACCATCCCCGAAGCATGTACTCTCGGACGGTAGTTTAACGACGGGTGACAATATGAACAATTTGCATATATAACATCCGGCTTGTTACATTTCCAACAATATAGTTTAATTCTATTCTTAGAGCACTCAGGAGCTCGATGACCGTTTACTCCACATCTGAAACACACTATTGGTTGTCTGGATATTGATGGACCAGGTTGACTGTTGTCAGAGGTTATGCTAGGTCGCTGCAATATCCGTCTCTGTGTTGAATCCACCGCATCAATATATCCATGTTGTTCTGGTTCAGCATCCACCTCATAATCATCCATTTGCTGTACCTCGCTAATTCTTAAATTTGATGTTCTGGTTGGAACTGGTGTGGACCACAAACGTTCAAACTTCTGACATAAAGTCCGAAGTTCATCCATTGAGTGTATTGTTGCTGCTAATGTAGCATTTTTGAGATCCACACTCAGTCCCTCCCGAGCAATCTCTAGCATTTCACGATCAGCAAATGGACGTGCTAAGCGACGGTTTAACGAACCAATCTCCACCAGATATTCGTATACGCTCTCCTTGGATTTTTGTTTACGGTTCAGAAGAACGCGCAAGATCGCCTTATCATCAGTTAGTGTACCGAAGGTCTGTAGGAGTCCCTCCCTTAGCACTGGGTAGGTCACCACCTCATATTCATGAGTTAAATTCAAATAGTATCTGTCGGCCGCTGCTTTCAGATACCGTGGTATGATAGACCTAAGGTCGTCCCATGACACGCGGTCTCTTCTGGCAGCCGCCTCAACTCTATGAATGAACTCATGAATATCAGGAGAGTGACCATCCCCTGTGAAGGTTGGAACCCAATTTGAGTCATAACGACTCAAATTGTTCCCACGAACCCCTCGGTACTCCACTGGTGCTAACGCTGGAGCCGCGTCACGCCATACCTGAGGAGGTTGGTTGTATGGTGGTGGTGCTGTTAGTGGAGCTGGTGGATATATTGGTGGTAGTTGTACCTGTGGTACTGATGGATAATTTAATTGTGGTTGTGGTTGTACCAATGCTGGATTGTTATGTGTATGTTCAGACTGGAGTGATGGACCCAATTGTGGTATTGCCAAGTCCTCGGCTCTCAACCCAGATTGCTGGAAATAAGCCGGTGGTAATTGATCTGACCGTCTCTGATGTTGCTGGTTTGGACGATTCAGGCTATTTATTGTTTCCGATATTGGCCGTACTGGGATCGGTGTGGATCTCTCATCTGGTTGAAAAGCAGGTGAAGCAGATGGAGCAGATGATACTCCTGGTTTACTCTGCATAATTGGACGTGTTGATAATGATCCTATTATACTCCAAGCGCGTGACAATTGTGAGATAGCGTAGGTGCGGGCTTCTTGCAAGTCATTGCGAGGACCCAACCTATTCATCCTACCCGTATAATGTAACACTCGATTCGCCAAACCATCCAAGAGGGTCTGATCAATCGGTGACTGAAGTCGACGTACTTGATCTAAAATAACTTGTGCTGCCTGCACCACCGTTTGAGACTCAGCTACCAAGTCTCTCGCATGAGATACCGTTACTGGAACTGCACCATGATCCACGTGGTTTCGCAGTTCCTCTGCCCAACTGACCCCTCCAAAATCCACACCCCGAACCAGACATTCGATCTGCAGTTCGGTGGGTTCCAGACCATAGAACGGATGGTCAACGTCTAGTTGGTTTGACATTTTGATGGTAAAATTTATCAAATCCAGAATTCACAAAATCAAACAACAATAATAAAACCAATTCTCAACAACCAAAAAAAAATGTAGAGTTAGTACGACGGAAATGTAAAAGTAAAAACAATAAAAACCGCAAAACGAAAAAAAACAACGAACGCCCCAAAAAAAACAGAAAATTTTTGTAAAAAAACAAACTTTGTAAAGGAACAAAAAGAACCACTGTCGTAGCTAATCTTTGCTGAATCTTTCACAAAAATTCCTATAATATGTATATTAAAATATAATTTATTTATTTAATTTCAGATATACTGAAATATATATATGCCTAGAATTAGTTATTGACGATAGCACCCCTAAAATATATTTATTTATTTTAAAAAAAATTGAAAAATAAAAAATATTCAAAAAGGATGTTTATTTATTGGATGCAACGTCCTAGCTCAAAATATTGATTTATTTTTTTAAAAAAATAAAAAATATTTATTTATTTCTTGACGTATTGCTTAATTAATAAAAAATTTATTTTATTTAATTACCTAAAATTTAATTTACGAAAATTTATTTTATTTAATAAAAATTATTTATTTAATTTTTTGAAAAAATTGTTTGATTTATTTTATTTTTATTTAATATAATAAGAGATTCCCAAAATCTAGATTCGTCTGGAGACACATAAAAGTAAGTATGGCTACAATATCCATTTTATTTAGTATTTGAATTATCGCGTTCGCGAGCCCACTCCAACAATGCATGTGAGAACCGACTAGAAAAGCCCCTAACGACCAGATTCTACAGAACAGTATCTCCCCAACCTAACAAAAACAATCGCAACTGTCACGATTAGACTCTAGGCCCATTTCTACTGACCCAGCTGCGGTTGTTCTACCTAAAAATAAATTACCATTAAACTAATGCCATAGTCGAAGAACGCTCCCGAACACCAGACTTCAAATCCTAAACTTAATGAAAACTGTCTATTGCAAGCTAAATGTAAGAGTGGAAAAATGTTGAAGTTGTGTGAGGTGAAGCCTCGATCCTGATAAAAAAAAATGATTGGTTCTCCTCTTCATTTCGTTAAAGAAGCTTCTGTGCAGGGAATGGTACTACTGGTTTGTACCTAAGTACAGACCAGCAGTAGTCACTCCCTTATCACCAGAAAACTCCTTCTGAAATGAAGAGAAGAAACCAATGAACTTCGATCGCATGTCCATAATGGACAGAGGCGATCTAAGAACATAATTATGTTAAGGAGATAAGCCCCATGGATCCTTTGTTAGAGGTACCGCTGAGAGAAATTTATTAATTACACACTTGTAATCATTATACAACAACAAAAAAAAATTAACACCCAAAAAAAAATCAATTAATTCTAACAAACGCTCAACTGTAGTGGAATGTACAATATTTTCATCGCGAAATTAAAAATAGTTCGAATCTACCACAACCAAAACAAGATTTTCACCGATTATAGCCAATAGTGGTAAAGAAATTAAAATCATGTATTTATTTCACGCAGGCCAAGATGCACCGTTAAAACGAGCATCAGATTCCAGATCTAATTTATTAATGTATAAATATTTAAATATGATCTACTATCCAATTCCTATCAATGTATAATATTTGCCAAAGCTACTCACAAAAAGTTCAAATGGCTAAATCGTTTCATCGGTTTGGTTTCTTAATTTCATCTCGTTGGTGCTATTGTAACATAACACTCCACACAAACCACTACATCCGCTTCCTATATACCAAAAATATGTACAATTATGTACAATTATACAACAATTAACCTACTATATACACTATGTACAATGACAGTATAAAAAAACAGTCTCCGAAAAAAATTACTGCCCCAAAACGGTTTTTTTTTCCAAATTCAGAACAAAATACATTTCAAAGATGCACACAATTTCCCGGGGCCACTTGCGGTCCCAACCACCGTCGAGGGTTCTCTCCCCTGTGATTGGACTCAGAGATAGCGTTCTCTTCAGCCAATATCTCCGCGTAAGCGTGCATGACTGACGAGAACTCTACCTCCTCGGCCAACCACGCTGCCTTCTGCTTCTTCCTCCTACTCTTTTTCTCCCTCCACCTTTTCCTATCCCTTTCTAGCCTCCTCAATCGATATCTCTCTCGCGCATCCATCACTTCATCCACACACTCATTCACTTCATCAACTACCACTTCTCCTACCAACTCCTCATTCATCTCATCCACTTCCTCCACTCCATGCACTACCCACTCATTCACTTCCTTATTCATCACTCCATCCGCCAACTCATTCACTTCCTCATTTACAATCTCACAAATCAATTTATCCAGAACCTCATCATATTTTTCTTCATAAATATCATCCATTAATTCCAAAAATATTTTATGTTTTACACCATCCAGAATCACATTTATCATTTCATCCACCACATTCCTCGCCTCAACCATTCTCTCTTTCCTCTCTTCATTCGCTCTCCCATCCACTTCATTCATCCAGGGCTCAAACCCACCTGGCCGACACCTCCTTAATAACCCCTGACCCCTCGTAATTGTATACATTCTTAACAAAATTCAAAATATATAATACGAAATCCAATAACAAAGGTTATTGCAAATTTTATATAAAATATTCAACTTCCAAATGTATATAAAATATTTTTACAATAAAAAAACCAAAACCATAAACTGGTTTGTATTGTACCGTAGTATTACGAAAAAAAAATCAACACGTAAACCAACCTGGTCTACAACGCCCAGTTTATACAATAACTGGTTTATTAAAAAAAATAAACAAAAATCCGTACGTCGTAAAACCAACACTGGTTTTTCCCCAAAAATTCATATAATAGTAATCAATTATATATTATTATTAATAATTGTATAATAATAATTAATTTCTTTCCTAAAAATAAAAAAAACCAATAACTGGTTATCCAAAAAGTGTTTGGTAAAAATATCTCTCGCTAAAATATATTTAAACCAATCTGGTAAATATGAAAAATTAACCGTTATTACGGTTTCTACTATCAAAACACGTTTTTGTTTTGCTACGCTGGCAACACCCACAAAACAAAAACCTAACGGGTCCTGTTTGGTTCGGCGTCACGTATAACAATTGGACCTTTGGTAACTAAATTAATTTACCCGGGATGCCGTTTATCCCCAAACGAAACTTAACTTTGGAAATCTCTTATAGCTGGAATTTATTTTTCCATCAAATAAAATTAATAAGTACAAAAATCTAACGAAAAAATAGTAATCATAATAATATAAATAATAAAAACCTTATTTTATATTCTGTTGTTGATGCTGTTTCCACCAGTTGCAATACCACGCTCCAAAGTTGTTGAATTTCGTTCTGAATAAGCAGAGATATTATTTCGGGTACCCAGTGAATTCCTTTAAGCCAATATTTGTTTAATTCCTGATTTGAAATATAGAATATCCACTTGGAACTACGCACCACTACTATTGTTGCTATTATTAATCAAAAACCTTGACATCTTTTTGATAATCCAGATTTGTATTATATATATCGAAAACAAAGAACATCTGGTGTCACAGGATGAAACATTTTCATTAATGTTAACTTCTTATAAAATGGACAATTACAAGTCACAATTGGCCATAATAAATTTTTTATTGCATTCTTATTAATGTTTACAACCATAACACAATAATAATTTCATTGTAAATTTGACTTATAATATTTTGTAATTGATGGACTTGTATTATTTCACATCACATTAATTAGCAATTAACTTAAAAAAAGCCCACATATATCTTAACACATTAATGAATTTAGTTTTATGTAATGTTTTCACAAACTCAATTGAACATTTTATTTTAAGATTCAAAAACAGAATGACCTATTTCTAAAAACAAAATGTGTTTTTGTTAATTCTTTTTGACATCTTATCATGTCAAAATAGCTCGGGTAATACTAAAAAAAAAATTCAATAAAGATTAATAACGACATCTGTTTGTTAGAATTGGAAATAGAAATTTAGTACGTTCGTTGCTTTTTATAGTACAATTGAAATTTAACTAGCAGTTAAGTATTAGAAAATTTTAAATTATTGTTAATGTGAAAATGAATGGAAACTAATGAAATACATTTTTATTGAATGGAAAACGAAGATGAATTTGGTTTTATTATTGTTTTGCGATTATTGCGATCGTTACAATATATATATATATATATATATATATATATATATATATATATATATATATATATATATATATATATATATATATATATATATATATATATATATATATATTTATATATATATATATATATATATATATATATATATATATATATATATATATATATATATATATATATATGTATATATATGTATGGGCTAACAATAATTGTGCTCGCAATAATTGTACAATTTTGAATCAAATGACAAATTTACGCACGTTTATGGGTAGACATAACTCTTTCTCTCTGAGACAAATAAAGGAAAACAAACAAACAAACAAAAAACGATTCGACATAAGAGGAATCATAAATTCGTGACTCATAAATTTTAAACTACGGGATGCCCGGGATCTAAAAAATCGTATAGAAAAACCATCCTTTTTTTTATGCTACACGATCTGCTGTCGTTTAAAAATTCACTCTCTGAACAGTTACAAAGCAAAGATATAATAATTTCTAGCACAAGCGCTTTAATTAAAACTACTTTCTTGATGCTTAAACAATGCAGAGAGATGATATATTAAATTTAAAATTATTTTTAACCAATGAAAGGATTTTGCAGAACTTTGCGGCATTCACTTCGATGAAACAACACCAGAAAACAAAGATCTAGCAGAGTAAGCAAGGTAGCTCAAAAGCATTTTATTTTTATTTCTTAGTCCATGCATTTAAATGCTTTAGAAGATATGTGTGTATAAAAATGTGTATGTTATGTTTTACGAAAAGAATATTTTTATGTCATTTAAATTCTCGCCCCCCCTAAGATTTTGGTAAAATGACGCCACTGCCAATGAGATACGAAAAGCAGCACAACATAGCACAAATTTAGCACAATGCAGAACAAGTTTTGTTTTTTAGTTTTCCCAAATTGGCGGGACTAACTTCCACCCCCAAAAACTTAATTTGTATGAAAAATTTGTTTCCGTTGGGGCCAACGAGATATTGAAAACGGCACTAAACAGCACAAACCTAGCACAGTTCAGAGCATGCTTTGTTTTTTAATTTTTCCAAAATGGCGGGGCTAACTTCCACCCCAAAATCTTAAAATGTCTCCCAATTTTTTTTCATTAAGGCGAATAAGATACGAAGAGCAGCACAACATAGCACAGCTTAAGCACAAGTTTTGTGTTTTCGTTTTTCCAAAATGGCGGGGCCAACTTCCACCCCAAAAACTTATTAAAGCTGCTAAATTTTTTCAATTGGGACGAACGAGATACGAAAAGCAGCACAACATAGCACAACTTTAGCACAATGCACAACAAGTTTTGTTTTTTAGTTTTTCCAAAATGGCGGGACTAACTTCCACCCCCAAAAACTTTATTTGTATGAAAAAAAAATTTCCGTTGGGGCCAACGAGATATGGAAAACAGCACAAACCTAGCACAATTCAGAGCATGCTTTGTTTTTTCGTTTCTCCAAAATGGCGGGGCTAACTTCCACCCAAAAAACTTAATATGTCTGCCAATTTTTTTTCATTGGGACGAATAAGATACGAAGAGCAGCACAAAATAGCACAACTTTAGCACAATTCAGCACAAGTTTTGTGTTTTCGTTTTTCCAAAATGGCGGGGCCAACTTCCACCCCAAAAACTTATTATGGTTGCCAAATTTTTTCAATTGAGACGAACGAGATACTAAGAGCACAACATAGCACAACTTTAGCACAATGCAGAACAAGTTTTGTTTTTAGTATTTCCAAAATAACGGGGCTAACTTGCACCACCAAAAACTTTATTTGTATGAAAAAAATTTTCCGTTGGGGCCAACGAGATATGGAAAACAGCACAAAACAGCACAAACCTAGCACAATTCAGAGCATGCTTTGTTTTTTAATTTTTCCAAAATAGCGGGGCTAACTTCCACCCCAAAATCTTAAAGTCTGTGCCAAATTTTTTTCCATTGGGGCCAATGAGAAACGAAAAGCAGCACAACATAGCACAACTTTAGCACAATTCAGCACAAGTTTTGCTTTTTTGATTTTCCAAAATGGCGGGGCCAACTTCCACCCCCAAAAACGTAATTTGGCTACTACAATTTTTCCATTGAGACGAACGAGATATGCAAAGCAGCACAACATAGCACAACTTTAGCACAATTCAGCACAAGTTTTTTTATTCATTTTTCCAAAATGGCGGGGCTAACTTCCACCCCCAAAAACCTAATTTGTATGAAAAAAAAATTTATTGTTGGGGCGAACGAGATATGGAAAACAGCACAAAACAGCACAAATCTAGCACAAAATTAGCACAAGCTTTGTTTTTTCGTTTTTCCAAAATGGCGGGGCTAACTTCCACCCCAAAAACTTAAAGTCTGTGCCAAATTTTTTCCATTGGGGCCAATGAGAAACGAAAAGCAGCACAACTTTAGCGCAATTCAGCACAAGTTTTGCTTTTTCAATTTTCAAAACTGGCGGGGCCAACTTCACGGACATAAAAACTTGAAGAAACTGCTTGTGTCCTGGAGCAGAAAATTGATAGTTTGGAGCAAGAGAAGCTGAACTCTAATATATGTTTATAACTGGCCTACTTAGTCAAAATATTGCCCCGGAAAAAGTTATTGCAAATATCTTTCAAACTCTAGATGTTGATTTAAATATGAATGACATTTCTGCAGTACATTACGTTAACAGTTCTGAACCATCTATACAACTAGTTCAAAACAACTCTCCTTCCACAAAATTCACACCAAGCGCGCAAATTTTTGTGAAGTTTGCTTCTGAAAAATGTAAAAATAAGATTATGGCAAAGAAAAAAGAAAAAAAAATGCTTTTCAGTAATCAAATCGGATTTGATACATTCTCAAACAACGTTATTTTCTTTCGATCACCTTACTAGATTCAAACAAGATTTGCTACGTGAATCAAGAATTCTAAAATCTGAATTAAATTTTAAATTTTTATGGATTAAAAATGGAACAATCCTATTGAGGAAAGATGACAACTCCAAAGTATTACCAATTAGTAACAGAAATGATCTTTCTCAATTAAGAACATTTTAATTATTTCTCATACACATATATCTAATTACATTTTCTCGTTTTCATGGCTTATATTGATCTGATTAACTCTTTTTTTTGATAACATTAATTACAGTACCTCGGCCAACTTATTTAACCATAATATGAATACGGGTTTATTTAATATTGTTTATTTGAATATTAGAAGTTTGCGTAAAAAATTTGCGGATGTTGAATTGATAGGGCAGTCGCCAAAATTTCTTAAAATTCAAGCATTTTTACTAACGGAAATCTGGATAAAAGAATGCGAAAATTTTTTGTATAATATGGAAGGTTACAATGCGTTTTTTTTCGAACAGGGCCAAAGGATATGGCGGTTGTGCGATTTATCTTCGATCCTATTTAAAAGCCATTATAGTACACTCTGAAGAATTCGAAAATAATAACTTTCTTGTTTTTAAACTTATTAGAGAAAAATTTCATTTAATTGCCGTTTATAGAGCTCCTAGTTCGAACATCATAAATTTTCTAATCAAATTTACTACCATTCTTCAAAATTATCCCAAAAGCATAGTTATGGGAGATTTTAATATAAATCTGTTAAACAATAATGTGGATGTTCAATCTTATTTAAATGAAATTTACTCTTATAGTTTTGCCGTGCTCAATAAAATTGATGTCAATTTACCAACGCGTGTATCTTCAAACTCTGTTTCAATTATTGATCATGTCATTCATTACTGACCTGTTTCAATGGAACTTTGATTTTTTTATTATTGATTCTTCTTCATCTGATCATAAGCTTATAATTCTTGGTTTAGATTGCTCTTTGACTCGGGATAGTTTTCAACAAACAAAATCTATCCTTGACTACGAAAACTTTGCAAACACATGTGACTGCGAAAGCATTTATAACTGTGGATCTTCTAATGAGCTTATTCATGTACTGAAAGCCACAATTTTAGAAAACTCGCGAACAATAAAAGTTTATAACAGGAAACATAATAAAAAGTGGATGACTCCTGAAGTACTGCGTTGCATTTATAATCGCAAAAGATTTTTAAGTATAAAAAAAAAATTCCTAATAACGAATATATTTCTAATCAATATAACCTATATAGAAAATTGGCCAGGAATAATATTTTAGCAGCAAAACGAGAATTCAATAGCAAACAACTTGATAACTGCAAGGGGAATTCGCGAAAATTTTGGAGTTTTCTCAAAGAAACGGTTTTTAATAAAAAAGCAAGTAAATAGGATAAACTATCGATAGATATTGATGGCGTTATTATTAATCATGACTTTATCATTGCAAATGAATTCAATAACTTTTTTCAAAAACTCATTTTTCGTTGCAACCTAATGATATTGTTAATTTAAATTATTGTAATATTGTCCTTGATTCTCCTAATAGTTTTTCAATTAGTCATACTGACTGTCTTGAAATGGAACATTTAATTCGTAATCTAAAAAATACTACTTCTTCCGGTCCAGATATGATTTCAGTAAAATTTGTAAAACATTTTAGTAACAACCTGAATCCGATTTTAGTTCAATTGATGAGTCCATTAGCAGAAACGAATTTCCTGATGTTTTAAAACTGGCTAGAGTTGTCCCTGTGTTCAAATCCGGTTGTGCATTGACCTTAAGTAACTATAGACCGATTTCAGTTCTAAATGTTTTTTCGAGGTTATTTGAAAAAGTTATTGCGACAAGACTTTTATCTTTCCTTTCTGATGAGCGAGTTATTTCGGATATGCAATATGGATTTTGCAAAAATTCTAACACAACGTGTGCTTGTCTTGCTCTCACGGATTTCATTAGTAAGGAATTGGATAAAAATTTCTATGTTTCTTGTATTTTCCTGGACATTAAACAAGCTTTTGGCTCTGTTATATATTTGATCTTGTTATCAAAGCTTGCTAGAATAGGATTTTCTATACAAGCATTAAAGTTCTTTGAAAGTTATTTGAGAAATAGAGAACAGTTTGTCTCTGTTTGTCTGTGTAATAGCAAAAATAATCAGCTGCAAAAAGGTGTTCCACAGGGCTCTATTTTGGGTCCTTTGCTGTTCAATATATATATAAATGATATCTGTTCTCTGCCGTTAAAAGGTAGAATACATTTATATGCTGACGCTAGTCTATTCTTGTAAAACAAAACAACAGCTCCATGTTGATATGCAAAATGATCTAAATATTCTTTTTGATTGGTTTACCCAAAATAAATTATCGCTTAATACTTCTAAAACAAAATTTATGGTTTTTGAAAAACGTAATGTTGATAGTTCCCAGCATGACAACTATTTTATCTATTATTGTGATAGTACTATTGCTAACGTTAATAGTTTTAACTATCTGGGCCTCCAATTAAATTGAAATTAGAAGTGGAATGATCATATTTGTCACATTAAAGGTAAAATTGTTCCTTATATTTTTGCACTTAAGAAAATTAGGAATATTGTTCCTTAGGAATGCTTAAAATCAATTTATAATGCTTAAATTTTGTCTCATTTAGTTTACTTGAATCCTGTTTGGAGTGGCTCGTCAGAGTTTTTGTTACATGATCTATTCATACTTCAAAAAAGGGCTATCAAATACGTATGGAACCTGCTTATTCGCTATCCTACGGCTCTGTTATTTGATGAGTTTCTTCCTTTGAATATCTTAATTGAAAAAGAACTTCTCATCGTTATTTACAATATAATAAACTCCCGTATAAAACATAGTTTTTCCATAACTCGTGCTTGTGAGATTCATTGTCATTATACTAGGAGGCGTTCGTTTTTCCTTCCGGAGTTCTTTTTGTCTTGTGCGTCTAATAATAATATTTTATATAGAGCGCTGCCTAAATTTAATCAACTCCCAACTTTAATAAAGAACGAAACTAACTTTAATAAATTTAAAATTAATATAGTTGTTCACTTACGTGGAATTTTTCTTGATAATTGATAAACTCGTTTTCTATTATTTTTTGTTTTTTTCTCTTTTTTTTTTTTTTTTTTTGAGATTATTTCTGTTACTATTTTGTTGATATTTTTGTTATTTTTGTACTTGTTGTAATTGTTATAATTGTTAATTGTTAATTTTTATTGATTTTGTGTAATTGTAATTTGTTATTAGTATGCCATGCAATAGCATTTTTGCTCATATGGCTATTTAAATTGTTAGGTTTCTTTTACTTAACAATAAAATAAATAAATAAATAAATTGAAGCTGGCACCAATCACTTGATCGGTTTGCGTTTCATCTGATATTTCATTTAAATGTCACGCATCGTCACCCACTGTTAGTGATGTTGATAAATCTGAACCAGAAGGTAGTGTTGACTGTATGATTAAACTTAAATAACAAGATGAACATATTCGCCTATTCTCCATTGCACTAATGCCAAGAACATCTAACTGTTGTCGAGCATTCTCTGTGATTTTCCTTTTATTTGAAGAACAATTAGAATTTGAAAATGGTTTAACGCATCTAAGTATATTCACTCATTTTAGAAAAATTAAATTTTGAATGTTTTTGTTAAAGTAATAGAATTTAGCTGATAGTGACCAATTTAAAACTTCATTTATATAACAAAAATAGGATTTAAAATAGTAATGCAGGCATCAATAAAGATTATATACGCCTATTTTTTATGACCACATATAATTACTCAACATTTGTTTACCTGAGCATCTGTTCAAGCTTTTGAAATCTTTTTCTTAATTACAGCCATATATAATTTAAAATCCTTAAGATGGTTTTTATTTATTTTTAATCCATATTAGTTTACGCCTATACTCACTTAAAATTAAAAGTAGGTTTTTCAAATTTTTCAATCATGCATATCTAAAATAACAGCCTCCTTTTAATGGATTAACGGAATAACTTTCACAGGTAATTAAATAAAAACAAGCCTCAATTTTATTTTTAAAAAAAATAAAAAAAGTGGGTATAGATGCTAGGCCATCTTTTAATTTTGTTTTCTTATGTAACACCATTAAATAGGATTAAAAAACTAACAATGCACAATTTCAAAAATTTCTTTTTAACGCCTATTCAACGACATATCATTTATGAAAATCAATTAAGCAGTTTTTCTACAGACGTTGGTCAAAATGATTTCTACATGATATACTACAAAAATTCAAGAGCACCCACCCAGTGAAGGCTCCTGGTGGAAAAAAAGAATTCTACGAGAAGTCGAATTTTTCATTTATCAAAGGCTATCTATAAACAAAAACTAAACCAAATTAAAAAGGATCGAGTCACAATGTCGCAAAATTTTGCTGTTCTTGACTACAATTGCTCATATTTTCTTTATTGTACATATATAATTTTTATAATATTTTAAAAAGTTTATTTAATAATAAAATATTTGATATTTAACATAAAAAAAAATCTCTTAGTTTATAACGCCATTTTTATAATTTTCCTTCAGAACAAAAAAACTGATTCCCGACACTCATATGCACAACGAATTTTATCTTTAAAACAAAAAATAATGCATGTCCTAAACTTTCACAAGTAGTTAGATATAAAATAAGCTTCAATTAAGTTTAAAAAAAAAAAAGTGTAGCGCCATCTTTTCTTATGTTACACCGTTTTTTTCTTATGTTACACCATTAAAAATTATTTCAAAAAATTAACAGTGTACATTTTTAAAATCTTTGTTCTAATACCTATTCAACGACATATCATTTATGAAAATCGATTGAGTAGTTTTTCTACAATCGCTCGTTAAAATGCACCCACATCACAAAATAACAAAAAATTGAGGGGCACCCTGTGAAGACCCCTGGCCGAAAAAAAAATTCTAAGAGAACTTGTATTTTTTATTTATGAAAAAATATCTATAAACAAAAAATAATCAAAATTAAAAGGGGTCAAGCCAAAATTTCCCAAAAAATTGCAGAACTTGTGTGAAATTGCTCGTATATATTACTATCAGGAGAGAAAATTTTTCGGGGCTGAGAGTAGCATACAGTATATCATATAATTTGCGTAATTGTTTATGTGAATAATTTTTCTTTAAATATAGACTATTTTGAAATTGAAATGATTATCCAAAATTATCCAAGTTTATTCAAAATTTAAAATTATGAACAGTAGTTATATTTTTAATATTCGATAAAATTTTTAAAATATTTTGTTGTCTTCAAAAAAAATCTGAAATTCTGCTGAGATTTTTATCTCGAGATCTACTCATACGTTTGCTGATGACAAAATCATATAACATATTATTGAACCTTTAACTATTTTAAACAAATATCACAATTTCCGGCCAGCTACTAGTTTTTGCTTTGCTGTATCGCTCCGTCTGTATCGCTACATCGAAAAATCCTCAAAGATGACAAATTACTCCAAAGTTCTGAGAATTTTATCTCGAAATCTACTCATACGTTTGCTGATGAAAAAATCATATAACATATTACTAAACCTATAACTGTTTTAAACAATTATCACAATTTCCGGTCAGCTACTAGTTTTTGCTTTGCAAGCGTCAACTACATCAAAAAATCCTCAAAGATGACAAATTGCTCCAAAGTTCTGAGAATTTTATCTCGAAATCTACTCATTCGTTTGCTAATGGAAAAATCATATAACATATTATTGAACCCATAACTATTTTAAACAATTATTACAATTTCCGGCCAGCTACTAGTTTTTGCTTTACAAGCGTCTGTATCGCTACATCAAAAAATCCTCAAAGATGACAAATTGCTCCAAAGTTCTGAGAATTTTATCTCGAAATCTACTCATACGTTTGCTAATGAAAAAATCATATTACATATTATTGAAGCTGAACCTATTTTAAACAGCTATCACAATTTCCGGCCAACAACCAGTTTTTGCTTTACAAGCGTCTGTATCGCTACATCAAAAATTCCTCAAAGATGACAAATTATTCCAAAGTTCTGAGAATTTTATCTCGAAATCTACTCATACGTTTGCTGATGGAAAAATCATATAACATATTATTGAACCTATAACTATTTTAAACAATTATCAAAATTTCCGGCCAGCAACTAGTTTTTGCTTTACAAGCGTCTGTATTGCTGCGTCAAAAAATAAATGTATATATTACTATCAGGAGAGATAATTTTTCGGGGGTGAGAGTAGAATATAGTATATTATATAATTTGCGTAATTGTTTATGTGAATAATGTTTGTTTAAAGTTAGATCATTATGAATTGGAAATAATTATTCAAAATTATCCAAGTTTATTCAAAATTTAAAATTATGAAAAGAAGTTATATTTTCTATTCGATAAAATTTTAAAAATTCTTTTGTTGGCTTCTAAAAAATACTGAAATTCTCCTGAGTTATCTCGAAATGTTGGAAAAATCCTATAACATATTGTTACGTTTTTCCAACCTTCCTTCAAATTGGCCTAACTCACAATTCGATAAACGCAATTCCCAATCTCTTCTGAGTTCGATCACTGATTAGTAAGGACAAACACCAGGTTTTATTAAGTATTCAACAACTCAATTGTTCCACAACAATTGGAAAACAATACAGCAAACAATATTCCTAACTAGAATATTCTCTCAACAGCTTCAGAAACTCCAACGGTTTATTACAATTATAACTTTACACAAAAACTAATTTAAAGATCACTTTTATAATTTTAACTTCACTATCGCAGGTTTAAAATAAAACTAATTCAAAATTACAAGAGGTAATTTTCTTATATACCTTCTGCAATACTTCTAGATAATTCGACATCACTTTCCAGAAACCTTGAGAAAATATTAGAATATTCGATTATTTTACGTTATGTTGATTTGATTCATAAAATCGTTTATGTTGACCCTATTTCTAAGAAGAAGACAACAACAACAATATTCATTTCATTAATTTGTTTGTTGTGTTTTGTTGATTTTATTTTCCTGGAAGTGACCGTAATCGTCTAGATTTTTCTGTAATCGTAACAATATAATTTAATCTTTATTTTGTTTTGCAATTATTACATTTTTCGGCCAGCAAATGGTTTAGAAAATTCAAGAAACTGTACCACAACTTCATTCAAAAATATTTTTTATTGCACTACACTAGCTGTTTTGAACACAATTGTGAAAATATTATATCAAGTTTGTTAATTATCGCAAAAGAACTCATATTCATTTAAGTCCAAATTCATTTAAGTTGTTCCGGAAGAAAAGTTGAGCTAACTTAATAAAAAACTGTCATGATAGTCATTTTTCTGGACTGACAGTTGAAAGTGTCATGATATTCTATTTTAGTGTTGCCCTCGCGTTTTTCGTGGATGAAAACTAGGCTAACTTCACATACATTTCACATACAATAGGTAGATTTTTATATGAAATCTACCTAAAATTGATGTAAATCAATTGGGCGCGTTCTTACAGCCAAATTTTTTGATGTTTTTTGTATGAATCAATTGTATGAAATTGAGATTTTTTGATGAACTCGTTTTTCAGCAAAAACATATACAAACACACACGTATAAAAACACTAACAATTTTATTTTTTTATAAATATCAAAGTTGTTATGGAATATTTATTTCCTTGCAAGTTGCATACACCGTCTTCAAGCAAATACTTTAATTATGAATACATACATATATTTAAATTTTGTAACATGGCACTGACAGCTATTGGTTGCTGGTAGATGGCATGAGTGTTTGTAACTTGTTTGATATCGGGTTCATAATTCGTTAGCGCGGTACGACGCTTGTAAGTTGTGAACGATGTTATTTGTGAGTTGTGAAGGTTGCTTTGATGTTATAAATTTCATTGTTGGAAAAAGTTAGTAACAACAGTGTGAATGATGTGCCGAATATGGACAGTAATATGCAAGCAGCTTTTTTTCAAATTGGGGTACTTTGATTGAGACAGTCGTTTCCAAAACTACAGATTGATGTTGATTTGTGGTGCATTTTAAGAATGTGCGGCTGAGTTTCTAATAATTGCATTTCTCCTGTGGAACTTTTATTCAAAATGTAATAAGGAATCGATAATCCATTGTTAATAATAAGTTTTGCGTCTAAATATAGGACGACTTAATTGTAAGAGATGAAAAGTCGATGTGTTCGATAGCTGTATCGGCAGTGTGTAAAAAAATCACTAAGCGTGTCAAAAAAAAATTCATACTTTTAACTTAAAGCCTTCATTTTAAGTAATAATGAGTAATGTTGATGGTCGGGATTGGTATGTAAGAACAGAAGCTTGATTATTGAACTATAAGTGTGTCAAAAAAATAACGTCAAGTGTGTCAAAAGAATGATTTTCTTTTATTATTTTGCCCAATTTTTTTGAGAAACATAAAATGGGAAAAATTTTCGATTAGAAACATTTGTCAAATAAAATTAATTATTTGTATGACAAAAAAACGGTTTTTAACCGAATCAACTTAACATATCATCTTACTAGATTTAATCTTGATTGATTGAATCATCTTGGAAAAAACTTGAATTTCGATTTTGTTATAATTTTTGCAATATGTTGCAAAAAAGTTTGCAAAAAAGTTTCAATCCTTGATTTTGTAATAATTATTACAATATTTTTAGAATTTTCAAAAAACGTTTAAATTATTAGAATTTTGAAGAAAGTAGCAATTTTTGATTTTATTATAGTTTTTGGAATCTTGGAAAAAGTTTGAATTTTTGGTTTTGCTTATTATTATAATTTTTTGAAATCAATTCAATCAGACCCCTTTTATTTGAAAAAAAAAATTAAATTATTTATTTGTATGACATGAAATTTAATTGAACATGAAATTGTTGGATAATGGATTATTTGTATTTGAATAGTTGAAATTGCTGAACGTTAAATGGAAAGATGTTTGAGTAGTTTGTTGAGTGTATCATCTTTTCACTATAAACTATGTTAATCTATGATCTATTATAATTTTCCGGTAACGTATTGATGTTTCGTGTTAGTTCTGTAATAAACTTCTAAACGATGTATATTAAACATTTTTTTAATTTTGAATAAACATCGCTTTTGCCGAAAACTATATAAAAATCCTTAACCCAAACCAAAGTTTTGATATTTCAGAGCTTTGAGATGTCAGCCCCTTTATATTTTACTATTCTATTCACTCAGTTTTCTATCATCAATTTTAGAGTGTTTATTTTCAAGACGAGGAAAGTGGTTTAATATTTTTGTAGTTAAATCGCGTTAAAAAGCAAAATTTGTTTAATAAAACCCAGAATCGTTTGAATAAGATCATTAACAACTTCCCTGACGGAAAATAAAGTATGAAAAACTATGAAAAAAAAATGAAAATTTATGAAAAACAAATATGATAAACTATGAAAAACTATAAAAAAAATATGAAAAACTATCTAAATTAATGAAAAACATATCTAAATTTGGACATTTTTCATAAATTTTCATAGTTATTACATAGTTTTTCTATAAAAAATTATGAATTTCTATGAATTTTTATGACAATGGTTAATGAAAATTTAAAATATAGGTATGCAAAACTATGATGGTTGGCGGTTCGAAATTCGAAGGTGTCATTTTTGGAAGGATGTTTCCATACGAATAAAAAATTGAAGAAAAACGTGTTCTAGACCGAGTTGTGAAAACTTGACCATTTTTGATTTTTCTGAAACTTTTCATATTAAAAGTATGGACAAAATAAAAAATACAACCTATTTTATAATTTTTTTAAAGTCATAGTTTGAGCATATGGGGCACCCCGATATGTATGAAAAATTAAAATTCTGCCAATCCGATGTAACTTTGAAATTCAATTGCTCAAGAACCGCTATACCGATTTTATCAAACTTGTTTTTGTTTGATAGATGATTAGTTGGTCGGGTGAAAAAAATTAGTTTATTGTTTTTGTAATTAATTTTTAAATAAAAATATTAAAAATACTTTTATAAAGATAGCGCTAGGGTCGAACATCAATTGGAATTTAATTAATTTTTTCCCTGAAAATAGTTCTATTCTTACTTCAAAATATATCAGATTTACAAGGAGGCGTTAATTTTTGTTCTTGAGATATTCAATTTTAAAGATTTTTAGTACGACTAAAATTCGAATTTTTCATCATTTTTTCGATCAATTTTTATCATCAAAAAATTTTAACCACTGAAGTTTGAAAAAATGATAAAAAACTCGAATTTCAGTTGAACCAAAAATCTTTAAAATAAATATCTCAAGAACAAAAATTAATGCCTCCTTGTTAATTTGACATATTTTAAAGTAAGAATAGAACTATTTTCAGGAAAAAAATTAATCAAATTCCAATTGATCTTCGACCTTAGCGCTATCTTTAAAAAAGTTTTTTTAATATTTTCATCTAAAAATTAATTACAAAAACAATTAATTACTTTTTTTTCAAACGACCAACTAATCATTTATCAAACAAAAAAAAGTTTGATGAAATCGGTATAGCCGTTCTTGAGCAATTTAATTTCAAAGTTACATCGGATTAGCAGAATTTTCGTTTTTCATGCATTTTGGGGTGCCCGCTAAGCTGAAACTGTGCACTTTAAAAAAATTGTAAAATAAGTTTTATTTTTTATTTTGTCCGTACTACTTACATGTCAAGTTTGAAAAAAATCTAAAATGGTCAAGCTCAAATCTCGACTTTTTCACCTGCGTAGATCACGTTTTTCATCAATTATGCATGCCCATTCGATCAAGAAACTGAATAATTTTACATTCATATCAGAGTGTCCCTACTTAACATCTTTGAATTGAGTATCAGCAAAACTCATAGCATTACCTACTAAGATTTTAAATTTCACCGTAAACATAAGGGCGGGCGAAATAGCTAATTATGTATTAAGGGCGTAAAGTAGGACTTTTTTGCTTCAGAGTGAAGTCAAAGAAACACTCAAAAGCAAAAAGAAACTTTATGTCCGAATTACGTACAAAGTTTGTTGTACGAGTAAGATTCTATAAGATTTATGCTAAAATAATATATAATACCAAACACAAATTTTGGCATATTAAATGATAATTATGTAAAAACATAAATTTTTAGAAAAGCTCACAATTGCTCCTATTTTCCTCCTGGTTTCAACAAGGTTGTTTTTATAGATAAATGGAAAGATTAGATCCTTTGCATCATTTTGCATTTGTGAACAAATTGTGGGCAAATGCGGTGGCCAAAGTTATATGGTGTCAAACTTTCAACTTCACCCCCTCCCCCCCCTTGAGATTTAAACTAAATTTAGATTTTTACTAAATTCTCAAATTATGAAGCTCCGCTAATCTGCTTCAAAACTGAGTGATTAACTATCGGATTAAGGTGTAACTGACATTAAATGATTATTATATGCTTTTGTTAAAACGCAACGTTACCTTTTCGGAATATTCAGAAATTTTGTTTGACTTTTGTAACTTTCGCCCTTTTGAGTTTCCGCCAAATTTAGTTTTCATATTTATCATGCAGAGAACCTAATCTATCTATTTACAAAATCGCTATTTTGAATACCGAAATAAAATAGGATTCGAAAAAATTTTACGTGCTCAATATAATCAGATTTTTTCTTAGTTTTTCATAGTTCATAAACATAATTTTTCAGGTAAATTCATAATTGTTTACCTAATTTTCATAGAAAATAAGAGATTTTAAAAAAAATTAACACGTTCATAGTCATAGTTTTATCATAGTTTTTCATTTTTCAAAGACATACTTTTGCAGAGAAATTCATACTTTTTCCTAAAAAATTATATTTGTTCCTATTATTTTCTATGAAAAATTATTATTGTCTATGACTTTTCGTTTCATAGCTTTTCATTGAATTTCTTTGAATTTTTCATAGTTTTTCATAGATTTTTTCCGTCAGGGTTTATCTGTTCCTTCTAATACTATTGGGTTGGGAACTGCAGATTCTCCATTATAACAGTTAAGAATACACAGTCATTAATCCATTGAACATCCTTTGATTCCGGATCGTGTTTTTCTTTAAAAAAATTTGCTGATAGGTGGCGAAATAGTTAATTTTTGTTTGTTTTAATTAATGAAAGTTATCCCATTTTTCGAAATTTTGGATTAAGAGCTGGTAATTTACTGGTAATTTAATTACAACTTTATTACAATTTTAATAAATTTTTAAATGTTATTTAATTTTTTCATTTCTTTTCAAGAGCCGCACTCGTTCTTTCAAAGAGCCGCAATTTGGCCATGTGTGATATATATAAACGACGTGAGATATAACGAAAACGACCGGCACTCTCACGGTCGGGTTTGTTGAGGTAGATCAAAAAAAATTTTGTACATGTGTGTTCTATTAAAATCTTGGACAAGTTCGTGAATCAGCAAAATCCGACACGTGGTTAAGAAACTAGAGGCTTTTTTCTAAAAAAAATTGATTTTTTAAGACCGTTTAACGGCCGTTTGGATACTAATATTTTAAAAAAATTAACAAATTTATAGTGAATTCTTTTCTACCTGTTCGGTACAAGTTCCAACACAGAATTATTGAAATCTGTATTCTTTTGTCAAAAGTGCAATACAAAAAAAACAAATTTCGATAATTTGGAGTCGGAACTTGTACCGAACAAGTAGAAAAGAATTCTAAGACACTAGAAATGAATGTACATATTCAATTGAATAGAATGAAAAATTGCTTTGAAAAGTGAAAGATCTGTACAAAAGTTTTATCTCAATTCCGGTCGGTTCGGGAACCGAACCGGCGTCCCTCTGATCAAAGTTTATATGGTTAACCATTTAACCAACTCGACCAGCGACGAGATAAAAATTTGTTTTTGGACGATCGACTTAACATCATAATTATTTTTAATTCATTTTTAGTGTCAATTTTTGTCTTATTTTTAGTGTTCCGTTTTTTATACGGAACACTATTGGTGAGAGTACAACGTGTTTGTCTTAGATTCTAACGGTCTATCACGGTCGCATTTGTAAGGCCAGATCAAAAACCATTTTCTGAAAATGTGTGTTTTATTAAAATCTTGGACGAGTTCGTAAATCAGAAAAATCCGACACATGGTTAAGAAACTAGAGGCTTTATACTAGAAAAAAAAATCTGTTTTTCAGATCCGTTATAACGGCCGTTTGGATATTAATATTTTAAATACATCATAAATTTAGAATTTTTGAAACCTTTTTAATCAATTTCTTTCAAAAAATGGACCTCTGCAGTCGGAGGATTCTGAGTGAGCGGCTCCAACAAAAAAGCTATTAAAATGCGTTTGAATCAACCGGCACTCTCACGGTCGCATTTGTTGAGCCAGATCAAAAAACCTTTCTTAAAAATGTGTGTTTTATGAATTTCTTGGACAAGTTCGTAAATCAGAAAAATCTGACGCATGGTTAAGGAACTAGAGGCTTTATACTAGAAAAAAAGTGGTTTTTTAAATCCGTTATAACGGCCGTTTGGATACTAATATTTTTAAAAACTTCATAAATTTAGAATCTGTGGTAACATTTTAATCCGTTTCTTATATAAATATAAATGTCTGCAGTTAGAGGTTTTTGACTTCTAGTTCTTGACTTCAACAAAAAAGTTTGCAACAATCCATAACTACAATTTCCAAAAACCTTATAACAGTCAATGAAAAAAAATAAAAAGATTTGAATAGAAGAAATTAATTTTTTTTTCTTAGCAATAAACTATTTTGATTTTTTGCAGTAGTTGCACGACATATGATATAGAGCAGGTTTGTGTCATAAATTGTCACACATATGTTCTGTGGTAGATTTGATATTTGTTCGTTGCAAAATTGGATAGATATAGTTTTGCTTATATGTAGCTAATTTTTTTAAATTTGTTCGATATCTGTTTGTCATTAGTTTGTTTTGTTTAAACTAATCTGATACATCAGATTCTAATGGCACACAAAACTGTCTAATCTCGAAATCGACCTATTTCTAGCGGATATACGTGCCGCTTGGACTTTTTTTTTATGTACCTACAATCTATATCACTTTTTTTTACTGAAAGAACTCCACATAAGCATTCGAACGCACGCCTGCAATTGCGTATTGAAATATTTATAAAATATTTAATTAATTTGTAAATTAAATAATTTTGATTTATTCATTCATATATGTTTTCAATTTAAATCACTTCATTTTAGAGAAAAGCGTCTTCGTTTTTTTCTATGATGCATCTTTTTTCATCCGTCCAATGAAATATAAGATTTTAATTCTAATAAATTCATTTTAGAGTTTTTTTTATTGATTAGGAGTTATTTTATTAATTTCTGCTAGTAACATAATTGAATATATATATTATATAAAACACAATAATTAATTCTTCAAAATTAAACAATTCATAGTTATATCAAAATTGTCGTTAACAAAAGGTTTATTTTTTAAATTTTCTTTGTTGATATTAATGT
This sequence comes from Diogma glabrata, assembly GCA_963693315.1. NCBI lineage: Eukaryota > Metazoa > Arthropoda > Insecta > Diptera > Cylindrotomidae > Diogma > Diogma glabrata. Next base: position 257,412,763 of record OY856187.1, on the reverse strand, counting down.
CGAATTCTTTTCACCCAAATCCATCAAAAAAAATTGATGTAAATCAAAAATTTTGTTCTTTTCACCCAAAAACATCAATTTTTTTTCCGATTTACATCAAAAAAAAAAATGTGCATTTTTTCGTAAATTTTTTTGACATTACTAATATCAACAAAGAAAATTTAAAAAATAAACGTTTTGTTTACGACAATTTTGATATAACGATGAATTGTTTAATTTTGAAGAATTAATTATTGTGTTTTGTATTATATATGTAAAATATAATGTAACTAGCATTTAATAAAATAACTCCTAATAAATAAAAAAAACTCTAAAATGGATTTATTAGAATTAAAATATTATATTTCATTGGGTGGATGAAAAAAGATGCATCATAGAAAAAAACGAAGACGCTTTTCTCTAAAATGAAGTAATTTAAATTGAAAACAAATATGAATGAATAAAACAAAATTGTTTTATTTACAAATTAATTGAAACTAATATAAATATTTCAATACGCAATTGCAGAATATGCTATTATACGAAATTTTACAAATTTAAAAGTAGACAACCGCCATTTAATATCACTAATACAAACATATTTCACATCAACTTTTGTTTTTTGTTCTTTTCAGACCCGAATTTACAAATTGATTTAGAAAAGTCAAAAGAAAACTACATTATAATATCAAAAAAATTTACGACAAAATGCACATTTTTTTTATGTAAATCGAAAAAAGAAATTGATTTTTTTGCGTGAATAGAACGTGGTTTTTGATTTACATCAATTGTTTTTATGGATTTGGCTGAAAAGAATTCGACATAAGTTTGTATTATTTGTATATTTCACATCAACTTTTATTTTTTGTTCTTTTCTGCACATAATTTGTAAATTGATTTAAGAAAGTGAAAAGAAAACCACATAACTTTTTCATTGAGAAAAAAATATTTCTTAAATAAATTTTTTTTTTCTCAAATTAATTTTCACACAAACTTGGATCTCATGAGTATAGGTAAAAATTTTTTTATTGTGCATGTATGCTCTGTAAATTAATAAAACAAATAAATTATTTCCAACTCCCAGTAAATTACCACCGTCCATTACCACTGTACATTATGAATTTTCCATGTAACTTATCAAAGAATAGAACCACTGCTAGCATTTTTGGACTTACGGGAATCATTTTAAACTAAAAATTGCTCTTATTAGTACATATATCGATAAAAGAAGACCGCATACAAATTTAACAATTATGGTAGCCTATAATTGCTGAATAACTTCGATGCTGACTACTAAGTGTATCAAAAACTTTTCAATTCCCTTTTAAGAAGGTATCTGTCAAAGTTGAGAGACGCGATTGTTTAAATATTTTTAATCTTTCGGTATAGTACATTAAGCAAACGTTATTTATTTATACTTCATTTAAAAAAAACAATCAATATGAGTAAGAAAATAGAACTAGTTCCGCCACCTAAAACTGAAGAGGAATTTTCAGTTGAAAAAGTCGTAAATAGAAGGGAACGTAATGGAAAAGTGTGTGACTATTTTACATATTAGTTATTACTTCCGTCTTTTAGAATTAAAATATTAACAAATGTATATTTTCAATTATTTGTAGGTTGAATATTTTTTAAAGTGGAAAGGCTATTCCTCGGATGAGAACACATGGGAGCCAGAAGCTAACTTAGATTGTCCCGATCTTATAGCAGCCTTCGAAGAACAACGGAAAAAAGAATTACCAAAAGAAAATAAAGAAGGTGAAGATACAGTAGGTGCTAAACGAAAAACTGCTAGTCCTCAACCCGACGATTTTATTCCTAGAAAAAAAACAAATTCGAAACAAGGTTTTGATAAAGATTTGGAACCAGAAAAAATTTTAGGGGCAACTGATACATCTGGTGAGTTAATGTTTTTGATGAAATGGAAGGGCATTGATGAAGCTGATCTCGTACCGGCGAAACAGGCTAACGATAAATGTCCAAAAATAGTTATACAATTTTATGAAGAAAGGCTAACATGGCATAATTCAGATCAAACAAAAGAATAGAGCTTGGGATATAGAAAACTTACAATTAAGAATTTTTATTATTACTACTGCGTTCCGTTTAATGTAATTACTTGAAAAATATTCTCCATAACGTTATAATTTTAGCTTAAACAAAATTGAATTTCACTGTGTCAACTATTTTCGTTATAAAGTTTAATTTTATTATTTATGTTTAGAAATATGTAAATGCTCGTTTAACTTGCTACCAATGATTGGTATCAAGTTTGAAGAAATAAAGAATGGATTCTAACGTCATTTTATTGATGTTTTGTTACTATTAATTGATACAATAAAATTATTTTAAAATCTATTATTTATATAAATGAATTTCCAATTACATATAAAAACCTAATTACGATTCGTAAACTGATAAATTTAATTAAATTTCTTGTAATGAATAATAACATTTCTAAAAATGTTTTAGTTTTGCGTTGTAATTTCACCAATAAAGTAAGTACTATAATAATATAGCTATTTAATTGTTAAGGAATGGCAGTAAGCGTATTTTACACATTGAGGATATATGTGAGGTCGAGACGAAATCAAGATATCCAAAATCTCTTAATGTCTAAAAAGCTAATTGTTTTTTTCACGATTTCAAATTTTCGTTTCAAAGCTCTGCTTTTCATCATAATTATATTATTTTTTTTTTAAAATAAATATTTGTTTAAAATCTATAAATTTTTACGCTTATAAGAGAATATATTTAGTGTTGGAGCTACGATTAAACTATATATCTGTGGAAATAAAATCAAGTTTCATCAGACCTAGTTCTAGGTTCCAAAAGTAATTACTTAAAGTTTTACTTTAAAGATCTTGTGGAAAAAGAATCTAAAAACGTTTATGGTGTAGATGTACGGTTTTCAATAGCTTAATATAGCGAACATCAAATACACATCCTTGCGTTGCATGGAATACTGTTCCTACATATGGGGTTGAACATGTTTTAGTAGTTTAAAGCGCATTGCTTCTGTTCAGGGAACAGCTGTTAAACTGATTGGTAACTCAACTGCTCTTACTAATGCACAAAAGAAATGTTGCTGATCTGACAATTTTATTTATACAAATGCATTATGGATGAATGAACTGCTGCATAGATTAAATTAATTTTACCTAAACTAGTAAAAGTGCAGAACTGTAAGATAGAGTTCATGAATTTCTTAAAGAAACTTAATTTATTGAAACTTAATAAAAAATTCAGACATCAAATAACAATTAACATCCCTTGGATATAAACGAAAACACCATCCTTCAGGTTTACAAGCTCCAATCTGGCATAACTTAACTATCTAGCTGTTGTACCTGATATATAGAACCGAAAAACGTTGATCACATTACTATTTCCGAATCACGTGAATTCCCGACAACATTGAAGAATGAAGGACTAACGCAAACTGCACTTAACGTCTTAACATTAATATAAACCAAAAAATATGGGTTAGTTATTAATTCTGCAAAAACAAAACAGAACTAGTTTTTTCACCAGTAATACAATACATATTCGTTATATTTGATACCCTGGAAACCAAATATCCGAAAACGAGAAAAAAAGTAACGGTAGCAATATACTGATGTAAAAAAGTCATTGAAAAAGATGGGTTTTCACACTCCATATAGGCCAATGCCTTTACACGTATGTAGTCAGACCAGACCAACTTAATGTACGCTGTGACCATATGATGGAGTACACTGCCTATAGTGCTACCAACCTTAAATTGGCCGATGGAGGGCATTCTGCATATTAAACCCTTGAATAGGGTGACCATTTTTTTTCTAAGTAAAATCAGTACAAAATTTTAAGAGTTAAAATATGTAGCATCCTTAGTCTCCTTAGTCTCCCCTATGACTCTTCTAAGCCGAATAGTAAAGTGTGAACGAAGTAGACAAATCTGTTTTAATTTTTTTAATTAGTTTTAAGAAAATTTTGTTGAAACCAGCACCAGGATTTTATGAAATACAATTTTCCGCCACGATTGCTTGGGAAACACAGGGTTAGAATTTTGATCTTTTTTCCGTGGGTAACTCCACCTTTTAAAAATAAAAGTATTTTTTCTATGATAGCAAATGAAATATCTATTATCTCAAGCCTGCTTGAAATAGCATATTTTCCTACAAGAGATGAAAACATTGTTTTTTCGTGAGTAAACAGTTGTACACGAGACGCGCTAGCGGCGAGTGAGACATGTTTACGAACGAAAAACGTTTTTATCTCGCGTAGGAAATGCAATTTTTTCTATGATAGTATATTTTTAATCGATATTTACTATAAATTATAAAATTAAAAATTGACAAAATTACATTAAAAATTCATATTCTGTTTTTTTATGGTTGCGTTGTTTAAAAAACTTTGTAAAATTATATGAGCAACCATAGCAACTGCAATTTGTTATTCTTTTTACACTATATAGTTGTAAAAGAACCCATTTTCACAGGTCATTAAGCGTGATGAAAATAGACTTTTCAATTGTTATCATAGAAAAAATTGTATTTCCTACGCGAGAAACATTTTACGTTCGTGAAATTGCCCCACTCGACGCTAACACGTCTCGTGAATAAATTTTCAATCACGAAAAAGCAGCGTTTTCATCTCTTGTAGCAAAATGTACTATTTTTCAAATAATTTTTATTACAAGTTTATACCAAACGATGATACGTATTGTTTTATTTCCTTATTTAAATTGAAGCTTAAAGTAAAATTCAACAATTTTCTTAAAAATCAGTACTTTCAGTACATAATTTTAAAAATCAGTAAAAATCAGTACCGCGTATGTCTATCAGTACAGAAGCTAGAAAATCAGTACTGTACTGATAAAATCAGTACGAATGGTCACTCTACCCTTGAAGTGATTAGGTCAAAAGATAGCATCAGCAAGTTTTTTTTATATTTCTACTTCTATAAAATTAGCTATTTATGTACCTAGGGCGTTATGTAGGTTATTGCGCCCGGAAAGCGACATAATCTAGCCCGAGGGCCTCTGGCCCGAGGGATGGATGTCGCTTGATGGGCGTAATACCCAGTAACGCCAGTGGTGCATACAAGATTTTATGCTTCACTTAATAAGCTCAAAACTAAGAAAGAATTTAATTTGTTAGTCTATATTTGATATGCAAAAAAATACAAATGTATCATAGTATGCCAAGAAAATAACTATTTTGAAGTTTAAAATAAATATTTGTTGTTTGTACGTTGCTATGTAAACAAATTCTCCTAAATTTTGTAGCGTTTGACAAAAACATTGTATGACGTTTAAAATAATTTGATAGTTTTGGAAAACTATATGGCCATTTAATAACTAAAATGTTGCTAAACATTTTTAAACAAATGTAAAAATCTTTTACTAGCTTAAATTGAATAAGAATTATTTACACTTTGTAGACAAAACTACTGTAAAAATAATTTCATTTAGTTTTTTAGCGTTTTAATAGCGGGCGTTATGAATTCATAATGCCCTCTCATAATGCTCCGGTTTTTATGAATGTGTTTATATATCGCGTATCCAAGACGTTATAACAAATTTATATCATTGTGAAGCATAAAATAAATTATGATGCTAGAGTTGTACTAAAATTTTTAGTTTTGCATTAAAATTAGTTTTAATGCAACATTTGCTTTGTAATTTAATAATAACTTGCTTTACATAACCCATATTTATAGCAAAGCTTGTATTAAAAATGGCAGTAACTTTTTCAACTGCTCATAAACATCTCCAAAGTCTGTGATGCACTGTCTTCCTCAATTATTAAAGTCCATATATTCATGGAGTTATATGAACCCTGGTTAAACATTCTAATTGAAACCAATTGAAAAAAATGAATTGGATTAATCGGAATTCTGCATTGGGAATTTTCAATAAATTCCTATTCAAAAAATCTATTTCCAATATAATCCTATTCATTTCTGTTAAATATCTCTATTTTATTTTTCAACCGGAATGAATAGGAAATGTGTATAAATAGGAATTAATTGGAAATTTCCATTGCAGAATTCCGATAATTCCTATTCATTCCTATTAAATCTTCTGCAATTAAATCCTGTTAAATTCATAAGATTGTTTAATTTTTTTCCAAGTTCCTTTTTCCTATTGAATCTCTTAATTTCCGATTGAAATTCAATTGGAAATTTCCATTAGAATCCTATAGAACCTCTTTTCCTGTTGAATCCCATTCATTCCGATTGAATTTTAATTGGTACATCGAAGTACTCCTATTAAACCAATTCAATCCGATTTAATCCTATTAAAAATATATTGGATTTAATGGATTCAATAGGTTTGAATTGGAATGTTTAACCAGGGAAGGCTTGTTTCTTCGAGATAGAAATAGTGTTCCATCATCAACGAATACGCTATAACTAAGATTGCGGATGCTATCGTTAACTGAATATAGAATTGCGGATGATTTCGTTAACTGAATCATGCGCCAGCTAGTGACATCTCACTGCTATTAGCAACTGTACGTATGTGATATCTCACGTCAGCTCATATTTCAATAGCAGGGTCTTGGAGCACGTGGCATTGTCACACTCGTAAATTAAAAATTTAAAAAAAAATTACAAATCAAGAAAAGCCGAACCCTATGGCCTATGCGTAGAATTTACGGTGGACACATTACCTATCGTTTTTAATTTTTTTTTTTTTTTATAAAAACGAAGCTGACCTAATTATTTGTTTCTCATGAGGATGCATTACCCTTGTAAAAAAAATCGAAAAAAATCGATGGAAAGCTATTGAAAACGATAATTTTTCTATCATTTGCAATTATCCTGTTGTTGTTGTAGCGACGTGTTTGGTGCTAATCCTCCGGTTCCATGTTCAGGTTCAGGAACTCCGCTACTGCCCTTGGGCGGTACCACAAATCTTCCTTCGTCAAGTTTGTTTCATTTTCAGGACAATTAAATAGGTGGTCTACATTGTGTGGCGTGCCCTCACATGCGGGACACTTGTCAATGATTTCAGGTTCAACTCTGCTCATGTAGTTGTTTAGAATGCGTGACCAACCGGATCTTAGTTGAGCTAGGATGGATCTGGTGCTACGGGGTAGTTGGACCTCTTCGGCAGCGACTTTTGGTGGCTTTCTATTTAGAACACGATTTGGAATATAAATCCTTATTGTATTTTCAACCGTTTTGGTGTGGAGTGTTTTTAAGCCAGTTCTATATGTAGATTCGTCGATGTTACCAGTAACCTGGCTATCTCTGACATCTTGCAGAAAGCGTCTTGCTGTCTTTCTGATGTCTCTAGGTGGTTCGATCTTAAAGTTAGTTAAGGTGTCATTGCAAGGATGTTGCTCTTTGTGACAGGCCAATAGATATTGTTTGGTTAGCATTTCATTATGTTCACGGACCGGCAATATGTTACTTTCCTCGTGCAAGTGATCTCGGTGGGCCATCAGGTGAGATCCGGTTGCGGTTCGCAAGGCAGCATTTTGTGTTGTTTGTAGCTTATTCCAGTGAGTGTTGGCAACTTGGGGGGGTCCATATGGGTGCAGCAGAATTTAAAATTGGTCTTCCTATTGCTTTGTACGTTGTTATGATCGTGTTTTTATCTTTGCCCCATGAACTACCCGCTAGTGCTTTCAATGCGTTATTCCTATTTTTCAATCTTGAGTTTATTTGTTGTGCATGAGCATTGAATTTAAGCAGTGGGTCGAATATTTCACCCAACAGTCTCCGATTTTTTACTGTAGGAATAAGTATGTTGTCTATGCAGATGCTTAGTGTTGAATTTATCACCTTCGTCCATGTGGTGAAAAGTGTAGAAGTGGACTTTTCAGTAGAAAGTTTTAGTTTTCTGGTTTTAAACCAATCATTCAGAATATTAAGGTAGGTATTCAGGATATTTGTGAGATGTTGCAGGTTATTTCCTGTTGCAAGCACTGTGCAGCCATCTGCATATGACGTGATAGTTATTCCTTCTGGTGGGGTAGGCAAACTGCTTAGGTAGAGATTGAATAATGACGGTGAGAGAACTCCGCCTTGAGGAACTCTTAGCACTCTCATTTTGGACTTGTAGTTACGGAACTCAACGTATGTTTAGCGACCTCTGAGGTAATTGCACAACCAGCACTTCATTAAACCTGGTAAATTAGTATTGAAGATATCATCCAATAGAGCCGCGTGTGACACTGTGTCGAATGCTTTTGACAGGTCAAGTGCAACTAAAATTGTTCTAGCGCATGGTTGTTTTTGATTCAGACCATCACTGATCTGGTTTTGTATTTTGTGTAGCGCGGTGGTTGTACTGTGTGCTCGCCGGAAGCCATGTTGGTTTGGCGCCAAAATACAGGATCTTGTCAGCTGAGGGAGCAGAAGTGCTTCGATAAGTTTTGCGACCGATGAAAGGATGGATATTGATCTGTAAGACTTTCCCTTTTCTTCAGGTTTTCCTGGTTTCAAAATGGGGCTGATTCTGGCCGTTTTCCAGATATTTGGTATCTGAAGAGTATTCAAAGATGTATTAGGTGTAGTAGTGAGGAAGTTCAAACCTTTGGGTCCGATGTCTTTATGCATGATGGCTAAGATTTTGATGGCATAATTTTCTTTATTGCATTCTCCACCTCTTATTCGGAAAATATGATATCCTCCAAGTTGTCAGTGTTAAGTTTGCGCATGTGTCTCAACACTGATCTGGTTTCTTTCTCGTGTTTACGCTCCTTTTCTGTAAACTGAATGTTAAATTTGTTTGCGCATTTTCAGTGGTTTTCAATTGGGATATCGTCGAAGGAGATCTTGCAATTATTTTGTGGTTGTCGAGGATGAGTTAGGCTCTTAATGACCTTCCAAAGACTTTTACTAGTGCCCAGGTTTGATTTGCTCACTAGCTCTCTCCATTTATTTCTTTTATGATCCGTGACCAACTTGTTAATTCGCTTGTTCAGGTCCGGAATTCTGGAGTCGGCTGGATATGCTTTACGGATGTCATCTCTTTGAGTAGAAAGCACACACGCATCATGTAGAAAGTTTGGTTTTAGCTTTTGAGTTCTGCTAGCTGCAATTTAACGAGCTCTAGCCTTATTAAAAATTCCTCTGAATTGTTTTTTCCCAGAGCAGGCGTCAAGTGGTAAAAATTGCTTATACTGAATTCAATTTCGGTAAAATTTGTAAAGTTTTCCCAGTCAGCTTTGTTAAAATTAATATATGTCTTCTTTTCGGAATTGATTTATGTAACGGTTTAAGGTGATTATGATCGGCACGTGGTCTGATCCCAAATGCAATTTCAGTTCTTCATTCTGCAATTGGCATTAGTGACATACTGGCAAGGGAGATATCTGGAGAAGAGTATGAGTAGTTTGTTGGTTGTGGTTCGTTGAGGACTCCAAAATTGGAGCCGTCAATTTGATCAGCAATGCTTTCACCTCGTGGAACAGTGTTTAGGTGTGAGTGCCATAGATCATGGTGCGCGTTCACATCTCCGAGAATTAGACAGTCTTTGGTATAAAATAAAGGTCCTATAGACGTTTCATAACCTGTATCACAGCTGCTTACTGGTGAAATATAAATATTGACTATCGTTATTTCCGGATTTTATTATAATGCCTTGTTGTTCTAGGTGTTTGTCAGTTCCCGGTACTGCAAGTAGTGTGGTTGTACGGTAAATAACGCTTTTGTGAATGATAAAGGCAAGACCACCACCTTTGTCCTTCCCTCTATCCAGCCTTATAATTTTATAATCACAGATACTATCACTTATCTTAGATTTTACATTTAATTTTGTTTCTTGAAGAAACGTGACTAGAATATTGTTATTGCATGCACATGTAGTTTATTGTATTGTCGATCTTATTCGTGAGACCGTTGCAATTTAGTTGCATAATTTTTACATCACTCGGGGTTTCCGGAAGCGTGTTCATTCGTATTGTGTGTTGTTGTGAGGTTGTGATGGTATTTAAACTTGGTGCTTGATAACACGGCGCTATGTCCATTGCTGTCCATTGCTTATGTGTGACAAGTCCTGAGCAGTTCTTGAGGTGGCACCATTCCTTGCAAATATTACACTGAATTGATATTGTGTTTGCCCTTAAGATGTTTTTACATATTGTACAGTGCCATATTTTAGTTGGTCCCGGATTTCTTTCAATACCAGCCATGACGATGAGTGTTTGAAGCAGTGAGGCCAGTCACAGCTGCTTCTTTACCAAAAAAATGGAGCGTCGGATTTGCACCTTCCGTCGTTGTGATGGTCCTTGGTCGGAATTGAATTCTGAGTGCTTCTGGGGCGTAGACCCGTTCATCTTGAGAAGCAATTATCCTGTAATCATTTTGAACGCATAGACTTTATCTGCCAGTTAGAAAACTAACTTCGGGGATTTTTCGGTTTCAATGTCTTTTTTACGATAGAATTTCTATCGTAGTTAATCGTTTTGAAGCTGAAGATCACGGTTGACATTTTTTTTTTGGTGAGACTGAACAAGTTTTTCGGTCCTTTATATCGTACATTCCGTATATAGGACCAATTGAAATGTATCATACTTTTCCGTCATCATATTGCTATCGTGTTATATCTGAAATTTATGCTTAAAGATTATGCTTTGAGAAAAAATCGTGACCCCTTGTTAAGAATTAAGATAAATAAAAAAAACAAAATAGCCGTTTGCTATTGGTTTCTATGCCAATTTTATATGAAAATGAACAGGTTTGTATCGTTTTTTGCCGATAGAAACGGAAAATAACCGTACCTTTATCTATGCATTACCTATCGTTGTTAAAAGTTTTCCATCTATTTTTACGATAGAAACGAAACTGGTCTAGTTGTGTTTAACGCCTAAGGAGGAGAGATGAACCTACAGAAGGATCGGATTAGATCGTATGATCTAACCTATCTAGCCTATCTGGTTAGATCGTATGATACATTAACTACTTTTAGTTTAGTCTGTAAACTATTAAACTATAAATGGACTTATACTTTCACCAAAAAGTATCAGACTTTCGACAGTTTGAATACCCAAAGGATCTAGTGGCAGATTCAAAGATTCTCTAAACAATTAAATAATTTAAACTTTTCAAGTCAGTTGCTTCTTATATATTAGTTTTCAACCCGTTAAACTATAGAATACCTTAGAGTAGAGAAGAGAAGCCTAGCTTGGCGGGAAAAAAATTCCATAACCCTAGCAAGGAGTGGTCTGATTCTTGCAGAACAAGTAATGACTAATACAAGGTACTTGCAGAACAAGAAATTACTATCCACATCCATTTCTCTAACGCTAGATTAGCGTTAGAAATAGCGGTTGATCTAGCGTTAGATTAACGTTAGATTTGTTTGGAAAATGACCAAATTGTCTACCGCTATACCATTTAGATGGAGTGAATCTTTAATAAATATAGTGCTAAAACTAACGTTTACGCCATCTTTGAAACCAACCGGAACTATAAGGTTATTAAAGTGAGACCTCTGGTGGTAAAAATCGAAAAATAGTAAGTTGGATTACATTTTTAAATTAATTAAACTATGTAACTATTTCAGTTATCACCTTGAGGGTGCTCCCGGTTAATCTGTCTTTTAATCATGCGTCTTCTTACATCATCCGTAGAATTTCTTTTCATGTGCTAGTAGTAATAAAGTGTTAAAGTTATAAAGGTTATTGTATTATTTTTGTACTTACAATTGCGATAAGTTTTCAATTATTTCTGATTAGGAATTAATTTGTAAATCCAAAACTGATATGAACTTTGTAGACCCAAAACTGTCTGGAACATTGAATTCTAGGAAAATATAAACAATTATTTAATCAAAATTGGAACAATAAAATTAAATTTTTACAAATTTTATACCTACCCGATATGCACATATCTGTTTGAAGTATATAATTGAATACATATACTTTATATTTTATTATTAATATAATTTTTATATGTAGGTACATAAGTACTTCAATTATAAACTTCAAATTAAATTTGTTTTGTTTTGAAAACAATGAATTCATAGTATTATATTAAATGCAATTACAGATAGATGACAGTCACTTTACTTTTTAAATCGTCCTAAAAGAGTTCTAATTTAGAGCGGCGATACATTTTTCATTGAAACATTACTTTATACTTTTAAAATTATTTATAAAATCTGAGAAACAAACCGAAGCGTAGAATTTAGGATAAAAATAAATATTCGTCATGGAACTGGGTAGTTGTATCGGACACTCCAAATTTTATACGACTTAACCAAAGGACTCAACCAAAATACATTGACTACGTCTCAGACTCCCAGAATTTTTCAGGGGAGACTTGAAAGTTTGGCGCTGAGAAAAGCGGTGGAAATTTTAAAAGATGCTTTTAAAGTAGAAGATAGAAATGGAATAGGAGTCTTCTAGGAACAGTTAAACACTAATCTCTTATGTCGTATTCCAGACCAACTTAGTATATACATGAAGTCAAAGTGGTTGTGCTAAATGAGCTAAATAAGCTCTACGCTGGCGGTGCTTGCCCCTCTAACTAACTTATTCCTTAGAGAGGACGCCAAAGACTTGGCCTTCCTGCCAATGAACTCTGCAAAAACTATAAGGATGAGGGAAGGAGAAACAATGTTCCATCTACTTGTTACTTGTTCAGTACAAGCCCAAAGATGGCAAATTTATTTTGTAACGCACATATTAAAAAATCTCAACGACCTAAGTAGCTTTAAAATTAAGGAAATACTTAGCTTCAGAAGGAAACGATTAAAAACGATAGGTAATGTATATTCCCTTCGAAAGCAAAAAAAACAAGAGCCTTGTCCGTTTCTATCGATTTAAAAACGAAACCCATTCATTTTCAATCAAAACGGCATAGAAACCGAAACTTAACGGCCAATTATTGTTTTATATCATTTATCTATACAAGGAGTGACGATTTTTCCGATGTCATAGAAATTTGATGACTGCAAAATATGATAGAAAACAATTCAAAACTTGTCCAGTTTTACCAAAAAAGATTCAATCGTGATCTTCAGATTCAAATCGAACAATCGATACGTTTTCTATCTGGCAGATAAAGTCTACGCGTTCAAAACTACTGAAAATATGAAAACGATAGAATCGAATAGAAAACTATTGAAAATTTTTTCAAGGCATATTTTGAATCTTTTTCTATTGCGTACATATATAGAATAATTTTATTATAATGTTTTTAAATTTCACTAGATCTATATCGACTTAGATATATAAAGTTTAAAAAATAATGTATGTAGCCTGAGCAATTAAATAGGGCAAACCCTAGTAAGATTGCCCAAATAGAGGTCAAACACGCAAAACCAAATCACCGGATATATTCAAATAAGGTTAACCCTAAAAGGGTATTCTAAATCAGGTTCGGAACAGGCACACATCAGATTGTCCTAATAAGGCTTACCCTTTCTGGACTGACCAGTAGCTAGATTCTGGTTGTATGGAATTATTTCGTGGAATGAGATTTCGTACTAAATGAGATTTTTGCATTCCGGTTCAGTGGAATGAGAAAATAAATTCCGTGTTTGTGGGATGAACTGTCAAATTATCTCGTCAACGAATTTAATGATGGAATGATATTATTTGCTTTGAAATTTGGTATAACAGGTCGTTCAATAAGTCCGTAGGATAAGTAAGAAAAAAACAACATTTTGACAAAACTCGATTTTTTTATTCAACATAGTTGCCTTCGAGGGCGATACAACGAGTATAGCGATTTTCCAACTTTTCTATACCACTTTTATAGTACGATTTCTCTTTCTCGTCAAAATAGGCCTCAGTTTCAGCGATTACTTCATCATTGGACTTAAATTTCTTTCCAGCAAGCATTCTCTTGAGATCTGAAAACAGGAAAAAGTCGCTGGGGGCTAAATCTGGAGAATATGGTGGGTGGGTAAGCAATTCAAAGCCCAATTCATTCAATTTTGCCATCGTTTTCATCGATCTGTGACACGGTGCATTATCTTGGTGAAACAACACTTTTTTCTTTTGCAAATGTGGCCGTTTCTTTGCGATTTTAGCCTTCAATCGATCCAAAAGTTCACAGTAATACTCGATGTTGATGGTGGTTCCTTTTTGGAGATAGTCGATGAATATTATTCCGTTCGTATCCCAAAATACAGACGCCATCACCTTACCGGCCGACAATTGCGTCTTTGCTCGCTTTGGATTCGGTTCGTCGACTGCTGTCCACTCAGCTGACTGTCTATTGGATTCTGTTGTGTAATTGTGAAGCCATGTCTCATACATTGTTACATATCGACGATAGAATTCCATTTTCCATTCCATTCCCGCCAAAGACTCCTCTGAAGCATCGATTCGTTGTTGTTTTTTGGCGACTATGAGCTCACGCGGCACCCAATTTGCACAGAGCCTTCGCATACCCAAATATTCGTGTAAAATGGTAAAAACACTACCATTTGCTACCTTTACAATGTTAGCTAGCTCGTGCACCTTCAATTTGCGATCGTTCATAACCAATTTGTGGATTTTTTTGATGTTTTCTGGAATAACAGCCTCATTTGGGCGTCCACTGCGGTCTGCATCTTTTGTGCTGGTACGACCACATTTAAATTCAGCCATCCACTTCTCTACCATTTGTCTCGATGGAGCAGAGTTTGGATAATGTTTATCAAGCCATTGTTTGGTTTCCACTGTATTTAGTAGACGCACAAAAATGTAGAAAAAAAATGTAACTGTAAATGTGACTTGTACAGAGTACTATCATTCAGTGGCGTAGCGACATACGGGTTATATCGGGTTCAAACCCCCCCCCCATTGAAATTTTAAAACTTCTGTAATCTAGAAGAATTGTTCTAATATTCTAATATTAAGTTTTTTTTCCTTGGTATCTTACGAATGAATTGAACAGTTGCTTTCTTTTCATTCCACAGAACCCCACCCTCCACTATGTTGTCATAATAATAGCACACATACTCACTAGCACACATACTCAAAAAGTTGCCAGCTGCATGCCACGAATCACGATGCGTACTATAAGTGGTACTATCAGATTAACCCCTTTACCTTGGCCCCTGTGTTAAGCAATATCGCTCCACCTGCACTCAGACGCTTGCATGCTCTCATGCGTGAACATAAAAAGGTAACCAACAACATCACGTTACCCTTGCACAAATATTACGGAGACCACACTCGTTGTCGATTGAAGTCAAGAAAGCCTCCACATAAAACTGGCAGCAACCTGCTGGCAACTAATTTTAATATCTTGGATGCCTTGGAGGTCCTGGCATCAGTACAACACAACTGGTCTTTCTATTACTAACCCGACTTCTACTCAACCTGGTTTCGTTCTGCCACGTCATACCTGGACTACACTAAACCGCCGAATAAGAACGAATCATAAAAGTTGTGCTGATTCTTTCTACAAGTGGGGAATTTCAGAGTCCCTGAGTGTGACTGCGGCGCTCCACAACAAACCATAAAACACATTGCAACTGTGTGTTCAATTCGACGGTACAATGGCGACATCTCTGACATCCATTTGGCAACTCCCGATGTAGTAGCATGGATAGACTCGCTCGATGTAAACGTCTAATGTTCAAACGTACTGCCCAATGTTCAAATATTTTACTTTTTACTTTTTTACTAAAAGACGCGCAATCAAATCGATTGTAAGTTCATTTAATGTGCATCCATGTTTTGTTTTAGGTAGATTTCATAGAATAGTCTACCTATTTTAAGTTTAATTTTTAATGTGTCACAAAAAAAAACAATACGCTAAATAAAAAAAATAGTGATACAATAATTTGGAAAAAATAACCAATATTATTCCAAAGGTAACTTGTTCCACATATTTTTATTTCAAAATTTATGCAAATTACTTCGGTCTGAAAGACCTAAGTATTACATTCATGAGCTCAAAGTCAAATTCTTACCCCCACTTTTTTTGGCATTTCTCGACGTCTTAGGACCAGCTGATTCTAAAAAAGCAACAAAAAAATGTGTGTCTGTCTGCTGGCCGCCGGCCGCCGTCATTACCTACACTGCAGGGAAAACAGCTGGAGGGATTTCAAAAATTTTTTTTTCTAAAAATAGGTATTCACAAGATACAGGTCCGAAAGGACACTGTGTTCGATAACTGTACCGGAAGTGTGCCAAAAAAATCATTATGTGTGTCAAAAATAGCAAATTTTCATATTTTTGGCTTAAAAAACGTTCATTTTAAGTGATTACGAGTAGGAACATTAAATTTGGAGGAATCTTGATGGTCGGGATTGGTATGTGAGATCAAAAACTAGATTATTGCATTATAAGCTTGTCAAAAAAATGTTGTCAAGTGTGTCAAAAGAAAGATTTTTTTGATTTTTTTACCTAATGTTTTGGAAAAAAAATAAAATTAATTGTTTGTTGGAAATGAAATTTTATTATTATTATTGAGAATTATGGAATTATAAGTTTGTCAAAAAAATGTTGTCAAGTGTGTCAAAAGAAAGATTTTTATTTATTTTTTTACCCAATTTTTTGGAAAAAAAAATTGTTTGTTTGAAATGAAACTACTTCGGTTTTATTATTATTATTGAGAATTATGGCATTATAAGTTTGTCAAAAAAATGTTGTCAAGTGTGTCAAAAGAAAGATTTTCATTTATTTTTTCCCAATTGTTTGGAAAAAAATAAAATTGTTTGTTTGAATTGAAATTTTATTATTATTATTGAGAATTATGGCATTATAAGTTTGTCAAAAAAATGTTGTCAAGTGTGTCAAAAGAGAGATTTTTATTTATTTTTTACCCAATTTTTTGGATAAAATAAAATTGTTTGCTCGAAATGAAATTTTATTATTATTATTGAGAATTATGGCATTATAAGTTTGTCAAAAAAAATTATGTCAAGTGTGTCAAAAAATGATTTTCATTTATTTTTTAGCCAATTTTTTGGAAAAAAAATGTAGCTGTTTTTATGACGTAAATGTAATTTAAAATGAAATTGGACATGGAAATTTTTGAATTTGCTATAGTTTTTGAAATATTTTTGGAATTTTGAAAAAGTTTGTATTTTTGATTTTGTAATAATTTTTGCAATATTTTTAGAATTTCGGAAAAAGTTTTAATTTTTGATTTTGTAAGAATTTTTGGAATATTTTTAGAATTTTGAAAAATTTTTAATATTTGATTTTATTATAATTTTTGGAATTGTGAAAAAAGTTTTAATTTTTGATTTTGTAATAATTTTTGCAATATTTTTAGAATTTTGGAAAAGTTCGAATTTTTAAGAATTTTTGGCATATTATCGGAATTTAGAAAAAGTTTAAATATTTGATTTCATTCTAATATTTAGAATAATTTTTTAATTTTGAAAAAGTTTGATTTTATTTAATTTAACAATATTTTTGGAATTTTGATTATAATTTTCCGGCAACGTATTGATGTTTCGTGTTAGTTTTGTATTAAATTTTTAAACAGATATAAAAAATACTTGTACTTTAACAAAGAGTTATGTTTGATATACATCGCTGCCCAAAACTAAAAACCAAGTCCTCATAAAAGTTTTTTGCCGAAATCTATATCAAAATCCTTAACCCAGACCGAAGTCTTGATATCTCAGAGCTGTGAGATTTCAGTCCCTCCATATTTTATAATTTTAATTTAGAATAATAGTATATTTTCCTACAAGAGATGAAAACATTGTTTTTTTCGTAAGTAAACATCTGTTCACGAGACGCGCTAGCGTCGAGTGAGACATGTTTGCGAACGAAAAACGTTTTTATCTCGCGTAGGAAATGCAATTTTTTCTATGATAGTAATATATAATCGATATTTACTATAAATATAAAGTTAGAAATCGACAACAAAACATTCAAAATTCATATTCTATTTTTTCATGGTTACGTTGTTTAAAATACTTTGTAAAATTATATGAAAAACCATAACAACTTTAATTTGTTATTCTATTTCACTAGTGAGTTTACTTTTCGCATAGAAAAACATTATTTTTTTAAATATTTTTCTTGCGGCGAATAAAAAATAGTATATGATGCACGGACGTAAGCTATTTTGGACTTAATGTAGATGCAAATCCCGGCTAGCGCCTCGATTTGCAAACTCCACATAAGTCCAAAATCTTTAGCTTTACGTCCTAGCATCATAATGTACTATTCTGGCGTCTTTTATTTATGCCCACTGGTCTACTATTTTGTCTACTATTCTTGCTTTATGAGTACATCTGTAGCCCTATTTCTGTACATCGTGAAATAGGAATTGAGAAATAAATTACAGCAATTTTTTCATAACTAGTATTCCGTGCCGCGGGAAATAACAATTTCGTAGATCGGACAATAGATAGAATCGGACAAAACAAAGTGTCCTAGAAGTTGTTCTAAATACAAAACAAAATCAATTGTGTTAGAAAAGTTAAAATGATATCTAACGCCTTGATATTTGAAGGAATTTGATTAATCAGGAAAATCCTTTTTCATCCCTTCCTAGACACAGGTTTGAGGCAAATCAATAGGTAAAGTGTCATTCAGTTTCAAATAGTTTAAATTTCAAAATCACTAGAAGTAGCACAAAAATTTCTATTTAAAAATAACCAAAATTATCATTTTTTAAAGTTAATAAAAAATTATTCGAAATTTGCTTTTTTAAAGTTAATTAAAAATTATTCGATATTTATTTGTTAATTAATGTTGTCAAACGGCCTTATTGATTCCACACAATGGAAGTGCAAATTTTCTCTCTGAAGATGATTACGAAACTAGTAAGAGAAAATTGTTTTATATTTTTTTAAGAAATAAAGTTATCTTAATATTTTTACAATAAAGGAAATCTAAATTCAAATCAGTGTTTGTGTTTGTTTTTTTTTTGTATTTGCTGTATGGAGTTGAAGTGACGATATTTTTTAAAAAATTGTGTGGAATCAATAAGGCCGTTGGCCAACATTAATTAACAAATAATTTGAGATTCCACGAACTCCGAACCAAAATTATAATTTTTTATTCGATATTTGTTAATTAAAAATTATTCGAAATTTGTTTTATGAAAGTTAATTAAAATTATTCGATATTTTTGTTTTATATTGTAAAAATATTTTTGAAGTGAAAACTTCTTTAGCCGCGTTATGAAATTTTGTATGAGGTAGCATTTATATATTCACGTTACCATGTTTTATATGCATTTTTGAAGAATACAAAAATATTTTTTTTAAAATATGAAATACATCTATCATTTCTTTCTGTTTCAAATTGCGATGTGGATATCGCGCTCGACTGATGTTCTGTAGGTCGTGAGTTCAATTCCATGGTGTGGTACATATTTTTTTATTGTTTTTTTTAATGTTTATTAAATACCATTAAAATTATTTTTTTTTATTAATGAATTCACAAAAATAATAAAAATTTCTTTTTACGAATTTTAAAAAATTGATAAATAATGCAGTTTTTTAAAGTTATATTGCTACTGTCTTTTGCAATTTGCATTCGAGTCATCATGCTATATAAATATTGAATATATATAAAATTTAAAGCATGTCTGTTTGTCCTTTATGCATTAATACATTAATCATCATGAAAATTTGGGAAGTTGTTGTGTACACTTAATTTGCTTTTTATTTAACTATCGTTTTAAACGGTAGTTTGCTTTGATCAATGTTTTTTTTTTGTTGAACATAATTTTTATGAAATTAAAAATAACGTAAGAAAGATAGGATAACCTGAAACAATTACATTTGTATATCAAAATTATATGTATTTCAATTTAAATTAACCCAGAATGAATTTACAAATTTTATCATCTTCAAAAAATATGTTGTTGGTTTGGAATTGTACAAATACATGTTTCTAAAATTAAGTGAAGACTTAGTACTTGTAACTTGATACTTGATAACATCGATTATATCGATTTTAAGCTCACAATTACGAGATTGCAATCGCATAAATTCTATACAAAGAAACATAGCTTATGCATGAGTAAACATGGATGGCAATCATGATAAATAAAATAATTAAACTGGTGGCACTTAGCCGATAGTGATTTGCAAGCGGCAACAATTCGCATTAATACCAATGAATTTACTTAGCTTTCCGCAGGATGATTTGTAAAATTTAAAATTGTTGATCTATGGGTGTGACAACCACGCGAACTTTAGTCTCTGCTATTGGCATATGAGTTATCTTAAGATATCATATATCACTGGCAATAGCAGTGCAATCTCATTAGCCAAACTGATATCTTAGGAGTGCTGGAAGATGAAGTATTTTCAATCAATGATACCATCCCTTTTATAAAATAAAATGTGAATGTTAGTAGAAATTACAAGGTGTTTTTATTTAGCGTATGGTTTTTTTGTGACACATTAAAAATTAAACTTAAAATAGGTAGACTCTTCTATTAAATCTACCTAAAACAAAACACGGATACACATTAAATGAACTTACAATCAATTTGATTGCGCGAGATTTGTTTGTGTTTTGATTTGATTACAAAAAAACACTTTTTATTTTTTCAATTGAATCTTCGGATTCAATTTATTTTTTATTGAGAAGAAGAATTATATATAATGTTAATGCTTCAGCATAACAATTCTTAGACTAAAGAACAATAATTTGTGCATTCTTTTATATGCTAAAATTAAATGTGATAACACTAATGGTAAATAATATGAATGATAATATAATCAATGTTTAGTCATTATTTGTATTGATTTAAAATATTTGTAATTGCTAATTATGTTTCAATACAAAATTGTTTCATGTATATTATGATTCATATCTTTATCTGTTTTAATATTTATGTTTTTATAATGATTTGAGTTACTCATTTCTTTATCTGTTTTAATAGTTACTTGGGATGTAACTTCCCTCTCCTTAAGATTGGAATTCTCCCGAATTCTGTTAAAAATGTTTACTTTCTTTAATATAATGAAACTTATTGATGACAAAATTAATAGGATTACTATAACAATACATATACTTGAATATATTAGTGATCTATGATATTTTAATAAATTTATTTCCTTAATGTTATTCATTGTTTCAATGCTTATTTCTTTAAAAGTTAATGTATTATTTTCTGATTTGTAACTCAAATTTGGTACAATATATTTATTTCTTATTTCTTTAACATTATTATAGAATATTTGATTTCCTATATTAATTGAACCATTATAAAATCTTATAAAATAATTTCCATTTAAAATATATACTCTCTCGTCAAAATTAGATGTTAATGTTATATTATTAGCTAGTTGAATAAGAATAGTGTTATCATCTATATTATAGATATCATTGTTACAATTTTTTATGTTTTCACAATTTTTCTTAAATATACAATGTTTTAAACTATTTAATTGGTGTAAAGCTTTATTCTCATCATATTCGTAATATTTATTTTTATGTTCAAATGCTTTAGTTTTTGGATAATTTATTAAATTACAATCATTTTGATTAGCTAGTGGAATTATCAATTTTTCATTAATTTCAGTCATTTTATTTGGAATTTTAATTAGAAATAATAATCTGTTTGTACTAGTTCTTGCAAATCCAACTTTTAATCTTCTTATTTTATTTATATCTATTTCATAATTTATGATTTCTTCGTGAGTTAATAATGATGGATGTATTATATTTAGATTAGACAAAATTATGTTGTCTTGCAAATTATCAATAATTCTATCAATTTCTTGTATTTTTAATTTAATGTCTAATATCAGTAATTTAATAGAAAAATCGTTAATTTTTTCTTTTACAAATTCTTGTATCAAAATTCTATCATTTAGGATTGTTCTTAATAACGTATTTATTGTTTTATTAAAATTATTATTTATACGAATTTGGTTGTTTAAACCTAATGCTACATTATAATTATTATTATCTATAATTTCAAGATGTTTGTTTAAATTTTGTCTGTCTTCGTCGTCCATTGTACCTGTAATCCATTTGTTAATTGTTCCTATAAAATTTAAAAGTCCACGTTTTCGTCTATTATACGAAGATATATTATGTCTTTCTTTTAGAGTCATTAGTTTGTTTAAAAGCTTGTTTAATTCGTCATCCAAAATTTTACTATCGTTACCTGGTATGTTTGAAGTGTTGATTATTAGACTTCTCACTATATTGTCTAAGTCGTCTATATTTATAATATGTAAGGAGTAATTGTATGTTTTAGGAATTAAAAATGTTTTGTCTTGTAGTATTACATATCCTGAGTTAGTCTCTATTCTCTCTATTTGAAGTTGAGCTTTGGTTGTTAATATCATCAGGCTCAATAGTATCATTATTAGGATTGTCTGTAAATTTAAGAGATCTTTTAATATTTGTAGGGTGTATGTTTTCTAATTTGTATTTTCTGAATTTAGGTTCATCTTTATGGCGTAATGATTTATAATTTTTTATATAACCTTCTTTCCTAGTTTCTTCATAATCTTCTCTATTTGAGTTTAGTTTCTTTAAACGTTTAGTCTGAGCATCTATTAAATGTTTGTAGATTTGTTCTTTTGGGATTTCATTATTTTCAACATTATTTGGTGTGGTTTTAATAGAACTATGAAATTGATTGTTATAGCTTTTTATTGCTTCGAGCATCTGGATTCGTACTGGTAATGTTTGTTCTAAGTTTAGGATTCGTAACTTTTCAGTTAATGTGTTGTTTAATCGTTCTATATCGGCGTTTCCTGTATGACTATTCGGTTTTACTAAATGTAATTCTATGTTTTCGTTATCTAGAAATTCTTTGATTAAAATATGTTTGAATTCATTGTCGCTAACAACTTTCTTGGGTTTTTTATGATTGAAATATATTCTAAACTTTTCTATAATTTCTGTGTGATTGCTATGTTCTATAGGATAGGCTGTTGCAAATTTTGAAAATTTATCAATAAATATCAGAAATTTTTGACTTTTGTTTGTATAAATGTCTAAATGAATTATTTGGTTCTTATCAGTTGGGATTTCTGTCTTTTTGAATTTTGGTTTAATGGGCTTCCTATCATATTTTCCTTGATTACATATATCGCAATTATTCGTTAGTTTGTTAATTATAATTTTTATTTCATTGTGATAAGTTTTATTTTTTAAATATTCGTATAAAGCGATAATACCTGGGTGTTTCTGTTCTTTATGGTGTATTGAAACTATTTTTATTAACTCATCGATAGTTTTTATATCCTGAGCAAAATAAACGCATTTGATAAACTTGATGCCAGGGAATTCTTTTATTAGAATTTGTTGGATTCGATTGAATTCGTGATATGAAATTTCGGTGTAAATTGCGATTCTTTTTCCGGATATATATATTTTTAATTTATCTACTAAGTTTTCTGAGCTTAAGTTTGGATTTAAGTAAAATCTTCTGTTGCCTAATACTTCTTCGTATTCTTGAATAATGTTATCTGTTATGATAATTTGTGTTTTGAATCTATTAACTATTGTTTCTAATATTTGAATGTGGTCATTTTGATTTTCCGCTTGAGAGTGGATTGTGGGTTGTAAAGATAAGTTATCAATATTTTCTTGTGAATTATTACTTGAATTTTCTTCATTATTATTACCTAAATTTTCTTCATTAATACTTAAATTTTCTTCATTATTACTTAAGTTTTCTTCATTAATATTTACTTGTAAATTAAAAAGTTTATCTAATTCATATTTTTCAATTTGATTAATTTCATGTTCGTCTGTATTAATTCTACTAAGAAAATCCGCTATTTTATTTTCCTTTCCTTTAAGATAATCTATTTTTATGTTATATTCTCCTAACGATAATATCCATCGTTGTAAACGTGGGTTTAAATCTTTGCCTAAATATTTAGTGTGCAACCATTTTAGTGCTTGGTGATCGGTTTGTAACTCAAATGGGTTTCCGTATATATAGGGTCTAAAGTATTTCACAGCCCAAACTACAGCTAATAATTCCTTTTCCGTTGTACTATACCTAATTTCGTGACAGTTTAAAGTGCGACTAGCATTAGCTATTGGGTGGTTTTCTTGTAATAGAACGGCTCCGATTGCAAATTGACTTGCATCTGTATTTAGTTTAAATAGTTTACTAAAGTCAGGGTATTTTAAAATGGGATAGGTTGTTATTAAGCTTTTGAGTTCTTCAAATGCATTAATATATGATGGGTCGATATCATTTATGTTTACGTTTTTCTTTAAATATTTTGTCATTGGTTGAGCGATTTTTGCGTAGTCTTTTATAAACTTCCGATAATAGCCTGTAATGCCTAAAAATGATTTTATTTGTTTTTGTGTAGTAGGTAGTTTTAACTGAGTTATATCTTGAATCTTCTTTGGATTTGGTTTAATACCTTCTGTTGATAACACATGCCCTAAATATTCGGTTTCTTTGCAAAAGAAATTGCATTTATCGATTTGAATCTTAAGATTGGCTTGCGTTAATTTGTCTAATATTCTGTTTGTATTGGAGATATGTTCTTGTAATGAAGTGCTAAAAATAAGGATATCGTCTAAGTAAACTACACATATTCTGTTTATATATTCCCTTAGAACTGAGTTTATAAGTCTTTGGAATGTGGAGGGTGCATTTTTTAATCCAAAAGGCATTCTAATATATTCGTAGTGTCCAAATGGTGTCGAAAAAGCTGTTTTTCGCTGATCTTCTTCTCTTACTACAATTTGATGAAATCCTTTAGCCAAATCTAGAGTAGTGAAATATTGTGCTCTACCTAATTTATCAAGAATATTTTCTATATGAGGAATTGGAAACTTATCGTCAACTGTAACTTCATTTATCTTACGATAGTCAATAACTATTCTCCACTTTTTTTTATTGGAATTATCCATCTTTTTGGGTACTATCCATAATGGTGAGTTATAAGGAGAATTGGATTCTCGAATGATTCCTTGCTGTAACATATCTTTAATTTGATTTTCTATCTCTTTTTCATGGATTTGGGGATATCGATAAATCTTGCTATAAATAGGATTTTCAGTATTTAATCTGATTTCATGTTTAATTTCATGGGTGAAAGTCAAATCGTCACTTTCAATATAAAATAAGTCTTTATTTTCTACTAATAATTTTTTTAAATGTTCTTTTTCTTCGTTATTTAAATGTGTTTGATTAATTTTGTTTGAAATTTCTTCCTGATGATTGATTATCGGTTCTAATTGATTTACTTGTGTAATTTCATACGGATAATCAAAATTTTTAAATGGGATTTGGTTTTTATTAAATATCTTCAGATATTTATTTTTTAAATCAAGAACTGATTCGAATGGTCTTAGAAAGTTGAGACCTATAATGGCATCATATTTTTGACTCTTAAGAGGAAAAATTTTCCATTCTAAAGTACCTTTTCGTACTAATTCTTTTGGTATTGGTGTAATTAGTTTGTGAGTATCTTGATTATGTCCTCCTAATGAGCTAAATGTTAAGGGGCTTTGTAGCTTTGAAGTGTTGTAATTTAGTATGTTTGGTTTTATAATACTAGTGTCAGAACCTGAATCTAATAAACAGTTTATTGACTTATCATCAAATGTTAATTCTACTATCGGTAACTGGTTGATTGTGGGGCATCTTGAAAAATTTACTTCGTTAGTAATAGTATTAACAGTTTCTTCGTTATTAACAGTTTCTCTTACAATGTTGTCAACCTCCATGGGTTCGTTTCTACTTCTATATTGACCCGAGTTTCTAAATTGTTCTGTATTTCTAAATTGTCCTGAATTTCTAAATTGTCCTGTATTTCTGAACTGTCCTGAATTTCTATTGTCGTTAGAGTTATAATGATTGTTATAACTATTGCTATTATTATTATTATTAGGATTGTTATTATTAGGATAATAATTGTTATTAGAATTATATTTGTTATGGTTATATCTATTGTGATTCAAATTATTATTTTGATAATTTTGAAAATTATTTCTATTAAAATTATTATAATTTTTATATTGAGTTTGAGATTTTTTATATGAATTTTGATTTAATTTATATTCATCTTTAATAATATCTTCACTATAATAAATTTCTTTTTCTGATAAAAAATTTTCTAATTCCTTTAAATTTTTTCTAGCGTCTATTTGTACTTGAAAGGTTGGAATAAGTTTAGAGATTAATATTTGGACGATTTCTTTATCAATAGATCCATAAATGAATCGGTCTACTCCATCGAAATCACATATTTCTATACATTCACTTTTAATTCTATTAAGTTTATTAAAAATATCTTTAAGATTGCGTACCTTGAATTTTTTCGCCTGGTGAAGTAGCTGATAGGTGGTATTCCTTGGTCTGAATCTGGATTTGAGTTGTTCTACGATGTTCTTCCATGTTCGTTGATCGTCAGGAATTTCCAATATTACGTTCTTTGCTGTTCCAATTATTTTATTATTTATTGTCTTTGTTAAACAATACGCCCTGAGCTGATTGTTGTTTGATCCACATAGATTTTCTACATCCTCTACTGCTTTAAGAAATGATTTTAATTTCATTTCGTTGTCTCCCGAGAAAGTAGGAATTTCATTAAAGTTCCTAATAATTTGGTCTGGAGTGAGGTTGAATTTTGTTTCGTTTACTTGTTGAATTGTATTTTGTTGTTCTTCGATTTTGAGTGAAAGAAATTCAATTCTTTGTTGCATTTCGTTTATTAACTGCTCCATGATACCTTCTTTTATATTTCTTCGTTGATCGAAGAGTTGTGATCTTTTATTCGTTGAAATTTTTGTAGGTTTTTATGCGAAGGTGAAATGAATTTTCGTTTCTACGGAAGGATTAATTTTTCTTGAATCTTCCTTTGTTTTCCAAAATTATTGTCACTATACTGCACTACACTACACTTTTAAATGAATATCTTCGGATATATCACTGTTTGTAACACTTTTAAGTTTTATTTTCAAAATATCTTCGGATATTTTTTTTTATTAAAAGTTCGTTAACACTTTGTCTTTTTCTTTGGAAAATGACAATATCAACTGCGCCAGATTTGTTTGTGTTTTGATTTGATTACAAAAAAACACTTTTTATTTTTTCAATTGAATCTTCGGATTCAATTTATTTTTTATTGAGAAGAAGAATTATATATAATGTTAATGCTTCAGCATAACAATTCTTAGACTAAAGAACAATAATTTGTGCATTCTTTTATATGCTAAAATTAAATGTGATAACACTAATGGTAAATAATATGAATGATAATATAATCAATGTTTAGTCATTATTTGTATTGATTTAAAATATTTGTAATTGCTAATTATGTTTCAATACAAAAATATGGAGGGGCTGAAATCTCAAGCTCTGAGATATCAAGACTTCGGTCTGGGTTAAGGATTTTGATATAGTTTTCGGCAAAAAACTTTTATGAGGACATGGTTTTTAGTTTTGGGCAGCGATGTATATCAAACATAGCTCTTTGTTAAAGTACAAGTATTTTTTATCTCTGTTTAGATATTTATTACAAAACTAACACGAAACATCAATACGTTGCCGGAAAATTATAATCAAAAATATTGTAAAAATTAAATAAAATCAAACTTTTTTCAAAATTCTAAAAATATTCCAAAAATTATTACAAAATCAAAGATTAAACTTTTTTCAAAAATTCTGAAAATATTGCAAAAATTATACAAAATCAAAAATTGAAACTTTTTTCAAAATTCCAAAAATATTCCAAAAATTAGAATAAAATCAAATATTTAAACTTTTTCTAAATTCTAATAATATTCCAAAAATTCTTAAAAATTCAAAAATTCAAACTTTTTCCAAAACTCTAAAAATATTACAAAAATTATAACAATATCAAAAATTGAAACTTTTTCCAAAATTATAAAAATTAAAATAAAATCAAAAATTTTAAATTTTTCAAAATTCTAAAATTATTCCAAAAATTCTTACAAAATCAAAAATTGAAACTTTTTCAAAATTCCAAAAATATTCAAAAACTATAACAAATTCAAAAATGTCCATGTCCAATTTCATTTTTAATTATATTTTCAGCAAACTATTCAAAAACCTTCAGTTTAGCGATTCGAGAAAATATTACAAAATCACAAATTCATATTTCTTTCAAAATTCCAAAAATATTGTAAAAATTAGAATAAAATCAAACTTTTTTCAACATTCTAAAAATATTCTAAAAATTATTACAAAATCAAAAATTGAAACTTTTTTCAAAATTCCAAAAATATTCCAAAAATTCTTACAAAATCAAAAATTAAAACTTTTTCCAAAATTCTAAAAATATTGCAAAAATTATTACAAAATCAAAAACACAACCTTTTTTCAAAATTCCAAAAAAAATTTAAAAACTATAACAAATTAAAAAATTTCCATGTCCAAATTCATTTTCAATTACATTTACGTCATAAAAACAGCTACATTTTTTTCCAAAAAATTGGCTAAAAAAATCAATGAAATCATTTTTTGACACGCTTGACATTATTTTTTTGACAAACTTATAATGCCATAATTCTCTATAATAATAATATATTTTCATGTTATACAAATCATTAAATTAATTTTTTTCCAAAAACTTGAGTAAAAAAATAAATAAAAATCTTTCTTTTGACACACTTGACAACATTTTTTTGACAAACTTATAATACCATAGTTCTCAATAATAATAATAAAATTTCATTTCAAACAAAATTTTAATTTAATTTTTTCCAAAAAATTGGGTAAAAAGATAAATAAAAATCTTTTTTTGACACACTTGACAACATTTTTTGACAAACTTATAATGCCATAGTTCGCAATAATAAAATAAAATTTCATTTCGAACAAAATTTTAATTTAATTTTTTTCCAAAAAATTGGGTAAAAAAATAAATAAAAATCTTTCTTTTGACACACTTGACAACATTTTTTTGACAAACTTATAATGCAGTAATCTAGATTTTGGTCTCACATACCAATCCCGACCATCAAGATTTCTCCAAATTTAATGTTTCTACTCGTAATCACTTAAAATGATCGATTTTTAAGCAAAAAATATGCAAATTTCCATGTTTTGACACACTTGACGATTTTTTTGACACACTTCCGGTACAGTTATCGAACACATCGTCCTTTCGGCTCTTTCCATTGAGTAAACCTATTTTTAGAAAAAAAAAATTTTGAAATCCGTCCAGCGGTTTTCTAGATTTCGTCGGTTGCGACGGCCGGACGGACGGCCGGACGGCCGGACGGACGGCCGACAGACACACACATTTTTTTTTTTTTTGCTTTTTTAGAATCAGTATGTCCTAAAACGTCGAGAAATGCCAAAAAAAGTGGGGGTAAGAATTTCACTTTGAGCTCATGAATGTAATACTTAGGTCTTTCAGACCGAAGTAATTGTTTCATGTATATTATGATTCATATCTTTATCTGTTTAAATATTTATATTTTTATAATGATTTGATGTATTGATTTAAAATATTTGTAATTGCTAATTATGTTGCAATACAAAATTGTTTCATGTATATTATGATTCATATCTTTATCTGTTTTAATATTTATGTTTTTATAATGATTTGAGTTACTCATTTCTTTATCTGTTTTAATAGTTACTTGGGACGTAACTCGCGTCTTTTAAGGAAAAATTAAAAATAAAATATTTGAACATTGGGCAGTACATTTGAACATTAGACGTTTACATCGAGCGAGTCTATCCATGCTACTACATCGGAAGTTGCCAAATGGATGTCTAAGATGTTGCCATTGTAACGTCGAATTGGACACACAGTTGCAATGTGTTTTATAGTTTGTTGTGGAGCGCCGCAGTCACACTCAGGGGACTCTGAAATGCCCACTTGTAGAAAGAATCAGCACAACGTCCATGATTCGTTCTTATTCGGTTTAATGTAGTCCAGGTATGACGTGGCAAATTGAAACCAGGTTGGGTAGAAGTCGGGTTAGTAATAGAAAGGCCAGTTGTATTGTAACGTTGCCAGGAGGTGTCCCAGGCATCCAAGATATTAAAATTAGTTGCCAGCAGGTTGCTTGCAGTTTTATGTGGAGGCTTTCTTGACTTCAATCGACAA
The DNA here is from genome assembly GCA_963693315.1 of Diogma glabrata. NCBI lineage: Eukaryota > Metazoa > Arthropoda > Insecta > Diptera > Cylindrotomidae > Diogma > Diogma glabrata. Next base: position 257,382,891 of record OY856187.1, on the reverse strand, counting down.
CGAGTGTGGTCACCGTAATATTCGTGCAAGGGTAACGTGATGTTGTTGGTTACCTTTTTATGTTCACGCATGAGAGCATGCGAGCGTCTGAGTGCAGGTGGAGCGATATTTCTTAACACAGGGAGCCAAGGTAAAGGGGTGGATCTAATAGTACCACTATTCATCGTGGAATGCAGCTGGCAGTCAACTTTTTGAGTATGTGTGCTATTCAACCAGACTGGTGCGCCATACTCAGCCACTGAGTAAACCAGACTTAGAGCAGTTGTGCGGAGGGTGGCTGTAGTAGCACCCCATATAGAGCCTGCCAGTTTGTGCAATATATTGTTTCTCGTTTTAAGTTTTTTTGACGTATTTTCTAGGTGGAGTTTAAAAGAAAGAGTTCTATCGAGAGTAATGCCCAGATACTTTGGTTGTTGATTGTATTTAGTGACAGTGCCGTTAAATAACACTGATAGTTCGTGTTTTGCCAAATTGTTGTTTAAGTGGAAACAGGAGCTCTCGGTTTTACTTAGATTAGGAAATAAGCTCCACGCTCGAAAATAATCATTCAATATCGCTAGGTCAGTTGAGAGCAAATCCTCCAAAACGCCCATGTCTTTGTTTTGAGTGGCCAGGGACCATTACAAGGTGTGTCACAACAACACATTAAAAACTTTTAAGAACAAGGTCGCACAACAACATGCTTTATAAGGTGTTGATAGATGCAAATTTTTATATGATTTGCTTTGATTATTTTAAATATAAAAATGTAAATAATAGTTGCTTGGAATGCTGATAGATGTGAAAGCCAGAATAATTTTAATGATTTTAATTTAAACATTCTGAAATTTTAATTTGCGATGCTAAAATAATTGGAAGATACCAAAACAACACAGCTATTTCACAGATTTAAGTTTTTACTTCTATCGGCAGTCCTTAACACTGCCTTCTTTTTTTTTAAATAAAAATTATTCGATATTTGTTTTATTAAAGACAATTAAAAATAATTGAAGATAGTTAAAAAAATCATTAATCTATTTTTCAAAAAAACATTAATTAAAAAAATTAAAATTAAGGAAACATTAAAATGAAGTATGTATTATTGTAATGAATTATTAATAAAACTAATTAATTGGTTTATTGGGTTAAACTATTAAGTCTTATAAAATAATCCTTGACCCCCCCCCTCCCCCCCCGCCCCCCAATGGAAAAGCCTGGCTACGCCACTGCTATCATTTGCAAAACTACCGGGTTAATGGTGAACGGCTTTTTAATTTAACTAAAAACTATTAACATCTCAACATATTTAAAATAAAATTTTACCTATACCAAGAATATATTAGCTAATTTATTAATTAGTTTAATATTGGCATATATACAACGATTGTTCATAGTTTTGAATAATTTTAACGTATTGTATCAGGGCCGATTGTATGAATAAGGATGGATAGAAAAAAATCCGAGGATAAAATTCTATCTTCATCCGAGGATTCTTTTTTTCGTCGATTGTATGAACACGGATAGATAATTTTTATTTTTGTTTTTATTGCAGTTTATAGTATTTTTTTTATAAGTGGCAATACTTTTTCTTTTACTTTTCTATTAAATAAATTTAATTATATATTAAAAAACATTATTTCAAAATTGAAATTGAATATATTAAAATCATATTGAAAATATTATTTATTTTACTATTAATTTATTTCAAAAAACAAATTTTTGAAACGCAGAAATTTAAATTCAAAATTCAAAAATAACCACATATTCAAAACAAAACTTTTCTGCTGCGCATGTCAAGAAAAAAGTTTTATCCTTTGTTTTACAGAAGAAAAATAGAAGATACATCAAAGGATAGATCAACAATCCTCGGATAGATTTTTTAATCTATCCTAATTCATACAATACAAACGACGATTAATCCGAGGATTTATCTATCTATCCGCATTCATACAATCGGCCCTCACAAACGATCATATAAGAATCGTAACAATATTAAATATTATTCATACAACAGTAAAATTAAAAAATAATTCTAAAACTCATAGATAAATGTGATTCATCCAATTCAAAATCCGGCTGAACACTGCGAATGTTGGGATTTCACTGACTGACTCACTGATACCTTATCCAGAGCTAGGGTGACCAGATATTTCAAACAAGAAAAGAGTATAGAAACTGAAATAGTACCTCATAATCATTTACCCCATATGGAAGCACACTAGAAGAGGTCGACTTAATTTTTATATTAAAAATCAAAAATAAAACAGTTGAGTTTTAAATTTTGGCTTGTAGTTCAATCTTTATTTCATCAATAACATTGGTTACATTTATTAAAACCAAAATAATTTCTTTTGGTTTATCACATTAAATACAGAAAATTCATACTCTGTATCAATTAAAAATATATTAAATAAAATTGTGCGTGGAGTCCCTCCGCGCGGAAGAAGTGAAACTTTGTAATGTGGAAATAAAAACATATTACATTCTTTTAAAAGTCATTAATTAAAATTATTTTAAAAAAAACACGGTCAACGAATTACCTTAAAAATAAATATATACACAAATGATTAAAACAAAAATCTTAGATCAATCATTTGCATAGACACTACAACAAATAATCAAACATCTTATACAAATAATTTTGTTTTGTAAATCAGGTTATCTAAATACAAATCAAAAAGTGAAATTATCAAAAACAAAATAGAAAAACTTCGTAATGTGGAAATAAAAATAGGAGCGTTAAACGTTTTATGCTTCACAATGATATAAAGTTGTTATAATGTCTAGGATACGCAATATATAAACACATTCATAAAAACCGGGGCGTTATGAGAGGGCATTATGAATTCATAACGCCCGTTATTAAGACCCTAAAAAACTAAATAAAATTATTTTTACTGTGGTTTTGTCTACACAATGTAAATAATTCTTATTGAATTTAAGCTAGTAAAAGATTTTGACATTTGCTTAAAAATGTTTAGCAACATTTTAGTTATTAATTGTTCATATAGTTTTCCAAAACTATCAAATTATTTTAAACGTCATACAATGTTTTTGTCATACGCTACAAAATTTAGGAGAATTTGTTTACATAGCAACGTTCAAACAACAAATATTTATTTTAAACTTCAAAATAGTTATTTTCTTGGCATACTACGATACATTTGTATTTGTTTGCATATCAATATAGATTAACAAATTAAATTCTTTCTTAGTTTTTAGCTTATTAAGTGAAGCATAAAATCTTGTATGCATCACTGGCGTTACTGGGTATTACGCCCATCAAGCGACATCCATCCCTCGGGCCGGAGGCCCTCGGGCTAGATTACGTCGCTTTCCGGGCGCAATAACCTACATAACGCCCTAGGTACATAAATAGCTATAACGCAACCTTGTTGGAAGTCGCATTAGAAGTTTCACTTCAAAAAATACTATAAAATGGTAAATTAAGATTATAATCGCGTTTTAATAATAATTAAAGGTATTTTTCACTGCAGGCACTTTTTGCTAGTAATTCGGTCTCTAATTTGATTGCATCCATAAATTCACTGCAAGACATTTTTATATTATTCTTGATCATCATAACGTTCTCTAGGGATTTGACTGTTAATTGACTTTTCCCTTTCGTCCAATAGCCATTTATGGTACTAAAAATTCTTTCACAGTCAGAAATAGTGCCTGTGAGACACAAAAAAAATTCTATAATCTCCTCAATCCCAGCTAAATTAGGTTGATTGATTCTAATTGTTTTGATGATAAAACTCTATTTCTGAAATATGGAAACGTTCCACGTATTCCATTCTGATTCAATTCCACTATTTTGTAATATATTTTATCCACGACTACTAAAGAATATATACGTTCCATGCGTATATCTTTCATTGTAATTGTATTCATTCCTTTTCTATATATCAAATTCTTTTTTATTTCTTTTATTACGCTTTATTTATTCAAAATTCCCCTAACAAATTAAAAACTTGATTTGTTGGTATAGTAATATAAACCAGTTAAAACAAAAACAATACATCCCAAGCAACCAGATAATATAGAAATCTTTATAAAAATCTATAGAATTTGTGTAATTACTTCTACCTTAGATGTAGAGCGTCCTACAGATATTTGTGTAGAATTCCAATAAAATTTCTTATGGTAAGTGGCTAAAATTGTCCTACATTTCGTAAGGATTATATTTCTTTTATTATCTATGGCTTCTTGCGGTGTTGTGGAAATTTTTCTGCGTCATTTACTACTATTTTATCTAGAACATTTTCTACATATAATTCTTCTTGAAAGATCGCGTTATTTTCTTGTACTTCTATAGATTTTATTCGACAATATTTACGTTCATTTCTATATAGTTATATCCAGAATATTTTCTACAGTTAAATTTTTTTTTTATACCCTGCGCTTTTTTCGAATGTTTCTGCAAATTTTATTCGACACTTTCCGCAACAATTTCCAAATGTTTATTTAGAATATTTTCTACAAGTAAATCTAAATATTGGATTTATTAATCCAAAAATAAAAGATATTATTTCTTATTATTTTTTCATTTATTGATTTTCTTTCAGTTTATAAAAATTAATAAAAAAATAAAATTAGAAAATTAAATAAAATTATAAAATTCATATAACAATTAAATAACGTTTAGTATAAAAAAATGTATAATATAAAATCATTACTTTATTAAGAAGTAGGACTAAGATTTATTGATGAAGTATTTCTTTCTGTAAATATAAAATTTATTTCATAATATATTTTAAATACATGATATATAAATGTTAAAAATAAATAGAATAATAGATATATATATGAAAATTATAGAGAAAAGCTACCAGTGCTTTCTTGTTCACCCCTTTTATCAAAATCATCATTTAATGATGGCTTTTTATCATTTAATGATGGCTTATGTACTTTTTGCCGCACACAATCCTTCACTTTTCTTAACGCATTTCTAAAATGCGATTGTAGAATTTTCGGAGTTGATGGAATTTTAAATGTTTTCTGACTAAACTCCATAATATAGGCTACAAATTTTGTGTCTTCTATTGAGAACTTTCCTTTAAAGTTTGAAAAGAACACAATTTCTTTTATAAATTTTTTACTTATAATAGCTCTAAGAATCAATAATGACTATACAATCGTGACTTAGGATGTTAATTAGAATAGAAATGTTCCCCATTCTATGAATTCACACAAAGTATTGTCTAGAAATTTAATGCAAAAAATCCCATATAATGTAAAAGCATTTTCCATAATATGGAGTCTAATGACAGTGGAAAAATTCAACTTAAGTAAAAAATAATTAAGTGATGAAGAAGTTTCAACTTTGAAATTGTCATCGCCTCAACGGCGTAATCGATAGCATGTCTGCCCAAAGATTCGAGCCGGGCACTGACGAGGGTAGGTTCGAATCCGATCCGAAACACGTAAAATGTGAATTGTAGTTTTTTTCTGAGAAACTTCAAAACCATACCTTTGAATTGAAAATATTCCAATTACTTCTTTACTTACTTGAGTTTAATTGATCTCAAAAATCCAAAATAAAGCTCTAAGAATGTTTTGAAAAAATTTTCGTGAATGATGTATTTATATTATTTATAATAAAATGTTTATTATATAAATTATAAAATGTGCTTTTTGTTCAACATCAGTCATTATTTTTTTAAATATTGAGAATGTGAACTATATCGTTTTGTAATGATATTATATAATAACATTAAAAATTTTATTGCGACCTCAATTCATGTGTGATTACTTCCTGAATTTAAGCATATTAATTAGGAGAGGAAAAGAAATTAACTAAGATTCCTTGAGTAGCGGCGAGCGAAATAGGAAAGGTTCAGCATTAAGTCCTTTTATCTATAATGGATAAATTGGTCATTCAATGTGCTGGAGTATCTTTTATCTTATACATTCACTTTTACGTCCAAGTCCATCTTGAATGGGGCTATTAACCCATAGAGGGTGCCAGGCCCGTAGCGACTATTATTGTGTATAAGAAGATATCTCCTTAGAGTCGTGTTGCTTGATAGTGCAGCACTAAGTGGGTGGTAAACTCCATCTAAAACTAAATATAACCATGAGACCGATAGCGAACAAGTACCGTGAGGGAAAGTTGAAAAGCACTCTGAATAGAGAGTTAAAAAGTACGTGAAACCGTTAAGGGGTTAAGCCCAATGAACTCAAATAACTGAATGAAAAAATTCACTGGAATCAAATATTAAATAATTTTTAATTATTGATACCATGCACTTTTTTTCATGTAAGACGTTGCGATATGTTAGTTATATATTATTTATATTTATATAAATAGTTATTTGTCTATGGTTTAAACAGAAGCTCAATTCTTGTTTTCTTGTAAAACTTTGTGATTGATCTGTTAATTATCCTGACAATATGCTGATATATTTAATCGAACATGCTATCACTTTATGTGAAGCGTAGTACGCCACGATTTATTTTATAAATGCAGTAAAAGTATATGTTCGGATCAAGCAATGATAAAGATTTGAGATACCTTTGGGACCCGTCTTGAAACACGGACCAAGAAGTCTAGTATGTATGCAAGTCATTGGGTATTAAAACCTACAGACCAAATTAACGTAAATAATATTTAGGACTACGTGTTATTTTTTTAAATAGCACCTCAGTCCTTGGGCGTTTTTATCAACTCATATTTGTTTTTTAAACATTTATGAGTAAAAGGTTCACGTAGGAGTAAAATAGATTCACAAAAGATAAATAATATAAAAACATCATTCACGTAAAATAGATAATAGGAGTAGGAGTAAAATAGGAAGTAGAAGTAAAATAGGAGTAAAATAGATTCACAAAAGATAAATAATATAAATACATCATTCACGTAAAATAGATAATAAATAATCGACGGCCGCTTTACTGACGTTAGTATCGGTTGCCCATTTAGCTAGTTTTTCTGTTTTTGTTAATTTATTATGCATTTGAAAATTATTTTTAGTTTCTGCATCACTATAACTAGAACTGGTATCGGTGTTATTCTTTGAGGTGCTTGATAACACTTCAAATCTAGGTAAACGAGGAGAATTATTTTGAATAGTAATATTGTTTAAAGTGGAAAATGAGTCAATTGTTTTACACGAATTTATTTTCAACGGATTATGAGCCATGCATTGATCAAAGGAATAATTTTTAACATTTATGATTTCCACATTTCTTTTTTCATTTTTGTTCAATAAGCCTTTTTTCAGAAAATGCCGAACATACTGTTGGCCCGCACGACGTTTTCTAAAATATTTTCTATAATTGAAAAATATAAATTTCATTTAACAAACAATGTTCATGTTAATATAATATTGTTATAAAACGGCAAAAAATTGTAAATGAAGAAAAATTAAAAAACAGTTAATATTTATGTCATTTAAAATAAAAATGAAAAAGTTAGTGTGAATAAACAAAGAATGAATAACTGTACTGTAGACGCGGGCAATGCCATACGCAAAACCAATGTTTCACAAAATAACTAAATAACCAAATAAAGCAAGACTAATAGTGAATTATTTTCAACTGTACGGAACAAATTTCAGCACAGTTCCAACACCTAATTATTTTTTTGTATTGAAATGCTTTCCAAAAGCATACAAAATTTGATAATTCGGTGTTGGAACTTATTCAGTACAGGCGAAAGGAATTCACTATAACTAAAAATGAAATAGCAAACCGAAAACGCTAATATTCTAACAAAAATAATTTATATTTTTATCTACATATTGGTGAAAAAAGCATGCTTAAAGCTTATCTTTATGCATTGGTGAAAAAAGCGCAAAGCAAAAATGAACAAAAGTTTCCAACAAAATTTTTTTTTAAACTCACCGAGATCTCTCGGTGGAAAAATAGGTACAATCAAATAGTTATTAAATTAACTAGTTGCAAAATTACTTTTATTAATGAGCTATATAATAAATAATTAAGTAACAATGAATTATAAATATTTACCATTTCGCAATTCACAAATATTTTTAATATTTTTAATTAACACTAAAATATATACGTACACTTTATAACAAATATCGTGATCAACTGCAAATAACTAAAAGTTTGTGGAAGACATATAAAAATACCAGCTATGATTTTTATACGAGCCGAAATTCGGTGCATTCTTTAATTTCTTCTATGGTTTTCAAAGAAAAATTTCTATACGTTTTTCGAATAGGAGTTTCTACGCAAATAATTTATGTAGATTCCACAGACAAAAATCTACATATTTTCGGATAGAAATATATCCTTATAAACAAATCAATCGTCTTAAGAAATATTTCCTTGCAGTTTTCGTTTGCAATTTTTCGATGTTTAGTTCTATTTATTAGGAAGAGAAATTTCTATATACTTCTCGTACAGAAATTTATCGTTATATACTGATCACTTTCCCTAAGGATTTTAAGTGACATTTTCTATCATTATCTCTAATAGAAAGAAATCTATACCATCTAATTAATTTTCTATTAGATTCCATAGATTTTTGTGCAGAAAATTTACAAAAGAAGAAAATCTACACAATCGTTTCCAAATTCTAAACCTTAATATTTTGATTCCACACGATTTTCTACAATTGGTTGCTTGGGATATATAAAATCTAAAATAAACAAACATGTTTGGTTTTGTTTTTCATTTCATTCAATATGGCGATACAAACTTTTACAGGAAAACATGAATCAAATTATTTGAAATATTTGTAGTCGTGGATAAAATAGTATCTTGTATTCGCTTAGGATGAAGGCAATTCTTCACTCGGATGATTCCCTCCACTCGCTACGCTCGTTCCGGGAAACTTCATCCTCGTGAAGAATTGCCTTCATTCTAGCTCATACAAGAATATACTATTCCGTAAAAAATAAAATTTGTAAAAGAGTATATTTAACACATTTTGCTTAAAAAAAGAGTAAAGAGTAAAACCTGTTCGAAAAGAGTATAATACTCTTTAAAAGAGTACATCTGTACCTCGATTCTGGTTCTATGAGAAAAAATGAAGTGGAATGGAATTATTATTTATCTCGAATTTTGATTTCTCACTAAATAATTCCATTCCACTAATAGGTATTCTCGTTCTCTTTTCGAGATAGCCTTTTTAGTACAAATTCTAAACTAGTACAAATTTTTGAAAATGGAATTCTTCTGTCAGTTTATTGACTTGTTTTTATTTGTGTTTCTTTCGATAGTTAGGTTACAAGTTCGCTATAGATTTTAGCTGTAAAATTGCTCTTGAGAATTTAATAAATAGTGTGTTTGAATAGTGTATTTTGCCACATCGTCCCATTTCTCTATTTCTGTCTGCCTTATCGAATCTGCGAGAAGCATACAAAACAATATGTTTTGTATATAAATTAAATAAATAATTTAATTTTTCTAAAATAGTTATTGATAAATAATAAAATAAAATATCGTTAACTCCCACGCGCCAAATCCATATTCTCCTCTAAATAATTAACTAAAATTTCTTTTGGCATGATTACTTGAACTTAGGCGCAAGCGGATTTTAAAAAAATTTTTTTTAGGTTAAATTTAGTAAATGTAGTAAAAGGGACAGTTTTGATCTGTTTATCTTATATACACAATGGAAATCGGGATAGTATAATATATCGAGTTCTTCACATCTTCTTCGAAGTTTTTGCTGAGATTCTTCAAATAAGAATCGAAATCGTGTTCGAAGTTATGATTCATTAGTAAGTTAATTCTCGTTGAACAATGATGGCAGGAAACTTAATGTAATGTTTTCCCACAGATATCAATTTATATGTATAAGTTGAGTACGTATTCCGTCGGAGAACTGTCCCTATAATAGGCAAACTTTTAACTGATCTAATTATTCAGTTTGCTTCTTACTGTTAGTCCCTTGAGCTTTTGGCAATTTGGTGACGTCAGTATGAGAAGTAATTTCAAAAATAAAACACGAGGTTTATGTTCAAAATCAATTCTAAATTTTTATTAAAATTGTTCAGCTTTATATACAAAAATCAATGGCTTTTAACTTCTCCTCAAATTCATATACATAAAACAATCATATTCATCAATATCTATCCCTACCATATTTAAATTATGTATTGATACTTTTTTACTTGAAATTACTTAAAATATTTATATACCAAAATTTGTTTATTAAACAAAAAGAAAATAAAAAATAAAAGTAATTAAAATGTATTGTGATCTATATTTCACACACTTGTTTTTTATGAGTTTAAGTAATATGACCAAGCTAATTATTATTTTTTGTTTACAATCTTTCTTTGATTATTTATGTTGTGGTAGGTTGTGACGATCATAAAATTTAGACTTATGATATTTCAATATTGTTATTATGACACGTGCAGAAATGAATTTTAGATTTTACTACTATGAGTAATTGTTTGTTTATTGTTATATTTCTTGTTCTTTAGTTTTATGATTGTTTTTTATAAATGTTTTATTCGGAAGTTAGTAGCTACTTTTAAGAAGTAGTACAATAGTAAATTTTGTAGAAGGAACATATTTGAATAACATCGAATCAAAAAAGTGTAATTTTGTGATTCTATATCAAATAGAAAAAAATCTTGGCGCCTAAGTAGATATCTTTTTGATTTATCGTAACTTTTTTCGACATTTTTTCTCCATTTTTGTGCGTCTATACCAAATTTCAAAGCAAATAATCGCATTTCGTCTATATAAATTCGTTGACGAGATAATTTGACAGTTCATCCCACAAATGCGGAATTTATTTTCTCATTCCACTGAACCTGAATACAAAAATCCCATTTAGTACGAAATCTCATTCCACGAAATAATTCCATACAACCAGAATCTAGCTACTGGTCACCCTATCCAAAGCTAGTCACAAGTGAGTGGATTTTTTTTCAAACCTCAAATGTATAACAAAATTAACTGAATTAGATTGATATTCGATTTACCACTTTTAGAATTAAATAACCAATTCAATTAAAATTAATTTTATGTTATAACAAATTATTTATTATTACGAATAATAAGTAAAGAAACTGACAGATGATTTCCATGTTCAAAAATTTGTACTAGCTTAGAACTTGTACTAAAAACGATATCTCGTTCTCGAAAAGAGAGCGAGAATACCTATTAGTGGAATGGAATTATTTAGTGAGAAATCAAAATTCGAGAAAAAAAATAATTCCATTCCACTTCATTTTTCACACAGAACCAGAATCGAGCTACAGGCACTGATCACGCTCTGACTGTACATATTCAGGTTTTCCCTGAAGTATAATTACCATTTCTCAGCTTAGAAGATATGAGACTGTAAGTAATGGCTAATGTATTAGGATGCATTTTTTTACACACTTTTATTTAACTTGGGTTTAACTTTAACTCTAACTTTAACTTTAACTACGAAAACAAAAATTGAAAATTTGATTTATAATTTGATTCTTTAATTTTTAAACCATAGAAAATTTTTTTAAACAAAAAAAAAAGAAGGCAGTGTTAAGGACTGCCGACAGAAGTGAAAACTTAAATCTGTGAAATAGCTGTGTTTTTTGTCTGTTTTCCAATTATTGTAGCATTGCAAATTAAAATTTCAGAATGTTTAAATTAAAATCATTAAAATTATTCTTGGTTTCACATCTATCAGCATTCCAAGCAACTATTATATACCTTTTTATATTTAAAATAATCAAAACATATCATAGAAAAATTTGCGTCTATCAACACCTTAGAAAGGATGTTGTTGTGGGACCTTGTTCTTAAAAGTTTTTATGTGCTGTTGTGACATACCTTGTAATTTCTACTACCAAACACATTTTATTTTTAAGAAAATAGTGTATCATCAAAGAATATTCCATAACTTAGAGTAAGAGATGGTATAGTTGATTGAAAATACTTCATCCGCCAGCACCCCTAAGATATCACTTTGGCTAATGAGATTGCACTGCTATTGCCAGTGGTATACGATATCACAAGATAACTCATATGCCAATAGCAGGGACTAAAGTACGCGTGGTTGTCACACCCATAGATCAACAATTTTAAATTTTACAAATCTTCCTGCGGAAAGCTAAGTAAATTATTTGGTATTAATGCGCATTGTTGCCGTTTGCAAATCACTTTCGGCTAAGTGTCACCATTTTTAATTAGTTTATTTATCATGATTGCCATCAATGTTTAATCATACATAAGCTATGCTTCTTTATATAGAATTTATGAGATTTTCGTCTCGTAATTGTGAGCTTTAAATCGATATAATCGATGTTATCAAGAATCAAGTTACAAGTGTTAAGTCTTCACTTAATTTTAGAAACATGTATTACATACAATTTCAAACCAACATATCAAAATGATATACATACAAATGTAATTGTTTCAGGTTATACTATCTTTCCTACGTTCAATATTTATTTAGCATGATGACTAGAATGCAAAATGCAAAAGACAGTAGCAATATAACTTTAAAAAACTGCATTATAGATCAATTTTTTAAAATCCGTAAAAAGAAATTTTTATTATTTTTATGAATTCATGAATAAAAAATAATAATTTTAATGGTATTTAATAAAAATTAAAAAAAAAAATAAAAAAAATGTACCAGTCCAGGAATTGAACTCACGATCTACAGAACATCAGTCGATCGCGATGTCTACTTCGCAATTTGAAACGTTAAGAAATGTGTTTCATATTTAAAAATATTTTGCTGATTTAAAAATTGATAATGCAAATATGCTCCATACAAAATTTTACAACGCGGCTAAAGAAGTTTTCACTTCAAAAAAGAAACTTATGACCAAAATAAAAGTAAAGAGTTATACTAGTTTTTTTTTTTTTTTGTTAGAGATTTATTCGTCAGTTAAGACAATTGTATGTTGTAAAGTATTTTACAGGACCATTATGGGTTTTTATGTTTTTTTTTGGAAAATGATTAATTTCTTAACTTCACTATTTGTGAATTTTCGAAGGTTAGTAGGGGTATTATTATTACCCCGTACAATCCTAAGTCACTTGTGTTGTTATTATTGAATGTTACCAATCAATTACAAAACAATTTGCGACAGAGTGTCAAGTATATTTATGAATCATATTAATTTTTCAATTCGAAATCAGTTTTTGGGTTTATATGAATAAACCTTATAGTTATTTGTTAATAAAAACAACTTTTATCTCCGAACGTGTTTCGGTTGGGATTCGAACTTAGAACCTCATCAGTACCAACTTAGTTTGAATCTTTTGGTTATACTAGTTTCCCATCGTAGCAATTTACTAGCTAATATAGTTTAATAAAGTATAATAGCAACGGTGTGAAAGCAAACTATTACAACAATTATTTAAAATTTACTATTTTCATTTGCTAGCTAGTAAATATGTATAATACTTATCAAATAAAGTATAATATCTACGGTGTGAAACGTAATTATTATTTTATAGGTGAAATGTCATTTTATGGAATCTGTAAACATTTTTTTTTCTTGTGATTTTTAGCTTGTAAGATTCATTTCTGATCTTTAATAAATTAAAGTGTATGTATTAATTGTTGATTATGATATGGATATGTTTAGTATAGTACTATAAAGTAATAAGACAAGAAAAACGTAGTCAACGTAGACGTTTGTTTCTCGTGAGAGAATTATTTAATTAAGTCGTTATAGAATAAAACGTAAAAGTATAATACGTTATGCTGTTCAAAAACAGTGGCAGGGCTGGTCTAAATCTAGTTTGAACTTCTCTGGGTTGTTAATTTCATTTTAAAAACTATAACGCTAATATCAAATATAAAGTTGACAGTACGGTATTTTGATACATCAATTTTATTCTAGTGTCAAGTTAGGTTTGATTTCCACCGAAACATTATCTTAATATAATATGAACGGTGAGAAATCAAACTAATATCAAATTTTTGCTATACTAAATAGTAAATTTCTGCGGTGGGAAGCTAGTATCAGAAGAAAGGAAACTTATAATAATTTTTTTGAAATCTTTCCCTACGCATGAATTGTATTTTTTACTTGTACTTTTAATTGTATTAATTGTACTTTTTTTGTTTGAAAGGTGATTAGTTACTCCAGTGTAGTGCTGCTTTGGTAACCTTGTGCCGACACTATATTCTTAAGTTCATCTCGCGCAATGTTAATTTCTTTAATCTGGTATTTCACGGCTTTTATACTTTTAATGCGATATTTCCATCGAGTATCACTGGGCGCCTTCAGATTAATTTTTAAATATTTTACTTGAATGCCCATCGCTTTGTTGATGCAGCCAAAATCTCACATACATTATTTAATTGAGTGAAATAATTCTAACTTTTAATAGCATTTTCAACACTATCTTCCTTCTATCACTAAATTGATGTTATTTTGTATTTAATTTAAATGTCAACAAATTTTGTTTTTTTATGTGCTTACAATACAAAATTTCTTTTAACTAATTACCTGCGCATTCTATTAACTGATAGATGAATTATAGAATAGCTTGAATATGAATATACGACAGAAAACATTGAACAAAAAAATGTAGGAAATACTTTAAGTTTAATATCCATTATTTACAATTTTTAAGGGCATTTTTCCATATAAAAATGACAAAAACATATTATAGTCCTCGATTATAATGATATGAGTCAAATGAGCCAAATCCCAACGCGGAGAGTGGGTCATTCAAAATGCATGGATCTTCATATAAATGTTGATGGGTTTCTAGATGGAGAAAAAATTATTTAAAAATTGAAAACTTATTTTTCAGATTTATTAAGTTTTTTGGTTTTAAAACTTTTAGAAACACGTACAAACTGCTTCAACAAACTTGTCTTTTAAATTTAGGACTAATACCATAATGGGAAGTTGCTGAAAAATTGATCACAAAATAGAAAACAACACAGCTGTCCAACCCCAAGTTAAATAAAAGTGTGTAATTTAATAATAAAAAAGTGTGTAATAATAATAAAAATATTTTCTGGTTAACCTTATATTGATACATTTTTTTTATTTTTTTTTTTCAGATTACAACAAAAAGAAATCATGCTCAATCGAATGTTTCAGTCTTTATTTGTGTTCCCAAAAACAACTTTATTTGAGTTAATTTTGTTCTTTTATTATATTTGCCGACCTTTTGCAGTTTTAAGTTTCACAATCATCGGGGATAATATAGACACTGCATATGCAACTTACACATTATTCGATATAATGTACTTAGTTTTAGTTATCCTTTTTAACATTTTATTGATAATCAAAAACAGTGTTCATAACTTTGGAATATTCGTCGGCTTAAGGTCGTTATTAAATTTCACCTTATACATTGAATTATGCATGTCATCTTTTATTTTACTTCTCACTATTATTTATAATGCCATTTTTAAAGATTCACTATTTGATTTGGTTAAGCAAATGAGTGAAATAGATAAAAAACTGGAAAGTCTGCAAATAAATAATAAACCACTTTTTAAATGGAAAGTAGTTATTGTAAGGATTTCGGTGGTTATTGTATATATAATAGCGGCCATGTTTTTTTCCTTTCGTTATACCGATATGGAACTCAACTTTTTAACATTGATAAATTTATTTGTTACATATTTTATTTATGGAACACAAGTGGGCAAATATAATGCTATAATATGGACTATGCATTTACGCTTTGAGTATTTGCTTGAAGTATTGAAGTAAGCATATTTTCGGAAATAATTTTATATATTTAAATTTAGATCTTATTTTTTGGTGACCATGTACTATAGCATGTTTAGTCTTTTACAACATCCTCACAAGAACAAAAGACCGTTTGTTAAAACTTTATACTATACCAATAGTATAGTATAAAGTCTATATACTTTATACAAATGAACCAATCAATAGACTTCACTTGCCCTATTACCTATGATGTGATTTCCCTGCAAAGTAAAAATTGCATGTATTATAGAATGACTTTTTTCTCTGGATCTCACAATATGTTTTGTACAATATGATTGTGTCCTGATAGCCTGCACTTCCACCATTTGTTGTAGTCTGAACAACTTAAACTTAACAAACATTTGGTGATGTTACTTTCTTCTGAAGTAGACTTCTGCTTCTTAATGACCTCAAAGTCTTCCATGTTTTTCTATTTAGAGATGATACATTGCAAAAGATATTAATCGCGATTTTATCCTTCACTCTGGTATACTATTTGTTGCTTCAGAGTTTGTAAGTCATCTTGAAGCATTTCTACAGCACTTTTACAAGCACTACATTGCTTTTAGGTACCCATACCAGCGATATGTTAGTGAATATTTAAAAAAGTTTTATTTATTAGTGCAGTTTAATTATTAATAGTGCAGTTTAATGGCCACATGGAGGGATCAGATTTTGTTGATTTGTAAATTTTTTTTATTTTTGATCTACGGGTGTGACAACCCCGCGTACTCCAGTCACCGCTATCCACATGCTGGCTAACATGAGATATCACATTCCACTGGCAATAGCAATGAGACATGACTAGTCAAGATAATATCGAAGGTATGCTGGTGGATGAACTCCATTCAGTCAACGGTAGCACCCTTAATCTTCCCAATCCCACGTAGTAGTGTAGTTTCCCCTCGGTACGAAAAGATAGGCGGAGTCAAAGATTAATTAATATTTAACACTTCCGGAAAAAAGTTGCTTTCGTACATCCCAAGTGCGAAGGAGCGAAGTTGTCTGAACAGAAATTGAACTATCTTCGATAGGAAGTTTGATTAACCCCCCCCCCCCCCCCCCAAGCTAAATATGTTTTCAAGATTTTATTAAGAGTTTAGCAATGGATCTAACCATTATGTAGTTTAGAATTCTAAGACACTAGAAATGAATGTATTCAATTGAATAGAATGAAAAATTGCTTTGAAAAGTGAAAGATCCGTAACAAAAGTTTTAACTCAATTCCGGTCGGTTCGGGAATCGAACCGGCCGGAATTGAGATAAACTGAGAGTTCTGTACTGTCATTTTGCATAGTGATACCAGTTTACCAGGAATTCCCATTGACACCAGAGCAGACCATCTCTCATTCGAGAGAGTCGTAGGCCTGCCTGAAATCAATGAAGAGCTGGTGAACAGGTATGTTGAACTCTCAGCACTTTTCCAAAATCATCCTTATCGAGAAAAGTTCATCGGTGGTACCTCGGCCCCGCCGGAAGCCACACTGATATTATCCAAACAGTTGTTCAGCAAAAGGATTGATTTTGGATAGCAAAATGTAAGAAAATATCTTATATGCTGTGCAGAGTAGAGCGATTCCTCTGTAGTTTGCACATTGTAGGCGATTACCTTTTTTTTGGATTGGTATCAGCATAGCTGTGTTCCAGTCCTGTGGCATGGTTTCAGTCCTCCAACTCATTTGAACAAGTTCAAACAATCTTAAGGATAGAGTTTCACCACCATTTACAATCATTTCGAATGTTATATCGTCGATACCAGGTGCTTTATTGCGTTTTAATTTTCACAGCGCCGCTTCGAATTTCTCTTTGGTTGGCTCGTCTCCATGTACCTTTGACGCACGAATAAGCTTTGCTCGTCGTCCGACTTGTTGCTGGTCACTTAAGTTGAGAGGATTTTCAAAATAAGTGGCCCAAGTATCTAAAATATTTTTAAGGTCTACTTGTAGCTCCCCATCTTCGTTTTGAATAGCAGTCGATCTAGCTTAAGGGCCCTTAATTAAGGTTTTAACCTGTTAAAAGAAGTTACGCGATTGATGTTCCTTATTGAAGCGTTCAATTTACTCACACATTTTCTTCCACCATTCTCGCTTCGTTCGTCTACATAGCTTTGTAACGGCTTGTCTTACCAGTTTATAGTATAGTATATCTCCTTCGTAGACCTGGTGTTGCGTCCTTGCAAACCATTTCAGATAGCAATCTATTTTGTATTGAATAGCGTCAAGACATGCTTGATCCATCCATGGCTTCTGGGAGTGGTTTTGTGGTCGTCCAAGTATTCCCTCAGCAGCGCTTAAAACGGCATCTTTGAGCAAATACCATGACTTATCGACATCTCCATTAATGTTTTCTGATTGTTTCGGAAATGTGGTTTTGATATCTCCCTTCTGTATCAGCCTTAGATTATAAAATACACAGGATATGTAATATTGTTTTAAGTTGGAGTTTTTTTTTAAACATAAAGTAGTGTGCGAATTTAACGTGATAGTATTTGTATTAAAAAACACAAAAGCCTAGAAATTTAAATATCATTATAGTCCAGGAAAATTAGTCAAATAAAGGCAAGAATCTCGGAATGAGAGATAGTCGGCTGTAAACTTGTATAAACCTTTATTTTGGCACCCTAAATCTTGTCTCAAAACCTACTTATCGTAGGGTGTCCGCGTCTACAGATATTCCAAGGTCAAAGGTAAAAAAATCGATTTTATACACATTTATTGCAAATATCTCGTTTCCTATGGGCTTTATGCTATTTGTATGTATAATAAATATTGTAGAGGATTAAATTCTCTACAACTTTTGTTTAAACATTTTTTTATATGTTGAACCATTTTTGAGATAGAGAGCAGAGCGCGCGCAGTGTTTAACTATTTAGAGTATCATTCGAGGTCAACCTGTAGTCTCGATTTAAAACATGCTGTATAAAGTTTATAAACTATTGATAAATATATGATTCTAAATAATTTGCATTTTTTATTAACCATTACGTTATAGTTAATATTTTTTTTCATAATTCAGTATCTATTCATTTAATAACACTTACCTACTCGTGTAATTATAAAGTTACTAAGGGAAATACTTTAATTATTTTTTAATTCTAATATAATTTATACTATTTACTTCCTAACTAAATAAAAAGAAAAGAATTAAATTTTTAATTAATGTTTTTATTGAAAAATACCGTTCCATACATATATGAACGTTGAAATTTAAAAATTGAATAATAATAATAAAAAAAACTACAAGTTCTAATTTCAATTTCCTTCTTCTTCTTCATCATTGTCTTCCAGTCGCTGTAAAATTTCAAATTCCTCTGTGTTCTCGTCTTCAACGTCATTTGTCTGTTCTTCCAGGATTTCGGGATCAAAAGTACCGTCTTCATTGATATCACTCTCATATGGTGAAGCATTAAGACAAGCTTGCCCATTACACTGCCCGCAAGCTAAAGAGCACTGCAACCCTGCTTTCCTGCATCCACATCGCGAACCACAACCATTCTTGCAGTTGCAGAATATTGTGTTAATCAATTCCTCCGGAGCTGGTGGATTCATTGTCATAACATGTTCCAGGACTTCATCACGCATTATCCAACCCCAATTCTGGGGTTCTAAGTCATGCCCTAACCAAGTCTGAACTTGATAATAAACACGCTTGAAATGTTGGTGAGCTGCTGCACTCGTTGGTGGAAGATTGATAACTACACAGGTTTATGAAGTTTTGTTAATTTGATGAACTGTGCATAGCGAAGACGATTGATACAGTCCTCAGATTTTGGAGCATTATAGATTGCCAACAAGGTTCGCACTCCATTCTCAAATAATGATTGAACTGGGCAATTTCCTTCTTCAAATGCTGCAGCAATTTGATCCAAATTCGGAAGTCTCTCTAGTGTTTTTACAAAAGTTTTTTTTCCTTTTCTAAAGAGCGCAGAAGTCGTGTCACAACCACTTATTGCGTGCAGAAACAATATGTGTTTTTTACAACGAGGATATTTATCAAAACTTCTGGCCTGTTTTGTTGTGATATTAACAGCTTGTAATTGTAATCGTACTTTATTAGTGAAGAAATTTGTATAATTGTATAACAAATAGCATGGTATTTAGCTATTTCCACTCGCTTCGCTCGTTACGGGAAATTTCATCCTCGTGAAGAATTGCCATCATTCTAAGCTCATACAAGAATTTACTATTTCCTTAATAACTTTATAATTACACGAGTAGGTAAGTGTTATTAAATGAATAGATACTGAATTATGGAAAAAAATATTAACTATAACGTAATAGTTAATAAAAATGCAAATTATTTAGAATCATATATTTATCAATAGTTTATAAACTTTATACAACATGTTTTAAATCGAGACTACAGGTTGACCTCGAATGATACTCTAAAAAGTTAAACACTGCGCGCGCTCTGCTCTCTATCTCAAAAATGGTTCAATATATAAAAAAATGTTTAAACAAAAGTTGTAGAGAATTTAATCCTCTACAATATTTATTATACATACAAATAGCATAAAGCCCATAGGAAACGAGATATTTGCAATAAATGTGTATAAAATCGATTTTTTGACCTTTGACCTTGGAATATCTGTAGACGCGGACACCCTACGATAAGTAGGTTTTGAGACAAGATTTAGGGTGCCAAAATAAAGGTTTATACAAGTTTATAGCCGACTATCTCTCATTCCGAGGTGAAACCCCTAATTTTCCTGGACTATTAAGGTTTTCCGTATCTTGACCAAACATGCTACAAAATAACATACTTATGTAGATGTTTTGTATTTTTACATATTTGCCGATCGGAAAATGCTCAAACTTATTTACTTTTATTTTATTTTTTTCAAAAGTTGGTTTTGTTTTCATTTAAACTAAATTTAAAGTGAAATGGATATTGTTTAGTGGTTTACTGTTTCTGGTTTTGTTTTAATTTAGAATTAAATTAATAGTACATTATAGAACAAGGTTGAGAAGTAAGCTATTATTGACCGAGAACTTTTAGATCCTGAGGCGCGTAGCGCCGAGGAATATAATGTTCGAGGTCTATATTAGTCTTCTCAACCGAGGTATATATATAATTTTTTTAACTACTAACACTAATTATCATATTTGCTTTGATTAGATTTTGATATTAGTCATTTTCCATATCATTTTTTAAATATCTTAAAATATCAAGTAGCCTGGAAGTTTAGTTTTATACAAATAAAACGATATAAAGGAATGCAATTATTATTTGTTTGTGTTTTTTTGTTAATTTCAATTAAAAATAAAGGGAAATTTGTCATTATTAACCTAGGTAATGTTTTGTTATTATTATTGACCTAGCTTAAGAAAAATTACTTGCATTCGAGTAAATAATGACGATTTCTCAAGTTAGTAGTTAAAAAAATAAAATATATATGTTTGGCAGTTACTTCTTTCTGGCAATAGAAGAATAATTATAACAAGTCGTTCAATAAGTCCGTAGGATAAGTAAGAAAAAAACAACATTTTGACAAAACTCGATTTTTTTATTCAACATAGTTGCCTTCGAGGGCGATACAACGAGTATAGCGATTTTCCAACTTTTCTATACCACTTTTATAGTACGATTTCTCTTTCTCGTCAAAATAGGCCTCAGTTTCAGCGATTACTTCATCATTGGACTTAAATTTCTTTCCAGCAAGCATTCTCTTGAGATCTGAAAACAGGAAAAAGTCGCTGGGGGCTAAATCTGGAGAATATGGTGGGTGGGTAAGCAATTCAAAGCCCAATTCATTCAATTTTGCCATCGTTTTCATCGATCTGTGACACGGTGCATTATCTTGGTGAAACAACACTTTTTTCTTTTGCAAATGTGGCCGTTTCTTTGCGATTTCAGCCTTCAATCGATCCAAAAGTTCACAGTAATACTCGCTGTTGATGGTGGTTCCTTTTTGGAGATAGTCGATGAATATTATTCCGTTCGTATCCCAAAATACAGACGCCATAACCTTACCGGCCGACTGTTGCGTCTTTGTTCGCTTTGGATTCGGTTCGTCGACTGCTGTCCACTCAGCTGACTGTCTTTTGGATTCTGGTGTGTAATTGTGAAGCCATGTCTCATCCATTGTCACATATCTACGATAGAATTCCCTTTTATTGCGGTTTAACAGTGCCAAAGACTCCTCCGAAGCATCGATTCGTTGTTGTTTTTGGTCGACTGTGAGCTCACGCGGCACCCAATTTGCACAGAGCTTTCGCATACCCAAATGTTCATGTAAAATGGTAAAAACACTACCATCTGCTACCTTTACAATGTCAGCTATTTCGTGCACCTTCAATTTGCGATCGTTCATAACCAATTTGTGGATTTTTTTTATGTTTTCTGGAATAACAGCCTCATTTGGGCGTCCACTGCGCTCTGCATCTTTTGTGCTGGTACGACCACATTTAAATTCAGCCATCCACTTCTCTACCATTTGTCTCGATGGAGCAGAGTTTGGATAATGTTTATCAAGCCATTGTTTGGTTTCCACTGTATTTTTTTTCATCAAAAAGCAATGCTTTTTAAAAATTCGAAATTCACTTTTTTCCATTTTTTTTCAAAAACAAAAGTTGCTTCACACAAAATGCTATAACTCACGAATAAATAGTCAGATTGCTGTCAAATTTATACACGTATCGTTTGAAGGTTAGTACTAAATAAAAATCATATGGAAAAAATTCTAGTAACGCCATCTATGTGTCATCCTACGGACTTATTGAATGACCTAGTATATTTTTTTTCTATAAATGGAAAGAGATAAAAATGCTGCATGGGATCCTGTATTTTTGTGTTTATTTTTACAGGAGCTTTTTCTTTTGTAGAAATTATTTTCAATATAAAATTTGAATTTAAAAGATAGCTTCAATTTTTTTTATAGTTTTATAGTGTACATACACAAAATATATAAAATATTGCTTATCCTTTATATTTTATAATCTAAGGTTTCAGCATTTTTAGTGATGAGATGTTAAAACGTTTTCGTTGATTGAATTTCGGAATGCTTGGGTTTGGGAATTGGAACCTTATTTTAGCACATCCAAGAAAGTGGTCACTTTCAATGTATGCACCTCTAAAAGATTGCACATCCAGAACACTCGAAAAGAAACGTGCTGTAACTAGCACGTGATCTAATTGAGTGTTTCCATTCGGTGAGACCCAAGTCTGTTTATGAATCGATCGGTGCGGAAAAAAAGTACTGGCGATTCTCAAATTATTTGATAATGCAAACTCAGTCATTCTCTCACCATTATCATTCGAATTCAAATATAACTTGTTAATAACACGGTTATTCTATTAGATTTAATTTCTTTAACACATTAAAATAAACTTAAAAAACTTAAAAAATTTATAATAATTGTGAAACAAATTTATCTCCGTCAGTGAAGTAAAATATAAATTTAAAATTATAAAATAATAAATTTAACTAATAAAACTGGTTAACTGATGGATTACTGATGATGATAGTAAACCTATCGAAACATGTTTTTATTAGTTAAATTTATTATTTTATAATTTTAAATTTATATTTTACTTCACTGACAGAGATAAATTTGTTTCACAATTATTATAAATTTTTTAAGTTTTTAAGTTTTTTAAGTTTATTTTAATGTGTTAAATAAATTAAATCTAATAGAATAACCGTGTTATTAACAAGTTATAACTATAGTGAAGTGGGTGATTCATCACACAATTATCGAATTTTATATTCGTACAACATGAATTTCGAATTCAAATGCAGACTGTTGGGGCCCACCACATTTCCATAAGAGATATCTCTTCCAACCTGCCCATTAAAGTCACCAAGAACCATAATGAAGTTGCGTGTTGGTGTTTGTTTCATAACCTCTTCCAGCGCTATGTAGAGAGTATCCTTCTCGTTGACGGTCTTAGCTTCAATAGGTGCATGCACGGCAATAAGAGATATATTGTTATATGTACCACGTACACGTAGGTAGCAAATCCTCTCACTGACCGGGATGAATTCTTCTTGTATGTGTGCACCAACAAGAAAGGATGATCACTACAGTATAGAGAGTGACTATCCAAATCTTGTTTTTCTATTATTGACTGTCTGTTGGCTTGTCTATTTCTTGCAGAGCAATGATATCCATCCCATACCTCTCAGCCTCTGTTTCTAGACTTATAAGAGCATCAGAGGCGCTCAGACTGCGCACGTTCCACGTTCCGATTCGGTAGTCTGGTCCTTTTTCACGTCCAGGTAAAATTCTATTTTGAAGTTCGGGTCTGTTATTCTTTCTCTGATTTCCAAATATAATAAATAATTTTTTGTTCCGGGGTTAGGGTGTTAACCTTAGGCCCAAGATGTACCATGATTGGTTAAGCAGGTTTTACTCTGCTTGTCTCCGGTACACCAACCTAATTCTTTCACCAGGCAGCACGGCGTGGACGTTGCATTCCGGATTTCGCTACCCGGCTGTTTTTGATAGATAAACATATTTTTAATTTAAAAGCGTAGATTCTTGTAACTTACTGAATTTGACTGAAAAAAATATCAGTCCAAACAAATCAAATAGATACACTAAGTCCATTACACATAAATCATTTTTCAATTCAAATCAAGGCGTTAACAAGGAGTTTCATTGTAAAATATGTAACGAGTCATTTGATTGATAAATTATATTGCATACATTTTTTACCTTTTTACAGGGATTTTTTTTACCTTTTTGATTTACCTTTTAGTTAAGGGATTTTTTTAATTTTCATAATTTAATTTTAATTATTAACATTTTGTAGTCGATAAAATACGCGGCGTGGCTAGTTAATCATGGTATCCGAGTAGTCAAAAATGTCGGAAATGTCAAGCATTAACGTATTTGACAATCGACATGGGATACCCTAGTTGTATCTAACTAAGTATTGTTTTATTCCCGTGACACATTCCAATCGCCGTGCTCGCCTGCAGAAAGCTTATTCGGAATGTAAATACTTTTAATTGCTATACATGGTTTTAACGTAACAAAAACCGTTAGTCTAACGAAAAAAAGTAATGAAATGCTTTATGTAGGAAATTTTCTAAGCTTCAAAAATCCATTTTTACACACACAAAAAAATTTTATGGTTAAATTGTGTTTTGTCCATGTTTTGGACTTTGAATGTTCCTAAGGGTATTCACTTAATAAAACACTAAATATAACACTAGCACTACTGATACAACATTTATTATATATTTAATATTTTGGTTCACTATAACTATTACATTTATGTAGTTCTTTGTTGAACTCCTATGCACTACTGATATATGTGTATATCTGATTTAATTTAGTTTTATTATTTGATATTGAAATGCGCTGACGGAGCAGCTTGATATTTGATATATAAAATAACGATGAAATGCTTATACAGAATTTCATGTATTGGATACAGTGATACCCTTATGATCACTACACCTCCCTTTTTAAAAGAATGACGTAATCGTCATTAAGTTCAAAATTTAAAGCTGGTCAGCCGATTTCAATTTCATTTACTTTAAATGTTTTTGAAAATTAAATTGCCTTTGGAAATTAATAAAAATGAAATGAAAGTTTTTTTTTTTTTACCATATTATAAAATTTTTGTTTTTTGATTTCTCAAATTAATTTTGGTTTACTTTTTATTTTGATTTTATTAAGTTACTAGAATAAACTAGTTGAGGAGGTAACTGAGTACCCTTCCCTCCTTTTTTTTTTTTTTTTTTTTTTTCAATGTTATGCCTGAAAATGATTATCTAATCATTACTTAACTTTTAAGTTTGATTTAAGTTATTTTAGTGCATGAAGTGTAAGTATATTTTAATCTAAAGTGTAAGTATATCTATTAAAAAATTAATTGTATATAATTTTCAGTATTTTATACTGCTTCTATTTTAATCTTTATATATATTGTCTTTGTGCATTATTTTATGTTTATTTTCTTCATCTTTAATTTTTACGTTATTGTTTGCTAACAACTCTACCACGACCCATGGTCCTAAAAATCTTTTTTCAAATTTAGAGCTTGCAGAATTATTTAATAACACCACTTCATCTCCTACTTTAAAATATTGAGGCTTAGATTTTTTATCGTAGTTTGCTTTCTGCGCTAATTTTAAATTTTTAGAATAATTTTCAAGGTTGTAAACTGGATCAACATTGGTTATGGGATTAAGCTTTGCTTCCCTACCGAAAACTAATTCGAATGGAGTATAATCGTGAATGCTATTGGGTTGTGTGTTATAGAAAAACGCGTAGATACTCGCCCACTTATCCCAATCGGCATAATAGTCGTTTGACAAATAATTTCTTAAATACGTATTTAGTTCTCTATGGTTTCGTTCAACTACTCCCAAGGTTTGGTGATGATAAGCTGTTGAAGTAAAATGCTGAAAACCTAAAAGTTCTTTCAGCCCTATAAAAATTTCATTTACGTATTCCGTTCCTAGATCCGTTTTGACTACTGTAAAGTTTCCGTAAACCATTACGAAATTATGAAAAATTGTTTCTGCTACCGTTTTAGCAGATTTGTCAGGTATGGGTAGAACTACGACAGATTTTGTTAGTTCACACTGTAGCGTTACAGCGTATTTGTTACCCTGGCTGCTAGATTGTATTGGTCCAATCGTTTCTATTTGGACTGTATGAAAAGGCTCTTCCGGTGTTTTTGTTACCATTAAATTTTCTTTATGTGTTAGCTTTGACTTATTGCACATGCAATTCTTACAATTTTTAATAAAGTTTGCTATATCGGTTTTCAGATACGGCCAAGAGAACTTTTCAGATATTTTTAAATAAGTTCTTCTTATTCCTACGATGGGGTCTTCATGATTTAATTTTATTATTCTCTTTTTTTCATTTTCATCATATATTTTTACCGGTTTATTTATTATGAAAATGTTGACGTCTTTTAGTACTCTATTACCTACGTTCTTAAACGTTTCTATATCAAATTCTTTGAATATTATATTATTACGCGCGATTTTAAGTTTCTCTATTTTCCTGTGGACACTGAACTTATTCAGGTCCCTGAAAATTTTTTCTAAAAACTTTATTTTCTCATCAAACATTTCACTTAAGCGGAGATCTGACTTATCAGATTCCTCGTGAGTTTGTGATTTATTTTCATTATTTAAATATTTTTGATCAATTTCATTCTTAATATTGTTGCAACCATCATTATTATTAACATTATTTCTTAAAGCTTTACTGCGAATATTTACCTGAGTAAATTTCTTATTGCTTTCATTATACAAATATGTATTTTCATAAATTTTAATTTTTTGAGTCATGACATTTATAGCTAAACATTCGTTTATAGTTTTTGCTGTTATTATTGGTACACCATTTACATAACTTTTCTTAACATTATCTATTACTTTAAAGTTTTTAATATTATCAATATAATCATTTTTTAAATCCATTCTATTACTATCATATTTATCATTATTTTTCTTATACCTATCATATTTATCATTATTATTCTTATACCTATCAACGTTGATACTACTATTATCATTATTTCTATTAATTGGATTTTTCTTATTATCGATAGCACAATTACTATTATTATTATTATTATTGTAATTATCATCAATATTGTAATTACTATTTGTATTTTGTATATGATCATTTGAATTTAATTTTTTGCTTTTTGATCTTGTTTGTACCATTAATATTACTTTTAAATTATCAATGCTTATACGTGATAATGCGTCGGCTACCACGCTAGCTTCGCCTTTGAGATATTCTATCTCGAAATCGAATTCTTCTAGATCTAAACGCATTCTTGTGAGTTTTGAAGATGGGTTTTTCAATGAGTATAGATATACTAAAGGTTTATGATCTGATTTTATTATAAATTTGGTTCCATAAATATACGGTCTGAAATATTTTATCGCCCAATGTATGGCTGTTAATTCTTTTACGATTGTCGATTTATTAGCTTCTCCTTTCGTGAATGATTTTGAAGCAAAAGCTACTGGCATGTCAATATCATTGACAATTTGACTTAGAACTGCACCACAAGCTACATTGCTTGCATCTGTGGTAATAATGAATTGTTTATTAAAATTAGGATACTGTAAAATAGGCATTGCTATTAACGAATTTTTTATGGTTTCGAATTCTTTTTGCTCTTCCTTACTCCATCTAAAATTATTGTTTTTACGAGTTAATTTATTTAATGGAATAGAGATATGTGCAAAATTTTTTATAAATCTGCGATAGTAGTTTGCAAACGCTACGAATCTTTTAGTTTCATCTGCGTTTTTGGGGACAGGATAGTTTTTTAAGATTTCACATTTTGAAATATCCATTTTGATACCTCCACTTGTACACGTGTGACCTAAATATGTTACTTCTTGTTTGAAAAAAATACATTTTTCAGGATTTAACTTTAAATTTTTATCTCTACACGCTCTAAATACCATTTCTAAATTTTGTAGGTGATGCGTCTTTGAGCAACCAAATATAATTAAGTCATCCATATATAAGAATGCTCTAGTTGGTGATAAACTAGCGAAAGCTAAAGTCATCATTCTTTGAAACGAATTAGGACTAATCGAAAGTTCGAAAGGTAGTCTCGTGTATCGGTAAGATCCAGAGTCGGTACTAAAAGAAGTTATATTTCTAGAGTTTTCTTCTAAAGGAATTTGATGAAAACCTGATTGTAGGTCACCTACGCTAAAATATTTTGCCCTTCCAAGTTGGTCTAAAATATCGTCGATGCGTGGTAAGGGGAATTTATCATCAATAACTTTTTTGTTGATATTCCTAAAGTCTACCACTAGACGCTATTTTTTGCTACCTGACGATATCTTTTGGGAACCAGCAGTATTGGGCTATTGTATTCAGAGATAGATGGTTCTACTATGCCATCTTTTAGCATTTTATCAAATTGCTGTTTGATTTCCTCCTTTTGTGAATGTGGGAATCGATAAGACTTTGTATATATTGGGTTATCATCTTTTAAATGTATAGTCTGCCTATAAAAGTTGTTTACCGACAGTTTTTCCTTTTCACTTGAAAAAATATCTATGTAATTTGATATTAACTCTTTAATATTACTGTTAATATCAGGGTCTAAGTTGTTGTTTTTTTCGAATATTTTTGACATAATTTCTCCTTCTTTAATGATGTTTTCTGAAACATTTTCATCATTATTGGTTCCTACTTGTAATATATTAAAATTGTCTAACGATTCAATTTTTATTGAGGACTGAGGAATTTTCATTCCAAAATCGTTAGTGTTCAATATTTGTACATATGGACTATCTTTATTTATAACTGTCCTACAGATAAATACACCGGGTGCTAATTCACCCTCTATCACTACCATATCGCTTTCTATATTCCTATCAGATAATCTTCTGATAACTTCGCATCTAGGTGGAATATAAACAGTTTCTAAATCAGCAGCCAAATTCTGTAACTGTGAAGCGGTGAAGTGATAAAAATTTCTTCGTTTCTTTTCATTAAAAAACTTATCACTTCACCGCTTCACAATTACAGAATTTGGCTGCTGGTCCCGAAAGTATTGGAATTTTAAAAGAATGAGGTTCCTCATTTATTTCTAGTGCTAAGTTTTCAAAACTTATATTACAGTTAAATTGTAAAAAAAAATCTTTTCCTATTATACCTTCTGTAGGTATTGGAAATTCAACCGGTATTACTTGAAATTCATGCCTAATTGCGAAATTTTTAACAAAGGGTTCTAACTCTACGGTACCTAAGGTTTTTATTTCTTCGTTTGTTATTCCTTTTAATTTAATTATTTTATTTTTATTTATTAACTTTTTCAAATGATCATTATATTTTATTAGCGAAACATCCGCTCCTGTATCTAGCAAAAAACTTAATTTTTCTTTAAAATTTGTGCTTAAACTTAAATTTATAAAAATACTATAATTGAGATTTAGATTTAGAATAGTCGTTCTCCCGTGCACTGGAGAGCTACTAGTTTTCCTCCTCTAATTTCTCATACTCAATACTCCTTACGTGAGTATCTTTATTGCTATGATAATTATTTTTATTTTGTTCTCTATATTTATTTCTATTATTATTAAAATTGTTATTTCTATTACTATTAAAATTGCTACAATTATTACATTTTGTATTGAAATTATTATATTTATTTGCAGAAGCATTATAATTTGACGCGTACCTTTTGTTGTTACTGTTACCGCCCCTATTGAAATTTTTGTTGTAATTTCCTCTTCTGGAATGGTTGTATCCTAGCCACGGTTGTTGTTTGATAGCTAAAACGTGTGCTTCTTTCTCGTTCTGAATTCCTTGGAAACGATGAAGTAATTGCTCCATACTGTCGAAGTCATTCGCCATTGCACTTTGCATTAATAGGTTACCTGCAAAATTGGATTTAATATTTTTAATAGTTTGGTGTATGACATACTGTGCCGCCGTTGTTTGCGGCACCCCCTCGTTTAGAAATGATTGTTTTAGTTTTTCCGTTGTTTCTGTGAGCTCCTTAAGATATGTTTCTCTACTAGTCAGTTTTATGCCCTCTAGCATTGTTGTTATTTGCCACGAAGACTGACCTCTGCATTTATTTCTAAGATTCTCTATAATTGAATTTAATGTGCTGCAATTTTCCAATGTTGCTTCTCTCGCTTTGCTCGTTAATTTTGATTTTATTAAATTTACCAATAAATTTTGGTTATCGGCGTGGTTAATTTCTGCATTGAGTATTTCCAATTTATCCAATATTGTATTTATCTGTAGTGGATCGCCATTATAGTCATCTTTTACGATCTTGGTGACCAGATCTATTACCTCTGTTGATTTTAGGGCTGCCATTTTAATAAGTTTCGCGGTAGGTTCTTTTTCCAAAGTTAAAATTTCAGTTTTAATTAATATTATTTCGTTTTCTATATACTTGTACTGCTTCTTTTGTCTTTTTGCTTCTTCGTAATTTGCTTGTTGCTCCCGTAGCTTATATTTTAGTTCAGCTTTTCGTTCATTATTCATAAGAGAGGAAAAAAAAATAAACTAAAAAGAAACGTATAAAATTAGCTTTAATAAAAGTTTTATTAATATTTTATTTTTAAACATTCAGTGTTGAGACGTATCGTCGTTTGAGGCCTTTCCTGTGCCTGTCGTACAATTTTAATAAAATTTCCAATATTTTGATCGCACATATTATGCCCAATAGTAATGTTATTTCTGCGTTGTGTATGTGGAAGCGTTGATCCTCTTCTATTAGCACATTATTATTAACTTGTCCCGTTGAGGTTTGCTCTGTTTGTTTCGAGTTAGTTGTACCCATTTTTAAAAAAAAACTTTTTTTTTGTTTTAAAAAAAAATTATGCAATTATATTTATCATCAATTTAAGCAATTTAAGCAATTATATTTATCATCAACTATATTTATTATCAATTTAAATATTTTACTAAACAATTTAGTTTGAATTTAAAAAAAAATTATTTCAAAATGTCATATTTTTATTATTCAAATAAGTGTGTGTAATAGAGACATTTCCGTTCATTATATTTTTCTTATATCTAGAAAAAAATTTTTTTTGTTTAAATTATTTTGTTTTTAACTATCTTTTCATAAATTGTCTAAAATATATTTTATCAAAAAAAAATTTAAAAAATTTTCGGAAAAATTTTCTGCTCATGGTTTAAGTATTAACAAAGTTAAAGCACAAAAATGGTTTAAGTATTAACAAAGTTATAACACAAAAATGGTTTAAGTATTAACAAAGTTATACTTCTTAAATTTTCGTTTGGTCTAAAATTTCCGCTAGTTTAACCGGGTATTAAGTCCATTTTACTAGAGTTTTTACTCAAGTAGATTTAAACTATACGATGAGCTTTTGTATTGAAATTTTTGTATTTAAATACAATCACGTTTAGATTTATTATATATTTTTTTTTGTTTTTCATTGATCAGCACTTTTATTAATACACTATATACCCGATTTATAATTTATATTATGAAATTTTAAAGTTTAATTTTATTGATTTTGATTTTATTCTACTCTACTGTTATCACTTGAAAATAAAATTGCGAAAAATGCAAAACATGTGAAGCATGTAAGCAAAATATATATATATATATATATATATATATATATATATATATATATATATATATATATATATATATATATATATATATATATATATATATATATATATATATATATATATATATATATATATATATATATATATATATATAGTTAAAAGTTTTACTTTCCTTATTGCGTGAGCGTTGTTAATTATTTTTCACTCTTTCCGAGTGTCACTCTTCGCTCTATCCGGTGTCACGGTCGCCATGTTTTGTCCATGTTTTGGACTTTGAATGTTCCTAAGGGTATTCACTTAATAAAACACTAAATATAACACTAGCACTACTGATACAACATTTATTATATATTTAATATTTTGGTTCACTATAACTATTACATTTATGTAGTTCTTTGTTGAACTCCTATGCACTACTGATATATGTGTATATCTGATTTAATTTAGTTTTATTATTTGATATTGAAATGCGCTGACGGAGCAGCTTGATATTTAATATATAAAATATCGATGAAATGCTTATACAGCATTTCATGTATTGGATACAGTGATACCCTTATGATCACTACAATTGATCATATTTTAGAGAACCATAAAATGTGGTCAATTATAATCATAGTATGGTTCTGTATCTATAATAACAACCATAAAATTTGGTTATCTATCACCATAGTATGGTTCGTAGCAACCATAAAGTATAGTTAACATATTACCATAGTATGGTTCTCTAAAAATATGGCTCTTTTTGATCAATTTAACCATAAAATTTTTTTGTGTGCATATAATTTTTACGCGTAACATGTTTTACGCGTAACAGTTTTAGCGGCACATGTATCTAAAAGAACTTTTGGGATTGTTTAGAACCACAAAAGAAAGGTTCATGCAAAAATTCAACTTTCCTCTAATTTTTCCTTAGTACAAATATATAATACAATGTCTTTATTCCCTGTATTACATACCTATTATGCTACAAATTGATTTGTTGAGCTCTAAACTTGTCTATTGCCAGTGACTGTGCGTTTTGCTTATTTAACAACGTTTTTATAGTACAAACCATTTTGACTTTCAGTCTTTCAACATACATTTAATATTAATAAGCTTTTGTTCTTTAACTATTTAGAGAGTCATTTTTGGATCAACAAATAACTGAAGGCCTTGTAAAAAAAGTTTCTTCGCAACTTCATATAGCCTCAAAAGTTGGAATTATTTATGATCATCTTTGTGATCTTACTGATTCAATTAATAAAACAAATTCAATTACAGTAAGCAATACGGTTCAACTTATCAAATTAATAGATAATAACTTCTGTTTTCTATTTTTCAGATTCTTTTGTGCATCAGTCAATGTTATGTGTTCACTTTATTCTCATTATATTCAACCATACATTTTTGGATTAACTATGATGAAAGCATAGAATTCATTATACTACGAAGCCTTATATGGTCTGCGTATTATTCATCGTTTGTAATATATTTAGCTGCCAAGGTATCATCTATCGAAAAAATCACAAAAAAAATTGCATTTTATTTGCACAAGATATTAAATCAAGGGCATGAGGCTCATCCATCCGTTGTGAAAAATGCTATTAAAAGTCATCTAAATGTATTTTCGTTACATATCATTAATCGGAAACCAGTTTTACATTGTTGGTTGTTCAATTTCAATTATTCCTTTTTATTTTCGATTGTTAGCTCTTTTAGTATGTTTTTGATTATTCTAATTCAATTTGAGTTGACAACTTTACTTTCAAAGTTAAAATAAAAACTGTTTGTTGATGGAAATTCAAAATAAATTATTAATATAATAAATAATAAGCAATGCTTACTGTTAGATAATAATATTGCAATCAAAGAAGAATTTAAAATATATTTTCATAATTTCTCTCTAAAAAGTACACTTTGCTTTAATTGTCCAGCGTTGCGAAAGCTGTCAATATCAAAGCAGTTTAGATAAGTTCATATCGTAACCGCTGTCAATTACTTATCGTAACTGCTGAAGTTTTGGTCTCAAATTTTCTTTTTTAAATCAAAGTACGCGAGTGATTCCTGTCAAACAAACTATTTCAGTTTATTTCATAATTGTTCAACTTCCTTGTAAATTGATTCAGAGCAGAAACAGAAACAAAACACAAATGGAAGATCCTACAATTGACTTGAGTGATGGTGGACCTAATGAAACCTTTCCTGTCAAACAAACTATTTCTGTCGCCTCAAATGATGTTCAAGTAAGCACTCAAAACATTCAAATTCAAGGAAATTTTGCGTCTGGTCGCAGTAGTTACAAAAGCTCTCCTAAATATACATTTAACAATTGCAATGTAACTATTAATAATAATTATGGAATGTAATTATATGTAGTTTTAACTGTTTTGCATTTGAATAAAACTTGTAAACAATTTACTACTTTTTAGAGAGAAATTATGAAAAGCACTGTTCGTAACTCGTGGAGAAAGTAAGTTATTTCAGAATTAGTGAATTGTTTGCACTCGCTATCGCTCGTGCACAAACTTTCACCAATGCTGAAATAACTTACTTTCTCCACTTGTTACGAAATGTACTATATTACGATTCTAACAGACTCGCAACAAAGTCCAAAAAACAAAATTATATTCATGATCAGTGAAACAAACACCTTAAACACATCCTCATCAATTATTGTTTTGTTTTGCTCTAAATTCTCTAAGAATAAATACAATATTTGTGGTTATTCTTTTCTAAGAAAAGTACATCAATAACAAATACTGCAATAATTCACTAAACTCAAATTTTTAACACATTTGAATATTATAATTAGGATTTTTGTGAGCAATTAAATTCAAGTACTTAAGAAATACTGAATTTTCAATTCGAAATGAGGTTTTGGTTTTCTCTTTTTTTCAGTTCGATCATAAAAATTCTTGATTTTAGCAGTTTTATTTTGCTGAATGATTCACTTAAACTGAATTGTATTCCGTAAATTGCATATGTTCATTGAATAAATATATAAGGAAGTATCGCTACGTGTACGTACACAAATTATCGGTGAAGCATTTTTTTTTTGTAAAGTTAGGTTGCAACACTGTCAATTTCATTTCATTTGTTTACGTCGTATTTTCGTATTTACGTACAAACTAAAGTGTTTTTTTCTGAATTTTGTTCTTAAAATATTGAATTGTAATTCTATTTTATACAAATTAGTATTTAAACCGTTTTTTTTTTCAAAACAATTAATTCTGTTTATATAGTTATTTATTCATAAAAATGGCGTGCTGCATCAAAACATGTAAAAAAATTGTCAAAATTACAAAGCATTTTGCTGTTAAAATTACATATACCCGGTAAGGATCGCGGTAAGTCGAAGTATGGTTAAACATAAATTAAAATCGAATTTTTAGACCAATTGACAGTACAAGCTATAATTTGGTCAATATTTAGGAACAATCATCTTTTAAAGTGGATTTAAATGTACTTTGGAGTATTTTCAGCCTATGCCAATTTCGTCATATTCTAAAAATGGGCAACTGTTAGAAAAAACTGAATAGAATAGAGATTTTATATAAGTTATATTATAGAAGTTATTTCATAGAAGTTTTGTAGTTAAGTAAAAATATTTGCTTACAGAACAGCTTTACAAATCTGTATTCGTAAAGATGTGTGCATTTGTATTGCTGGTAATGATGCTAGACGGTTGTTAGTGTGATGCTGCTATTATGGCTGCAGATGATGGAGTAGTCGGTGATGTTGATGTCGTTACTATTAGTAATCATTTTTGTTCTTGTAGCGTTACCCACCTATTCTGAATATGCCGTGATTGCTTGTGTTATTGTTGATTGTGCTATTTCTGACTATGTTATGCATGTAATAAAGTTATTGTTAATTGTGGTACTATTGAATGTTTTGCTGTTGGCGGTGTTAATCTTGATTGTATTATTGTTAACTGTAGTTATATTTATTGAGCAGAGAATATAAAAACACGTTATTTTTGAATGAGTGTTTTATTAGAACAGAACAATATACAATGATTTTCTATAATTCAGAATGTCAAAATAAAAACCAATAAACAATAACAATATGCCTTCAGGGCTAACTAAAAATAAAGGTGGGTTTACACTTTTAACACCCCCACTATGTTAAGATTTAATTTACAAACAAAAATAAATTCTAAATTTTAACATTAGTTAAACCCATATTTAATGAGCAAAAGCTTTGCTTTGGTTTTGTTACAGCCTTTGTTAATGCATCAGCCACCGTAAAATTTGTATCGATGTATTCAATCTGGATAATTGATTCATTTATTTTATCTCGGATGAAATGATGTCGTATATCGATGTGCTTCGATCTAGGTTTGTATGCATCATTTTTTGCCAAATGTATGGCTCCGTTATTATCACACTTTATAGCAATCGGGTGTTTTGATAAACTACTATCTAAATCATCTATAAACTGTTTGAGCCATAATGCCTCTTGCGTTGCTGAACTTAACGCCATATACTCAGCTTCGGTGCTGGAAAGTGCTACTGTAGGTTGTCTTCTACTGCCCCATGATATAGCACCATTTTGCATCGTAAATATGTAGCCCGTACAAGATCTTCGACTATCGACATCCGATGCCCAATCAGCATCTGAATAGCCAGCAATTTCAATTTCGCATGATTTACAGAACTTTAGTTTAAATTCTATTGTGCCCTGGAGATACCTCATAATACGTTTTACCGCTATCCAATGGGAACTTCCGTAATTTGTGCTGTATCTACTAGCATCTCCAACTGGGAAAGCAATATCAGGCCTTGTGCCTTGAACTAAATACAATAATGCACCAATCGCTTGTTGATATGGTACATTCTCGATTTGTTTCTTTTCTTCTTCATTTTTCGCACACATTTCTGAAGATAATTTCTGACCAGGATCAGATGGAGTTCCAACTGTTTTACAATCACTCATACCATATTTATCAAGAATTTCACGTATGTACGTTTCCTGATCTAGATAATAATTGCCTTCTTGGTCAATAGAAATTCTTAATCCAACGCAGTTCTTAGCTTCACCTAAGTCTTTCATATTGAAGTATTCCGAGAGTGAATTTTTAATTTGATCTCTCTCAATAATATTTTTGTAAAAAATCATTAGATCGTCAACGTAAACGGCAATTATCAAAGCTGCTTTCCCTTCTGATTTTTTTACATAAACACATGGATCCACCTTGGACCTTAGGAAATTTAATTTTTTAAGAACATTGTCTAACTTTATGTTCCATTGTCGTCCACTTTGCTTTAAACCATACATTGCTCTTTGTAACAAACATACTTTTGATGAACCATCACTAAAGCCTTCTGGTTGTTCGATGTATATTTCTTCATTTAGGCTACCTTGTAAAAATGCTGAAACCGCGTCCATTTGGTCAATTCTAAAATTCTCTCTAGCTGCAAATGCAATTAGTAAACGGATTGAATTATACCTAATTACAGGTGAATACGTTTCATCGTAATCAAGACCAGCCACTTGTGCGCATCCTTTAACCACCAATCTTGCTTTATATCGAGTTATATTGCCGAATTCATCAGTTTTTGATTTAAACACCCATTTTGTTTTCAATGGCTGACGACCCTCTGGTAAATTTGTCATTTTCCATGTTTGGTTTTCCATTAATGAATTCATTTCACTTTTCATGGCATCTTTCCATTCTGAACTGTTATCTCTGGATAATGCCTCAGTCATCGTCAATGGATCAGCTTCATTCTTTTTTAAGTCTGCCAAATAAATAAAATTTTTATCATTTACCTTCTTATGAACTCGATTTGACCGCCTTAAGCCTGCATTTTCATCCTCTAATTCATGTGTATCTTTTTGTGGTACATAATAGAGATCATCTTGAGTTTCATCGCAATCAGTAAATATGTTATCTCTTTGTAAGTCAATTTTTGAGTCATCTACTCCATTTGTTGCTTCTTCCCCCACTGAATCTACAATTTCTTCAACAATCATAACTTCATCGATTTTATCTTGTAGATCATCAATTAAGTTTTCGTTAACACTGTTAGGATTTTTGAGAAAAACTACATCTCGACTTTTTGTTATTTTACCAGTCGCTGGATCAATGAGTCGATATCCTTTTGTTTCATCACAATAGCCGACGAAAATTAATTTTTGTGATTTTGAGTCCCATTTTTTACGTTTGACTTTTGGGATGTGTGACATCACAACCGAACCAAAAATTTGTAGATAATTCAGGTTAATTGGTTCACCAGACCATATTTCTTCTGGTATTTCATTTATACCACTTGCTAATGATCTATTGATTAAATACACGGCTGTGTTGACGGCTTCGGCCCAAAATTTCTTCTCTAAATTCGCATCAAATAATAAAAATTTCGCCTTTTCCACAATAGTCCGGTTCATCCGTTCTGCCATTCCATTTTGTGTGGAACCGTTGTCTGGTGTCTAATGCCAAATTTCATTAAAAAATCTTTGAATTCTTTATTAACATATTCTTTTCCATTATCTGAACGCATGATTTTGATTTTTTGCTCGGTCTGTGTTTCAACGAGTACTTTAAATTCTTTAAATTTACTTAGAACTTCATCTTTTGATTTGATAAAATAAACAAACACTTTTCTCGAAAAATCATCTATAAATGTCAAAAAATATTTTGATCCACCTACAGACTGATTTTCCATAGGACCACATAAATCAGTGTGCACTAGTTCTAAAACTGCTTTGGCTCTTTTTCCATGACTTTGAAAAGGCAGTCTTGTTTGGTTAGCCTTTATGCACACTTCACATTGCGATTTAAT
Organism: Diogma glabrata; assembly: GCA_963693315.1. Classification (NCBI taxonomy): domain Eukaryota; kingdom Metazoa; phylum Arthropoda; class Insecta; order Diptera; family Cylindrotomidae; genus Diogma; species Diogma glabrata. The sequence goes on along the minus strand of OY856187.1, from coordinate 257,344,500 downwards.
CTCAGATTTTTGGAAGTTAACCCCTTCGATAACATTATTCATTTTCCTTACTTGATGAAAATTGAGATGGCCTAATTTTCTATGCCATGTTATGATATTATCCGAATTTTTGACCATAAAAGCTTTGGGTAAATCAGTGGACAAATGATACATTCCATCTATCAAATTAGCATATGCGACTTGTTTATTTTTCGACCTTCATTGTCGAAGACTACACTGTTTCCTTTAGCAATTATTTTTGAAACAGACAATAAGTTAACCTTTAACTCTGGAACATATAAAACATTGTTTATATCGATTAATTTTCCATCAATGTTTATTGTTATATCACCAACACCTGTAACTTCAAGTGTTTCATTGTTAGCAATTATTATTTTATTTGTTTCACTTGTACTAATATTTTTGAAATAACTTTTGTCCATAACCATGTGCTGTGATGCACCACTATCTAAAAAGAAATCTATTTCTTTTGTCAAAGTATTTTTGTTTATAGCATTGTAACCACCCATAGCACTGAACGCATCAACTTTTGGTTTATCGGAATGTTTAACCCATTTTTCAGAATTTACATATTTTTTATTTCTTAATTTCCAACATCTTGACTTCTTGTGACCGATTTTTCCGCATTCATTACACTTAATAGTCGATTTTCCGTTCTTGCTGGCAAATGCTTGTTGCACTTTTGAACCGTGGGACGATCCCATTTCAAATAGCCTAGATTTTATTGAATCACCAGTAATTCCCATTCCACTTGATTCAATCCCCATAATAAATGGCTTGAATTCGTCTGTTAAGCCAGCTAACAAAATAGACCCGATCCATTCTTCATTTATTTCAAAACCAATACCGTTTAATTTGTTTGCCGTGCCAATGACTATTGATATAAAATCATCCATGGATTCCGAATTTTCTAAATTTGTTGACAACAATTTCTTTAGTAAACCAATGCGTCGAGATAAACCTTTATCCTCAAACATTGTTTTAAGTTTCAACCATATTTCAAATGCTGATCCACAATTTTGAATATGAACGTACAAATTCAAATCTATTGATAAAATAATCTTAGCTTTAGATTTTTTTAATTTTACGGCATCTTTTTCCAGACATATAGTTTTATCTGCAGATGGTTTTATTGTATCCTTTGGATCGTTCAATTCTAGCAGTGATTTAATTGCAAACGCCCATGTTTGATAATTTTCAGACCCTTTCAATTTATTGATGGTATTTCCGTTTTCCTTTGCGGATGACATTTCAACTGTAATGATAATACAAATCAATAATGGAAATCAGATCTAATAAATATATCCTGAAATTAACACTCAGGATGTTTTAAATTGTCCGATGATTATCGATGAAAAAATTGTTCACTCGATCGTTTTAACTATCACCGACAATATGGCGCGCAAATACAATTTATTTATTTATTTTTTAAAAGCACTCTGGCCCCATAACCTATTGAGTAGAGAATATAAAAACACGTTATTTTTGAATGAGTGTTTTATTAGAACAGAACAATATACAATGATTTTCTATAATTCAGAATGTCAAAATAAAAACCAATAAACAATAACAATATGCCTTCAGGGCTAACTAAATATAAAGGTGAGTTTACACTTTTAACAATATTATTTACGGGTACTGTTAAGGGTATTGAAACCCTGAACTGAAATTATTAAAGTTGTTGTAGTTGTTGTCTCGTTCGATTCCGTTTCTAGGTTCAGAAGCTGTGCTACAACCTTTAGGGAGAACCACAGATCTTTCTTCGTTAGGTCTGTCGAAAATTGTGGTCAACATTATGTGGTGTTCCATCACATGTGGGGCATTTGTCAATAGCTTGGTGATAGAGTATATTCATAAAATTATTTAATATTCGTGATTAACTAGATCTAAATAGCCCTAGAATGCATTTAGGGCTGCGAGGTAATTGATTTTCTTCTGCAGCGACTTGCGGACTAGCTTTCCATTCAGAACTCGAATATGTACGTAGCTATTTATTATTTCTTCAACAGCCTTGGTGTAAAGCCTTTTCAAATTACTTCTATAGGTATGCTCATCGATATTCGTAGTGGTTGGTTCCTCTCTAACATCGATATGTAAGAGTTTAGTTTTTCTTATAGCTCTAGGACGTAAAACCATTCAGGCCCGGAAAAAAACAGAATTTTACCTAGACGTAAAAAAGAACCAGACAACCCAATCGGAACGTGGAACATGCGCAGTATTAGCGCTCCTGATGCTCTTATAAGTCTAGAAACAGAGGCTGAGAGGGATAAGGCGCTCTCTCTGCAAGAAGTTAGACGGAAAATAATAGGAAAATAAGATTTAGATTTTTTTTTTCCTTTATCTCCATTTTAGGAGCATAGGGCGTCTACTAGGCTGGATCATCTTACTCTATTGGGGGCAATTGCTTTCAGTTCTATCCATGTCTTTCCGATATGTTCTGCTTCGGCAAGCACCGTTTTCTTCCAGGTCATTGCTGGTCTTCCTACTCTTCTTTTCCCTTGCGGGTTCCACTCCAGAGACATCTTAGTTATGTCTTCTGCTGGCTTTCTCAGTGTATGTCCTATCCATCTCCACTTTCGTTTTCTTATATCGGTCTCAATGTCTATCTGCTCAGTTTGCCGCAGAAGTTCTTCGTTACTGATGGTGTTCGGCCAGAAGCATTTGATTAATTTTCTCATGCATTTGTTGACAAACACCTGAAGTTTATTTGTGATCTTCTGTGTTTGTTTCCATGTTTCACATCCATACAGCGGTACTGACTTACCACATGCGTTGAACATCCATAGCTTTGTTTTTCTTGACAGGACAGACGCATTCCAAATCTTGTGAAGCAAGTTAAATGTGTTTCTTGCTTTGTGCGTTGACTGATGTTTTCTTCTGTTCCGCCTGTTTTCGCTACAGTACAACCAAGATATACGAATTTGTCGACATCGTCGACTTGTGTATTATTTATGTTGATTGGTGTACTCACGTTGGTGTTCAGTCTCATTAGTTTTGTTTTGGTGATGTTGATTTTGATTTTGAGACCAACTTCATGTGCAAGGATTGATAGCTTCTGTATTTTCTGCTGCATATCGACATGTCTGTGTGTAAGCAGGCAGATATCGTCTGCGTAGTCTAGATCATTGAGCCGTCTTAATGGTCCCCATTGGATGCCATTTGGACTTTCGTTCTCGAGCTTTCGCATGACACTATCTAGTACTATGAGGAATAGTAGCGGTGATAACACACAGCCTTACCTTACTCCTCGGTTGTTAAAGTACTTGTCACTTTGCTGTCCTTTGTATTGAATTTTGTTCCCAGCATTCTGATACATTTCTTTGATTAGATCAATATCTGATTTGGGATGCCCATTTCACAAAGTGATTTCCAGATAGCAGTTCTGTTGATTGTGTCAAACGCCCGCTCGAAGTCCACGAAGAGTAGATACAGTGGCGAATTCCATTCGTTAGATTGTTCGATGATGATACGGATTGTGTTGATATGATCTGTACAGCTTCTGCCTGGTCTAAAGCCAGCTTGTTCGTTTCTTAATTTCTTGTTAATTGATGGAGATATTCTTTCCAGAATGATCATCGCTAATACTTTCATTGTGGTGTTGAGCAGGGATATACCTCGCCAATTTTTACATTCTCTTAGATCACCTTTCTTGGGAATTGTTATGGTTAAACCCTCTTTCCATTTGTCCGGTATTTTTCCAGAACTCCATATGTCAGCTAATAGTGGTGTTAGGATTTCAGCTGTGGTAGCTGCATCTGCTTTGAATACTTCCGCTGGTATGTTGTCTGTACCAGCTGCTTTGTTGTTCTTCAGTTTCTGTATGGTACTTCTAACTTCCCGCTCCGTCGGTGGATGGGTGTTGATAGTTTCGTTAGTGCCATCTGCAGGCTGGAAACTTTCCTCGTTATTTTGGTTGTTGTCTTCGAAGTATTCTTTCCATCTATTAAGCTGCTGTTCGGTTGTTGTTAGGGTTTCACCAGATTCATTCTTTATTGGTGGGGTACACGTGTACTTGTTTGTGACCTTTCTTACGCATTGATGTAGCGTGCGCATATTTCTTTTTGCGGCTGCTGATTCAGCAGTCTTGAGAATGTCTTCTGTGTATTTTCTGTGATTATTCCTTGCCATCTTTTTCACTTGTTTAGCTGTACTTTCATATTTGCTCTGCGCTTCAGTTGTGTTTTGGTGACATAGTTGCACCTTGAGCTTGTCGACGTTCTTCAATTTTCTTCCAAGTATCTTCGCTAATCCATGGTTTGCGGGACTTGTCTTGGTATCCGAGCACATCTGTAGCAGTGTTGATCTAGGCTGCTTCAATTTGTTCCCATTTATGATCAATATTGCTGGCTTCATGTCCTGATAGATTGAGCTGGAGCGATTGTTTGAAGATGTCGTGTATGTTCTTGTTTCTCAATCTATTGGTGTTGAATTTTCTCCGATTAGACTTATTTTGTTTCACAGCGGCTGGTTTAATTTTGAATGTTGCTATTACCAGTTGGTGGTCGCTGTGTATGTCTGCTCCACGCATTGTTCTGACATCCTGGAGAGAGGACAGAAATTTTTTGTTAACCAGTACGTGATCGATTTGATTCTTGGTTCTTCATCGGGTGATGTCCAAGTGTATTTGTGTATGTTCTTATGTGGGAATTTACTGCCTCCTATGAATAGCTGGTTTGTGACTCAACAATCGATGAGCGTATCACCATTGTTGTTTCGTGCTGATTCTAGCGCACATCTGCCCATGGTTGGTTGATGCCATGCCAGTGTTATCGGCTCCAATTTTAGTATTGAAATCTCCTTGGATAATTTTTATATCATTTCGGTGTGCACTAGAAATTGTGGCTTGTAGTTGTTCGTAGAATTCATCTTTTGTTGTGTCATCAGTTTCCGCGGTAGGTGCATAGCACTTAATTAGGGTTGTATTTCTGATTTTCGACTGAAATCGAGCTGTTATTATTCTGCTACTTATCGGTTTCCATTCGAGTAGTGCTTGCTTTGCTTTGGGTGTTGTTAATATTCCTACACCTTGTTCATGTGTGTCGGTTTTACCAGAGAATATGAAGTGGTTTCCTGCGCTTGTTGTCAATTCCCCACTGTTTTTCCATCTTACTTCACTGAGTCCTAGTATTTCGATCTTATATTCATTCAATACCTTCTCAACTTGTGCTAGCCTCGATGTTTCTGTTAGAGTTCTAACGTTCCAGTTCCCAATTCGTGTCCGGGTACGGTAGCCAAGGGTCGATATTTGATTTTTTCCGGTTTTTTGGTTTGTTTGGTTTTTCTTTCTAGTATGCGTTTCTTTAATCATTTTGAATTTCGGATTCACCTTTCGGATTAACGGGTGATTGGGCCATCGAATCCTAGCCAGTTTCCAGGGCTGCTGGATAAGGTATACTGGCATACCGTGGGCGAGATATTCCTGCTTCAATGTGATTCAATCATATTTCCATATTTTTTCTGATTAAGTTCCCAAGCGGTCACCCGTTTAAGTTGGAACCCTTCCCAGTGTTGCTTAACTTCCTTGTAAGTGATGTTGTTGACTTATCTACTTCTCCATCTCGCCCACAAGATTTAGATAGTCACTTTTTATACTGTAATAGTCATTCTTCTCGAAGAGAAATTGGAACTGGTTTTCTTGTTGGTGCACGCATACAAGACGCCGTGATGAAATCCATCCCGGTCAATATGAGGGTTGCTACCTACGGGTACGCGGTACATACAACAATATTTCTATTCTTGCCGTTCATGTACCCATTAAAGCTAAGACCGTTGAGCAGAAGGATGTGGTGGGTCCCCAATAGCCTGCATTTCAATTTGAATGATAATTGTGAGAGAATAACTACGAGTTTGCATTATCAAATAATTTGAGAATTGCTAGTACCTTCTTTTTGCATATCGATTGGTTCATAAGCAGACTTGAGCCTCACCGAATGGAAACACTCGAATGAACTTGTTGATGAGAAAGTATTTAATTTATCAAAATAATAATGAACCATTACAAATTAAAGCGGTAATAGAACCCGAAAACCTCAAAGGTCATAATTATATAGAAAAAACAAACAAACACATGTAAAAGCGGCTATTACTAATTTTGGTGATTTCTGAATTGGTAAATATAAACAAGAGGTAAGAGCGTAATATTATAAATTCGTAACAATCGTACAATATAATAAGACTGAATCTAACAAAATATGGTGTGCAATTTATGAAATTTTTTTGCTATCCACAAAATTGTCGATCGATCTAGTTTCGAACCGATAAGAACTTTTTATTACACTTTAAAAAAGTATATCATTCTCATCAGGGCTAGCCGACTAGATACACTACCAAAAAAATTTTTCGCTATATAAACCAAAAATAGGTCACTACTCTAGCGAAGTATAAGAAACCAAAAAACTTTCATAAACATATGTTTATTAGATTCAGGTTTAGTCAATTTGTTTCTCTAGTTGATCACTATTGTTGTTATACTCTAACCAAGTTAGAATTGGATAACAAACTTGTATCGGTGAGAAGAAGATGACCATCTTCACTTGTGTCTATCGACACATTATCTACAATTAATTCAATGAATTATTTGTGATATTACATCACTCCGATGGAAATAATCCCATCATGAATAATAAGACTGAATCTAACAAAATATGGTGTGCAATTTATGAAATTTTTTTGCTATCCACAAAATTGTCGATCGATCTAGTTTCGAACCGATAAGAACTTTTTATTACACTTTAAAAAAGTATATCATTCTCATCAGGGCTAGCCGACTAGATACACTACCGTAAAAAATTTTTCGCTATATAAACCAAAAATAGGTCACTACTCTAGCGAAGTATAAGAAACCAAAAAACTTTCATAAACATATGTTTATTAGATTCAGGTTTAGTCAATTTGTTTCTCTAGTTGATCACTATTGTTGTTATACTCTAACCAAGTTAGAATTGGATAACAAACTTGTATCGGTGAGAAGAAGATGACCATCTTCACTTGTGTCTATCGACACATTATCTACAATTAATTCAATGAATTATTTGTGATATTACAGAGTATAACAACAACAGTGATCAACTAGAAAAACAAATTGACTAAACCTAAATCTAATAAACATATGTTTATGAAAGTTTTTTGGTTTCTTATACTTCGCTAGAGTAGTGACCTATTTTTGGTTTATATAGCGAAAAATTTTTTACGGTAGTGTATCTAGTCGGCTAGCCCTGATGAGAATGATATACTTTTTTAAAGTGTAATAAAAAGTTCTTATCGGTTCGAAACTAGATCGATCGACAATTTTGTGGATAGCAAAAAAATTTCATAAATTGCACACCATATTTTGTTAGATTCAGTCTTATTATTCATGATGGGATTATTTCCATCGGAGTGATGTAATATCACAAATAATTCATTGAATTAATTGTAGATAATGTGTCGATAGACACAAGTGAAGATGGTCATCTTCTTCTCACCGATACAAGTTTGTTATCCAATTCTAACTTGGTTAGAGTATAACAACAATAGTGATCAACTAGAGAAACAAATTGACTAAACCTGAATCTAATAAACATATGTTTATGAAAGTTTTTTGGTTTCTTATACTTCGCTAGAGTAGTGACCTATTTTTGGTTTATATAGCGAAAAATTTTTTACGGTAGTGTATCTAGTCGGCTAGCCCTGATGAGAATGATATACTTTTTTAAAGTGTAATAAAAAGTTCTTATCGGTTCGAAACTAGATCGATCGACAATTTTGTGGATAGCAAAAAAATTTCATAAATTGCACACCATATTTTGTCAGATTCAGTCTTATTATTCATGATGGGATTATTTCCATCGGAGTGATGTAATATCACAAATAATTCATTGAATTAATCGTATAATATATTCATTATTTATTATTTTATCCATAATATAATAGCCGTGAGTCTATACTCCTACTACGAGCGTAACGCTGATGACGTAGTACATTTTTTATTGTTTTTTTTTTTTTTCATTTTTTTTATGTTATTTAAAATTATTGTTTTTTTATTCATAAATACATAATGATCATAAAAATTTTGTTTTACGAATTTTAAATTGACCGAATGTAGTTTTTTAAGTTATTGCTACTGGGCTATTTTTGAAAACGCACATCGAAAAATATCGACTATTTTTAAAAAATCTAAAATTTTGATATATTGTTGGTATTGACGAAAGAAAAAAAGTAATTTCTGCTTTTATTTTTTGAGTACTCTGAATCGAAGTTATGCGCGGTTGAATTTTTGAGGCTTTTTCACGTAGTTTTGGTAATGGCGTCAATGTTTTGTTAATAGATCCCATAAATTTTATGCGATTTACGTATTTTTTTGCAAATAAAGAGAAAAATGGTTGAATAATCGAAATGTGTAAGTTGGAAATTAATAATTTTTCTCTTTCCCACTAGGTGGCGAGTTAAACCTTGGTTTACTTTAAAGCTCATATCTCAAAAATCACAAAATTTTTTTTCTTTATTATCACAAATATTAAAGTAAACTCATGCAGCTATGAAATTAAAAAATAAAAAGTGAGAGATTCTATATGGATTTTTTTATACGACTTTTTAAAGTTTAGTACAAATATGAAAAATTCACTTGCGTTTTTACATCAAATTAATTATGCTTTACTAAATGTGAAGCTAATATACTGAAAATTTTATATTTTAACATCTGTACTAAATTTGAAACACATTCTGTGCATTAATCATTGAGAAACAGGTTTTTATTGAGAATAAAGATTGGAGATTCCAACGATCGAAGATTCTGATTTACTTTCAACCTCTAACACTAACATAAGCATGAGACTATTATAAATAAATTTTTTTTCTACAAAAATCATTATTTTAATTATTAACAATAATAATACTACAAAAAAATACATAAAACAATTAATTTATATACTTTTGAAATATTTCTGATTATTGGAGAACGGAAACACTTTGCCAATTATTTTATCGACTGTGTTATCCGGCAAAAACCCAAGCAGAGTTTGTCAGACTTTGAAATACGGCCAAGCACTGGTACGTCTCTATTGTTATTGGGCCAGCACTAGAGCCATTCCTCGGCCGATCTATAATTTACAGAAAAGAGCCAGTATACAGTTACCTTTGAATGGCCAAGCATTGGCCTTAACAGTACTTGGCTATTTTTATTGGGCCATTACTGGAACCATAAATCGACCGATCTATGGTTTATAGAAAATAGCCAGTACACTTTACTTTATATGGTCTATCAATGGCCCGTTAATGTTTAGCATTAATTGGATATTGTTATTGGGCTAGTACTGCAACCACGAATTTCCCGATCTATGTCATTCGGTTAAATACACTAGTGACTAGAGTAATATCCATTTTAGAAATAAATAGTTTGAAAAATTTTATCTATAGTTTAGTTATCGTGTCTCAGATGAAAGACTATGATATTATTGATAATGCTGGTATGAGCTTTAAATTTATTTTCATTAGACATTTTAATTTTATTTTAATTATTTTGTATTTAATTTATTTAAATTTACATATAATAATATTTTATATGTTTTTTAATGGTCCAGTACTTGGTCATTTTTTTTTTTTTTTTAATAAGAAGTGTTGTGTAGTAGGAATTACAAAATGTTTCACAACAACACATAGATACCTTTTAAGACCTAGGTCCCACAACAACATGCGTCTGCAATGCTGCAATACTAGTCATTTTTATTGGTCCGTTCTAAGAATGTATTAAAATACTTTTATATTTTACGGATGACTCAGAAACTCAATATAAAAATAAGAAAAATTTTATAAATCTTTGCAAACATTTCGTTGATTTTAAAATACCTGCAGCATGGCATTTCTTTCCAACTGCACATGGTAAGGGTCCATCGGATATGATTGGAAGCGCACTTAAAAGAGAAGACCGGAGAGTATCGCTTAAAGGAGAGAAAATATCAACAGCAGGAGAATCATTTGAAATGAAAGAAATCTAGTCGAAAAAAATCAATCACGTATGAAATTTTCATATGTGTCTTCAGGAGATATCGAACTACTGGAGCAATTTCTTTCACGGTTTTCGGACATTAAAACAATTAGTGAACCTCGCGGATCTCAGTATTTTTTACGGGATAACACTACACACGATAAAATAATTGCAAAAATGTTTCCCTTCTATGATAATCAAAAATATTTCAATTTAGAGGCAAAAAAAATATATAAATTAATTTTTTAATGTATTGGTTTGTAACATTATTATTGTTTCATTAAATTATGATTTTTGTAGAAAAAAAAATTATTAATTATAGTCTCATATTTATGTTAGTGTTAGAGGTTTAAAGTAAATCACAATCTTCGATCGTTGGAGTCTCCAATTCTTATTCTCAATAAAAACCTGTTTTTCAATGAGTAATGCACAGAATATGTTTCAAATTTAGTACAGATGTTAAAATATAAAATTTTTAATATATTAGATTCACATTTAGTAAAGCATAATTCACATAAAAAATACAAAATCTAAATGCTCATCAATAGCTGGTATTTTTAGAAAAATTTCAAATTTGTTACCTGAAACATTGAAACGATTGCTATATTATTCAATGTTTCATTCAACATTAACATATGGTATAATTGCATGGTCATCAGCATGTAAAACAGTTTTACAACCTTTACAAATACTACAAAATAAGGCAATAAAAAATTTGTTTAATTATACGCGTTTAGAGAGAACACGTAAAATTCACATTGAAAAGAATTTACTACCACTTGAATACCATAGAAAAATAGTATTAGCATCTCATATACATAACATAAAAACTCAAAATATCCGATCAAATACTACAATTACACAAAATAATGAAATTCACCAATACAACACCAGAATAGCCAATCATATTTACACAGGTCCAGTAGCTACAACACAATATCAAATCTCCTCATTGCATCAGTCCATAGTTACATATAATAATCTACCAACGCACTTAAAAACAATGAATAAAAACTCATTTAAACGATAAATTAAACAGTATTATAAAGATCTATTCGAAAACCAGTGAATTTTGGATTTTTAATTTTTGTTTATATCATCTTATCTATTAACTACAACAATCAAATAAATTTCTCTGCCTCATTATGCTCATGCCGTTTTTTCCTAATTTCTAAAACAAATATAAGTTTCTCCTCTTAAAAACATAAATTAATAAAAAAATTAATTAAAATTATATTAATTAATTAATTAAAAAATAATATTAAAAAAAAAAAATTAAACGATAAATATAATGAATTAACATAACAAAATTAAAAAATAGAATTTATAAAAAACATAGATAGCCTTATATGACTGTAAACTTGAAGGCATATTTCAATAAATAAATAAACACATATAAATTTTTCATATACTAAACTTTAAAAAATCGTATAAAAAAATCCATATGGAATCTCTCACTTTTTATTTTTTAATTTTATAGCTGCATGTGTTTACTTTAAAATTTGTGAAATACAAAAAAATAAAAATGACGATTTTTGAGATATAAGCTATGAAGTAAACCAAGGTTTAACTCGCCACCTAGCGGAAAAGAGAAAAATTATTAATTTCCATCTTGCACATTTCGATTATTCAACCATTTTTCTCTTTGTTTGCAAAAACATACGTAAATCGCATGAAATTTATGGGATTTGTTAATTAAACATTGAAACCATTACCAAAACTACGGTATCCCGCGGGCTGCACATATCAGTATCATATCATATCAGTATCGTATCATATTAGGTACGTAGCAAATAGGTATTATTTTTACGGTGTGAACACTAAAATTTGGTATGACATTTAAAATTAAAATAATTCAACTTATTTTATAAATATATATTTATGTTTGATGTGATTTTTTTTGCTGAAATTAAAAGTAAAATAAATCTTAGCATTAATATAATAAATGTTTTCAGTTTTTTATAAAAAATATATATGGAAATTATTTTTTCCTAACCAAAAAATTAACAATGAAAAGAACGCGCTAAAAATTAATATGTCATACCTAATTAATAAGAGTTTACATCACCGTATCAAATTTAAAAAGTATGATGGTGAAAATAGCTATCAAATTTGATACGTAGCAAATTAGATACTGGTGTAAACTTAGTAATAGCGTGTCAAAATTATTTTTCTTTCTCTTTAATACGCTTAACGTATACGTTCAATATAAAATAAAGTGTCAATTGTAAAAGCTAAAATCTTTAATTAAATTGATTAAATAAATTTTGATAATTTAATCATTTGTGATTAAAACAAATAATTAGTTTTTTTTTCTTAAACTAAATCAAGAAACCCAAGGTGAAGTTATTCTATCAGCAGCCTCTGGATCCAAACAAATATCGAGAAAAAAATTATTAAAATAAAATCAACAAAATATATAACTTATTATCTTTTATTTACTCAGAATTTTCTATTTGAATCTTTTATTTAAGCAGGAACTAGGTGAGAATACATTTTAAGACAAATTTTTCCTAAAATAACTATTTATACTGCATTTACAGTGACATAGCAAATTAGTAGATGTAATTTAAATCAGAGCTGTAAACATTTTTTATTTTAAGAGCTTGATTACTAATTTGATATCTCGTTTTGCTATCTAGCAAATTATTTTTAAATTGATATTGACGCTGTTAACACCATGGCAAATAAAAATCTTTGATTTCTGCACCCTTTCCCTGTTCCCAAAAATTTTAAATTATCAAATTTCTTTCCTCCGTCAAATAATTTTTCAACAATCAGAGAAAGAATTTGAGGAATGGTCTAGTTATCATATTTTTCATTACTTTTTTAAAAGTTTGACGGATAGCAATTTAAACTAATAGCGTTTTCGATTCTACAAAAAAATGTGACTTTTTGTTGCACTTTATTTTCAGTTCACATTTACTACGGTCTGAAAGACCTAAGTATTACATTCATGAGCTCAAAGTGAAATTCTTACCCCCACTTTTTTTGGGCATTTCTCGACGTTTTAGGACTTGCTGATTCTAAAAAAGCAAAAAGAAGTAGTGTGTGTACCAGAGTACACAGGTAAGAAGTGAAACTTCTATATGAAATATCATTTTTCTACTATTTAGAACTTCACAGAAATTGAGTAGATAGAGCTTTAGAAAAAAAACGCCGATTATTGATAACCAATTGTTTGGTGAGTATATATCTTCGTATGTATCTCTGATACACTCCAATTCACCATGACCACCGTGACCACATTACCACCATGACCAGCATGACTACCTTGACCACCGTGAACACCATGACCATCATGAAGACTGTGAACACCATGAACACCGTGAACACCATGACCACCATGACCACAATGACCACCATGACCACCGTGACCACCATAACCACCGCGAACACCCTGACCACCATAACCACCGTGACCACGATGACCACCATAACCACCATGACCACTATGACCACCATGACCACCATAACCACCATGACTACTATGACCACCGTGAACACCATGACCACCATGATAACCTTGACCACCATGAATACCATGACCACCGTGAACACCATGACGACCGTGAACACTATTACGACAATGACCACCATAACCACTATGACCACCATGACCACCGTAACCACCATTACCACCATAACCACTATGACCACCATGATCACCATAACCACCATGACCACCTTGGCCATCATGACCGCCATGACGATCATGACCACCGTGAACACCATGACCACCATGATCACCGAGACCACCGTGACCACCATAACCACCATGACCACCATGATCACCATGACCCCAATGACCACCGTGACCACCATAACCACCATGACCACTATGACCACCTTGACCACCGTGAACACCATGACTACCATGACCACCGTGACCACCATGACCACCATTACCACTATGACCACCATGACCACCGTGAACACCATGACCACCGTGACCACCATTACCATCATGACTACCATAACTACTATGACCACCATGACCACCATGACGGCCATGACCATCATGACCACCGTGAACACCATGACCAGCGTGACCACCATAACCACCATGACCACTATGACCACCACGATCACCATGAACACCATGACCACCGTGAACACCATGACCACCGTGACCACCATAACCACCATGACCACCATGACCGCCATGTTCACCATGACCACCATGACCACCGTGAACACGATGACCACCATGACCACCGTGACCATCATAACCACCATGACCACCATTAACCATGACAACCGTGAACACCATGACCACCATGACCACCGTGACCACCATTACCACCATGACCACCATAACCACTATGACCACTATGACCACCATGACCACCATGACCACCTTGACCACCGTGAACACCATGGCCACCACGACCTCCGTGACCACCATGACCACCATAACCACCATGACCACTATGAACACCATGATCACCATGACCACCATGACTACCTTGAACACCATGACCACCATGACCACCATAACTACTATGACCACCATGACCACCATAACCACCTTGACCACCATGACCGCCATGACCACCGTGAACACCATGACTACCATGACCAGCGTGACCACCATGACCACCGTGACCGCCATAACCACCATGACCGCCATGACCACTATGACCACCATGACCACCATCAACACCATGACCACCGTGAACACCATGACCACCGTGACCACCATGACCGCCATGACCACCGTGAACACCATGACCACCGTGACCACCATAACCACCATGACCATGCTACGTTGATGATTTAATTTTATTATTCAAAGGAACGAACAGACAGCTTAATCTATTACACCAATACATAAACAGCATAGAACCTTCCATTAAATTCACGTTAAAAAATGAAGAAAACAACACAATAAACTTTTTGGATTTATCAATCAAAAATGTAGATTCAATACACACATTCAAAATATTCCGAAAACCAACCGAAACGGATCAAACAATAAATATTAAATCATATCATCCATACCAACATAAACTAGCTGCCTACAACCACATGATCAATAGATTGAACAATATACCAATGAATGCTGAAAATTATCAAGACGAACTAAACAACATAAAATACATAGCCAGTAAAAACGGATATAAAAATGAAATAATTGACACTTTAAATAGAAAATATAAAAACAAGAAAAATTTGCGAACCCTAACAACGTTGAAGAATGAAGAAAACTTGGTGGAACGAATAGGAACGAATAGACAGCTTAATCTGTTACACCAATACATAAACAGCATAGAACCTTCCATTAAATTCACGTTAGAAAATGAAGAAAACAACACAATAAACTTTTTGGATTTATCAATCAAAAATGTAGATTCAATACACACATTCAAAATATTCCGAAAATCAACCGAAACGGATCAAACAATAAATATTAAATCATATCATCCATACCAACATAAACTAGCTGCCTACAACCACATGATCAATAGATTGAACAATATACCAATGAATGCTGAAAATTATCAAGACGAACTAAACAACATAAAATACATAGCCAGTAAAAACGGATATAAAAATGAAATAATTGACACATTAAATAGAAAATATAAAAACAAGAAAAATTTGCGAACCCTAACAACGTTGAAGAATGAAGAAAACTTAGCAGGCAAAAAATACGTAGGGGTAACATGCAATAAAACAACATTCAAAATAATGCAAAAAAATTTAAAAAAATATGGATATATTGCAGCTTACAAAAACAAAAATAAAATAGAAAACTACCTAAAAACTAAAATAACCCAAACCTTAGACACAGGTGTTTATAAGCTTACCTGTGACGACTGCAGTAAATTTTATATAGGCCAGACGGAAAAGATTAAGATAAAAAGATTAAAAAAAGATTTATTGAGCACACCAATGAAATTAACAGAAGCGATCCAAAATCCAGATATGCCCAACATTTAAAAACAGAAAAACACAAATACACCAATATCAACACAAAATTAACCATATTACATAAAAAAAGAAAAGGACAACATCTAGATAGATTGGAAGAAATAGAAATACATAAACATAAAAACAATAACAACATTTTAAATGATAAAATCAACACTAAAACTAACAAAATATATGACATAATAATAAAAAATAGCAGTTGAAATAGTATATAAGTAATAGTTTAAGCAAAAATTGTAATAATAATTTAAGAACTGAGGATGACGTAAGTCGAAATCGATATTCTATAAAATAAAATAAAATCCAAATTGTTACTATAAGGAAGTTTATATTATTATTAATAAAATAAAATTAAAAATAAACAGTAAAAAGTATAATATTGCTTTTTAATTCAAAAGTGACAAAAGCACACAAACAGTGAATAATATGGAAAACCATAATAACACATATATCTTAAGTTTATTTCGGTATTGAGTTTATTTCAGTTACAATATTTACAAAATTATTTACAACTTAAATCACTACAAAACAAATATTTACAAAACAAATATGAGCGTACGAGAAGTATAGCTTGTCATTCGCGCTATAATTTGTTCAAGATCCAAGATCCGTTATTTGAATAAAACAAACATTTGCAGTAGCCTTAGACTATGTTCCAATCCATGCTATTTAGTACTAAAAATTCTAAATTGAAATAGTCAAAAAATTAGTTGACTATTGCCGCCATTTAATTCTAAATTTTTGAACGATTTTTGTTTTTTGACATTTCAAATATATCGCAGAGCTTTTTGAATATAAAATCAAAAATAAATTCAAAATGAATAAAAGGAATTATAGTTCAAGATGTAAGTGAAATATTAATTTAAAATGTTTATTTACATTATATTATATTTATATATAGGCATTTTAATGCAAATAAATTTTTGTATAGGGTCAACGGATAATATCTCCAAGCTAATACATTTACGAATTGAAGCTGATTCGAAATTTGTTCAAAAATTGGTCAACCGAAAATTTTGTGGAGGTAGGCAAATAAATACTCTGCATACGTTTGTAATAATGTTTATGTATATATGGGTGATTCTACAAAAATCGGGCAACTTTTAGGGTTATTTTGCTTACTATAGTTTTCACGTTTAATTTCTACAAATTCGGGTATTTAAGATAGATAATCTCATGAACATATTATTCCAAATCGGGCCAGTCACTTTTTAAAGTAGATTTAGAGATATTTAAATTTTTCTAAATTTGACTGCTACCGGACTGACCAGAGTAACAGAGTAGTATTTGAAATTTACTAAAACCATGAAAAATCTGGTAGAATCTTGTAATGGCACATATCTTTGTGGTATTAAATCCCTTAAATAACTTTTGAGATTAACTGTTACCGTGTAATACGGTGAGAAGCATCTCAATCTTCAAAACAGACTTTTAATTTTTTAATTACGTTATGGTACTTAAACTAAATCATTTTGAGGTAGTTTTACTTAACAGTATATATTTTCTGAGAAACCAACAAACAATTGAAAAAAAAACATGACAATTTTTGCCTATAAAACCTGAAAACGCTAAAATACTACCAGGGGACTGACGCCAGGGGATTGATGAAAAAGGCATAAATTTCAGGTTACAATTACAACTAATGTTTCTTTCGGTTTTTTCGAATATCACCAAGCTTCATTTTAACAAATCAAAGGTAACTGTGTTCAAAACAAAATAAAATTCAGGTTAACAAGGAAATAACGAGTCTTCAGGGTACTGATATTTTGACTGAATCGGAAGGTGTATACACGTTAACAACGACTCCTCTAGCACTGGCTTAGTAATAGCGGCCGTCAAATTTCGTGGTCTGTCGCTAACTTTACTACCAACGCTAAAATTTAACTGAGATTTGAACTTGAGTCGGTGATATTTACCGAGAATTTCAAATTTGAAAGACACACAAGGGACTGACGACAAAAACTGATGACAAAGTTTGTTATTATTTTTCTACTAACCTTGAGAATATTACATTATGAAAGTTGTGATATACACTACTAAGCACATTACAGATTGTAGAAAAATAGTAAGCTTCCCTAAATTAATAGTAATATTTAATATACAGCCATTTTATTGCGCGTTTTCGTGGTGGTGACATGCCAGGGGACTGACATTTTGAGGATATATTGGGCTATTTAACACATTTGTATTTAAAATAAATAACTTAAATTGGGTGACCAAATGAAAGACTTTTAATTCTTTTAAAATAGATTGAAATATCAACAAAATATAATAAGACTTGGTATCTATTGACTGATGACATGGAGTTACCCGATTTTTGTAGAATCACCCATATATACAAGTAGATTTTTTTGCCAGCGAATTTTCGACAGATAGGACGCAGCAAGAGATAAAAGATGAGACAAAAAGTAAAACAGAGATGTATTATTTATTTTGGGATAAACTTATTTTCAAAACAATTATATTAGTTAAATTTCTACTTCTAGTTCGTACCATTTGTTTGTTGTGATATTTGTTTCCATAGGCGTCGTCATTTTTATTATAATTATTTTTAATTATCAAAAGTTTGTTACATTGCCTAGAAAATCATAAATATTTTTACTAGTTTTTGGTTTTCTATTATAATTGGTTGAATTTCAATAGTAATTTTTTAATTTTATGCGTTTTTTTTGTCCATTTCAATGTGACCCCAATAGTTTTTTTAAATATTTTAATCGAGACACTGAATGCTCAAACAATATGCGCATGTGCAAACAATATGCGCATAACAAACAAATTTCGTATTCGCTGGCAAAAAAATTCTACTATATATATAAATATAATAACAATATATACATTTTATAATTTATTTTAGAAATATTGCTGCATCATTAGATAATGATAAGGTCGGCATGGACTGCGAAAAAAATGGAGAAATTTAATACAAAAATATAAAGAGTTGCTAGAACCTAAAACAGGAGAAGGTGCACACTCATTAACTGCCAGTAACTGGCCTTTTTTAGTTTAATAAATGATTTCAATGGGAGCGAAGCATAACATAAGGCCACCAAATTTGATTCAATCAATTCCAAATAAGGAACATATTCCAAAAGAACCTATGCAGTCTGCATCTAACTGCAAAATTACAAAACCGATACCTACACCTAGGGTAGTTACTAAAAATAAAAGCCAATTAAACCTTTTGGTTGAACGGGACAACAAAATTTTATTTGAAATTAAAAAAAGTAACAAGCTCATGGGAAAAGTTTGCAAGCAATATTTTCCTGATGTTGACCTTTCTTCTGAGGATTCTGAAAATTAAATTATACTGTGCTTAATATTTTGAAATGTGTTTTTGTTTGTTTTATTATATGGAAGTTGGAATTAAATTAATCTAAAAATTAATTAAGACTGAAAACTTAAAGAAATTGTTTTTATTACAACACTTTGGTTATTAAATGTTTAAATTTCAGAACAGATCATGTCTCGAAGTAATATCGCATCCATACTAGGGTTTCTCAAACGGGATCCCGTTT
This sequence comes from Diogma glabrata, assembly GCA_963693315.1. Classification (NCBI taxonomy): domain Eukaryota; kingdom Metazoa; phylum Arthropoda; class Insecta; order Diptera; family Cylindrotomidae; genus Diogma; species Diogma glabrata. The sequence continues at coordinate 257,325,087 of OY856187.1, read as the reverse complement.
TCCCCGGGATCCCGGGGGTAAATTTTCATCCCGTTTTCCCGGGATCCCGGGTATCCCGCTAATTTTTATTAACATTTTTTGGTACTTTTTTCAAAGATATTAAAAGTTTTCTCACTCGAAAATCGAGTAGTTTTTAATTCTTTTCCCTCTGTAGTAATTAATTTCGTTCAAAATTATCAAAATCTTTTTTTTTTTGACACATATGGTATCATGGATTTTTTGTATAGTTCTTTTGACACATATAAACACAACAAATTAAAACCAATCAAACTTAAAATAGGTAGATTTTTCTGAGAAATCTACCTAAAACTTGCGCTTCATTTGCTTAATTTATGTTTAATGGTTCTCTTGGATAGATGGTTCAATGGATGGTTCAATGGACGTTTCGTCACGAAAATTTGGACAAAATTGAGTGATGGCGCTGTGGCGATCAGCCTTAAATAATTCTTGATAGTGTAGTAAAACGCCCAGCCAACGAGTAGACAGTTACAATAGAATTAACACAGTTTTTCTCATTCTTGTTTCGCAATAAAAAAGAAGTTTCCTGAATATATTATAAAAATGTTATTGTTTTAAAACTTAAAGATGTATTTCAAAATAAATGTAACATCCTAATACAGAAATATAAAGTGTTAGTGTAAATGTAAATGTAATACGTTTTTGATTAATCTAATAAAAGTTTACCGACTGCATTAACATTTTTCTGCCAAATTTTATTCACATTTTAATCGAAGGGAAAAATAAAACAAAGTTAGTCTGCTGATATTACAGAAACTATAAATAGTATTCTATGCATGATTGATGTTTTGGCTGATATATGAAGAAATAGTTGGAATACTCAACTTTACACTACACTGATCAACACGTCTCTGCTCTGCATTACTCTACTATAAACTATAGCATATTAAAGCTATATTTGGTGACCCAGCGACTCAACGCAAACTATTGGATACGGAGTGCAAGTATTTTTTAAAATATAATACAATTTTTCTAATTTCTTTATATAATAAATTTATAATATTTTTTTTGATAATTTTTTTTTACTGTTCAATTTTAATACTTTATAAAAAATGTACATATTTGGGAAACTTCTTTCTTGTTTCGGGGTTTTAGTTGTCGCAATATTCGCCATTACTATTGCGACACAACACGGGGTTTAATATTAATTGAAACACCACACCTTTGGTTCATTATTCTAGAAGGTCAGTTATTGTTGGGAAACATCAAGTACCAACACACTAAGTATGGTCATCTACTTAGTATGATCACGCCCACACTGGCAAAATTAGTCAGTGATATCTTGGTAAAGCCTGACCAAGATTTTCCTTATGATAGGCTCAAAGAGGCTCTTCTAGCCTGCCTATCCAGCAGCACTTCAAACCGCATAAAAAAGGTTTTATGTGGTATGGACCTTGGGGATCTAAAGCCCTCACAGCTCTTACGGGATATGACTGCTGAATCCCGAAACCCTTTCTCAGACGAAGCTCTAAAAGTCCTTTGGGAGGAAAAACTTCCAACCACAGTTCGCGCTACTATCACGGTTCTTAAAACCAGTTTGCAAGAAACTGCCGAGATAGCAGACAACGTTCTCACCTCCCTAAGGGGATCTCAGCTCCATGCGGTATATAACCTTGCCGCTTCTTCTCTTCCTTCTTCTTCCTCAAGTGAAATCATGTCACTTGAGGAAAAATTAAAAAAATTGGAGGCACAAAACGTGCAACTCCTCAACGCCATTCAAAGAAAATTTCTCCCAATCTTCTCATAACTATCGGAGTATATGTAAGGAGCGAAACGATAATCACAACAGAAATTTGAATAGCTCTCCATCGCCACCACGGTCCAGGTTGCGAATTCAAATGTATAATGGTATCTGCCATCATACTTTCCAGGGAGCTGCAAACAATTGCGATCCAGAGTACAAACAGTTCTTCAAGCACTTCGAATCCTCTGCCTCAATTTCTTCTTCAGAAAAACGATTAGACTCTTCATATGTGACGGCGTGTGATGACAGTCACTTTCAACTCCGTCTTCTGGTCCTTGACATTTCTTCGCGTAAGAACTTCCTCATTGATACAGGTGCCGAAGTATCGGTCATTCCCGTTACTGTGGAGGAAAAACTTCTCAGAAAATCAGACTTCTTCCTTTACGCCGCTAACGCAACTAAGGCCTTTTAGTGGACATCAAAAACTGACGTCTTGTCGATCCACTAACCTCCTTATTCACTTTGGCTAAAATCTCCACTTCTCCTGCACCTTCTCTTACAATGATCAACGATTCTGTTAATATCGAAATTATCGATATTCTCAAAAATTTCAGACCTTGCGGTGACTACCGTGCTCCTAACAACGTCACTACTTCTGATAAATATCCAATTCCACATATTCAGGATTTTTCGCATCAACTTCATGGATGCAAAATTTTCTCCACTATCGATCTCGTCCGCGCATATCATCAAATTCCTATTGATGAGCGCGATATTGCAAAAACTGCAATTTCAACTCCGTTCGGACTCTTCGAATTCGTTCGAATGACTCGGATTGCGAAACACTTCGCAATCCTTCCAGCGGTTTATGCACTCCCTTCTCCGAGACCTTAAATTTGTTTTCATCAACATAGATGACCTCCTTAGTGCTTCTGAAACCTTTGAGGAACACCTCAAACATTTAAGAACTGTTTTCGAGCGTCTTTCCGAAGCTGGGCTCATTATCAACGTTGATAAATGCAACTTTGCTAAAACCAACGTTGACTTTCTTGGACATTCCATTGATTCAACAGGAATCAAACCAACTGCTGAACGTGTCGATGCTATTACGCGTTACAAACGACCTGAAACTGTTATGCAACTCCGCCGTTTTCTTGGAATGATAAATTTCTACCGCCGATTCATTCCTCACACTGGTGGCAGTCAAGCCATTCTTAACGATTTCCTTAAAGGTTCCAAAAAGAATGACAAACGTGTCATTCAATGGTCCGAAGACGCCATTCAAGCCTTCGACTTATGCAAGCGGCAACTTAGTGAGGCAACAACTCTTTCTCACCCCTCACACTCTGCACAACTTGCCGTTATGGTTGACGCTTCCGACAAGGCACTTGGCGCCGTTGTTCAACAAAAAATCGACGATTGCTGGACAGCTCTTAGTTTTTTTTCTGTGCGACTTAATGATCGCGAACTCCTTGCAGCTTTTTCTGCAATCAAACATTTTCGGTTTCTCTTTGAAGGTAGAATCTTCACTCTCTTTACCGATCGTAAGCCACTCGTCTACGCTTTGTCGCAGAACCCTACCAAAGCTAGTCCTCGCCAATTCCACCACTTAGATTTTATCAGTCAATTCACGACTGATATTCGCCACATTTCTGGAATTGATAATGTAGTTGCCGATACACTTTCTCGTGTCGAGCAAATATCAATTCCAAAAAACATTAACTACGACGAAATTGCTGACGCTCAGTTCAACGATAACGAACTAAAGGAATTAGTGGACACTAGTCCCACACTTCAATTCCGATCCTTTCCAGTATCGTTTGGCAATTCTAGTGCCAAAACTATTTTATGTGATACCTCTACTGGTAATCCACGCCCCTTTATTCCAAAGCAATTTCGACAATCTGTTTTCGATAGTCTCTACAATTTATCTCACCCAGGAGTCCACAGTTCTGCCAAACTACTTGCTGAAAAAGTCATTTGGCCATCAATTAAAAAGGATGTACGACAAATGGCTCAGAACTGCCTGGCTTGCCAAAAAGCAAAAGTTTCTCGCCCTCAATCTCCATTAGGTTATTATCCTCAAACTTCTCAGAGATTTTCTAAGACTCATATGGACATTATTGGTCCCTTCCTTCCTCTGAGGACAAACGCTATTGTGTCACAATTATTGACAGATACACTCGCTGGCCTGAAGCCATTCCTATCTCGGATATCACAGCTGAAACAGTAGCATCAGCTCTCTACTCAAATTGGATTTCTCGCTTCGGAGTACCTTCAGTAATTGTCACTGATCAGGGCTCCCAATTTGAATCCAATCTCTTCAACGAGTTGTTAAAACTTGTCGGTTTCGAACGTAAACGCACTACAAGTTACAATCCGAAATGTAACGGACTAATCTAACGTTGGCACCGAACTCTAAAATCTGCGATAATGGCCTACGACCGAACGGACTGGATAAGAATTTTACCGTCAATATTACTTGGTTTACGAACCATTTTCCGTGAAGATTTCCAATCTTGATCGGCTGAGCTCGTTTACGGTACGAACATACGTCTTCCTGGAGAATTTTTTAGCCAAAATTCTAACTCCACTCCTTAATCTGATTTTGTTTCACAATTGAAACTACATTTTGATCACCTTCGTCCCGCCATTGTATCAAGACACACTTCTCCTAAAGTTTTTATCTCCAAAAATCTCCAGTCTTGTTCGCTTGTTTTCTTACGTACGGACTTAGTACGTAAAGCACTACAATCGCCATACGAAGGTCCTTTCCAAGTCATCAGTCGCGATGATAAAAATTTCGTTATTGACCGTAAAGGTCAACACATTCGAGTTTCAATCGACAGATTAAAACCTTGCTTTAGGGAACAATCTGAAGATGATTTAACTCAAAACTCACCTACTTTGAGAACTGATCTCAATCGCGTAGACGAAACTTCGTCTTCTACAGATAATGTCCATTCTACTCCTTCGGAGTGCTTTACGTACTAAGTCCGTACGTAAGAAAACATGCGAACAAGACTGGAGATTTTTGGAAATAAAAACTTTAGGAGAAGTGTGTCTTGATACAATGGCGAGACGAAGGTGATCAAAATGTAGTTTCAATTGTGAAACAAAATCAGATTAAGGAGTGGAGTTAGAATTTTGGCTAAAAAATTCTCCAGGAAGACGTATGCCATACGAAGGTCCTTTCCAAGTCATCAGTCGCGATGATAAAAATTTCGTTATTGACCGTAAAGGTCAACACATTCGAGTTTCAATCGACAGATTAAAACCTTGCTTTAGGGAACAATCTGAAGATGATTTAACTCAAAACTCACCTACTTTGAGAACTGATCTCAATCGCGCAGACGAAACTTCGTCTTCTACAGATAATGTCCATTCTACTCCTTCGGACACATTCCAGTCTTCTCCTTCTACCTCCGCAGAAACGAGACAGCGTGACGCTAAGGCTACTATATCTACTAAAAGGGTTAGATTTGACCCCATTCCTCAACAACAAATATTCCACCCGGCATCTACAATTACGCGATCAGGCAGAACCACTCGTACCCCTACTCGCTTCCTTCGTGCTGTAGCACCATAATCTTTCTATATCGTCTCATTTTCGATGATACTAGGGGGGGAGTGTTTGTGGCGATCAGCCTTAAATAATTTTGATAGTATAGTGTAACGCCTAGCCAACGAGTAGACAGTTACAATAGAATTAACACAGTTTTTCTCATTCTTGTTTCGCAATAAAAAAGAAGTTTCCTGAATATATTATAAAAATGTTATTGTTTTAATACTTAAAGATGTTTTTCAAAATAAAAGTAACATCCTAATACAGAAATATAAAGTGTTAGTGTAAATGTAATATGTTTTTGATTAATCTAAAAAAAGTTTACCGACTGCATTAACATTTTTCTGCCAAATTTTATTCACATTTTAATCGAAGAGAAAAACAAAACAAAGTTAGTCTGCTGATATTACAGAAACTATAAATAGTATTCTATGCATGATTGATGTTTTGGCTGATATATGAAGAAATAGTTGGAATACTCAACTTTACACTACATCTACACGTCTCTGCTCTGCATTACTCTACTATAAACTATAGCATATTAAAGCTATAGCGCCATTGACAACCTAGTTTTTTGAAAAATTGTCTAAAAAGTAATATTATGAATTTATTTTTGTTTTGTTTTTATATATTCTTTTTTATTTAATTTTTGAAGTTTTTCTAATTAAAAACAATGGAAATTTAAGTTTTCTGGGATTTCCCGGGATCCCGGGAATTTAATATTTTTTGTCCCGGCTTCCCGGAATTTGAGTTTCTACGGGAAATGAGAAACCCTAATACATACTATCTCTTTCTTCACAAATATCATTTGCATGGTTATGGTCCGCTTCTACTTCTATGTTGCACTCGTCTTCTAATTCTTCTAAACTATCCCCGACAGTAATACATATGTTATGAAGAACACAGCAGGCTGATATTACTTTGGAGCAGCTATCTAAGGATAACTCTAAACTTCTTAAAAAAATACATCTCCATCTTGTTTTCATCATACCAAATGCTTGTTCAATACAAATTCTACCTTTACTATGTAGATAATTGAATTTGAGTTGTGCGTCTGTTGTACTGCCTTTGTATGGTGTTATGATGGCGATTGGGCTTAAACAACATTTAAACCCACTATCACCGAGTATATAATAGCCAGTAGGGGGATATTTACGTTGTTTATATACATTGCTGTTACGCAACACTCTTTGGTCATGTACCGATCCTGGATAACCAATGCAAACAACAATAAATTTTTTATCAGCATCACAAATTGCTAAAAAGATTATAATTAAAATCAGACTTTAGAAAATATATAAACACATTACCTTGCATCTGTATAGAATAATCTAATTTTTTGTTGATGTATGCATTATGATGCTCTACGGGACATTTTATTTTGATGTGTGTTCCATCGATCGCACCAACTGCTTTAACAAATGCCGTTGAAGAGGCTCGTGCTGCAAATCGATTACCTATATTCGGTAATTCATTTTGAGCAGGCAACTGAATTGTTTTCACCATTAAGCTTTGAAATACATCAAGGTAGATCTTACATACACGATAAACGGTAATTCTTGCTATATGTATACGACGAGACTTTAAACTGTTCCATTTGTAAATTTTTCGTGATTTTATAATAATATAATTCTATTTGTTTATGAAATAACACACTTCTTAATGAAAAAACAACATCTTCAAACAAAATCTCAAAACAAAACAATTTTCAACTGCCAATTTAGAATAAATTTGAATTGGAACGATGAAATTGTGAATTTGACAGTTTTAGTACAATTTAGAATTTTTGGTACTCAATAGCATGGATTGGAACACAGTCTTAATACTTACGCACCTGTTGGTGCGTTCGTTCGCCACAAATTCATAATTATATAAAAATTGCCGATAACGAAACTTTTAATTTTTAAATTTTCTTTGTTGAAATTAGTAATGTCAAAAAAATACGAAAAAATGCATATTTTTTTTTTAATGATGTAAATCGAATAAAAAATGATTTTTTTGAGCGAATAGAACGTAGTTGTTTATTTAGATCAATTTTTTATGATGGATTTGAGTGAAAAGAATTTGATATTAGTAAAATAATATTAATAAATGGAAAATCGTTAAATTAATTATTCTAATTACAAAATTTTAATTTCATTTAATTATATTACTTCTCCAAATATTCATATTTCGTTTGATATTCAAAAAGGACTATGTAGGTAGTTTTCCGAAATTACCATATGATATTAAGCTACAAAAGGAAGACGGAAATTCCCTTGGCTGACTGAATTTTTTTTTTTTTTTGAATAAAATGTGTTGTGTTATAGGGTTTACAATTAGTGTCACAACAACACATAAATACCTTTTAAGACCTAGGTCTAGACCTGGGTCCCACAACAACTGGCGTTCTAAGGTCATGATGAACGCTTTTTTTAAACCTCTGCGAGTTGAAGTCACCTGAGACTAAGGATTCCGGCAAACTATTCCTTTTGTATGCAGTTCGGACAAAGAAGTCTTTCTGCGATCTGCCATTATAACAGCGTGGGATCTCGACCGTTTGACTGATTGCGGTAGCCGATTGTCGAGTGGAACGGGGGTAAGAATAAGTTTGGGGCATGATGCTGCTGATTTCATCTGAGCACTGTTGATGACGATATTTGTAAAAAACAATGAGGTCAGCAACAGTGCGACGATGTTGTAGGGAATCAAGTTTTGATGTCAAAGTTCGATCACCCACAATTCGTATAGCCCGCTTTTGAACAGAGTCCATGAAGGCCAAGATGGAAACAGAAGCAGCACCCCAAACTTGACAACAGTACTCCATACAGGGACGAATATAGGACTTATAAACATGGAGCAATTGGTATGGACTATGGAGTGAAAATTTTTTTGCATCTATTTAGGAGGCCGAATTTTTTAGACGCGCTTTTTGCCATCGCCACTACATGATCGTTCCAGAGTAGGTCATTTGAAACTGTGACACCCAATGAACGAATGTTTTTACATTTACCTATTGGTTTTTTTTTCTTTATTTTATTTCAGACAAATATATATTACAGTTCATATTACATATTCATATGCTAGTTAGTCGTTAAAGAATACTGATTTAACTTAATTTGATCCTAATCATTAATAATTTTTTGAACCAATTAGCATGTCTGCAATTCTGTTGCTTGAACCATAGCTGGTTATAGCGCAACTTCACTATTTATTTAAAATTTATTGTAAAATTCATTTTTTAACTTAGATATTAATTAATTAAACATTTTTTGGTTTGATATATAATTAGATATTAATTCAAAATTTTTGGATTGATATTTAAGATTATATTAAAGATTATTCTTAAAAAAAAAAAAATGGAAAAAGAACGTTTCTTTTTCTTATATCCATTTCACAATTTTCTTATCATCTAGATTTTGCTTCACTTGTATCCCTCATTCTTCATACATTCTACCAATCTTAGCTTAAATTTATTTAGAGATTCCAAATGTCTAATACTGAATGGAAGTTTGTTATATTCATGAAGACCCCGATGTAAGATATTATTACTTGACGCTTTTGACAAAAGAAATTCACCTATGAAATATGACCGTCTTCTCGTTTCATGATTATGCCTATCTTGTAATCTCATCAATAACAAATTGTGTTTAATTAAGTTATTTATTATTTTGTATGTCATGGTTAGGAGTTCTCGAAAAATTAGAAATCGCAATGATTGAAATTGTTCGAAGAGCTTACTAGTTGGGTATAGCATTGGAGTACGTATTACGTACTTCAAAGCTCGTTTCTGTAACACCTCCAATTCATTTATTCTATAATCTGCACATCCAATGCAAATCGGGCTTAAATAAACCAAACGAGACTGGATGTACGCGAAGTATAAAAGCAGAAGTATTTTCTTTGGTAGTATGTATTTCGTTCGATTTAACACAAACAGATATGGAATAATTGACTTTTTAGCCTTGTCTATATGGCCCGACCAGTTTAACTTGCTATCTATCACTAATCCTAAGTATGTATGTTTATTAACTCTTTCAATTACATAAGAATCATACGTGATGAGATGAGCTTGTAGAATATTGATATCCAAATTTTTGTTATCAAATATCATGTACTTTGTTTTGTCATGGTTTAATAATAAATGGTTTAAATTAAACCATTCTTTAAGCGTTGTGAGGTCTTTTTGTATCTGGAATAAGAGTAATCTTAAATCATTTGATTCATACACAATTACAGCATCATCGGCATAAAGTTGTATTTGTCCTTCCAGTGCATTCAGAAATATATCGTTTATAAATACTGTGAATAATCTAGGACCAAGAATCGAGCCTTGTGGCACACCACATTCAAGGGTGCTTCAGTGCTAACTGTTTCATTCTGCAGATCTGTAAAATTCATTTTTTTTAACTTTAGCAGCATTATGTCAACAAAATCAAATGCTCTTCGGATATCTAGAAAAATAACACCTGAAAACAGTTTTTTATTTATGCTTTTACTAAGCAAGTTTGTCAGATTTACACAAGCTGCCATAGTGTTAGAATTTAAACTGAAACCATATTGCTTATCATTTATCAACTGATTCTTACTTAGAAAATTATCTAACCTTTCAAGTATAATCTTTTCGAAAACTTTTGATATGGTAGGTAAGATTGATATGGGTCTATAGTTGGTGACATCCATCTCACTTCCAGATTTATGGATAGGATGAACTTTATCTATTTTACATGCGTCTGGGAAAACTCCTGTGTCAAACGACTCATTGATGAATTTTACCAGCAAGGGTGAAATAATATTAGCGATATATTGCAATAGTTTAGTTGAGATGCCATCAATTCCACTAGCAGCGTTTATATTCAATCCATTAATTATATTATGAACCTCTTGTTCATTAGTGTATGTTAGTTCAAACAGGTGATCAATGGTGTAATTTAAGTACCCAAAATCACTGACTAAGGGCGATTGGAAAGTAGTGCTCAGAGTAGGAACTATGTTAGCAAAGTAATTGTTAAAGATATCTGCTATCTGAGTTTGATTAGTAACTATGGTATCCATGTCTTTTAAGGCCCAATCCTTAGTAGATTTTGTTTTGTTAAAAATTATTTCATGTAGATGACGCCATAGTTGGTTTGGATTATCGATATACCTAGTTATGAGCTCTGTGCTTTGTTCTATTTTTGCTTTTTTGATTTTGGTAGCAACTAAAGAGCTTAATATTTTGTAACGGTTTTTGATATACTCATCAGCAGGATATAGCCGTTTTAATTTGAAGTAGTATTCTCGATCAGACACAGTATCCAAAATATCTTTTGTCATCCAATTAGGTTGACCACGTTGGTTTTTGCAGCACTTTATAATGGTCCTTTTATTGTTTACAACAAGTTGTTTGACGTTTTCCATAAGATTGTTTATATTGTTAGCATAAGTAATTTTTTTCAAAATTGTATCGTTGAAGATATTTTGATAGTCTAAAACTTCTATAATTTCTGTCGTTGATTTTTTTGGCACACTAATTTTAGACATTTGTAAAAAAGAACTCTATGATCGGAGGGTGACGTTTCTGATATATTCATATAATACTCATAATTGTACATATCAGTCAAAATATGATCAATCATTGTACCAATTCTATTACTAATGCGAGTAGCAAATTCATTTGACATCTTATTCGTAATTACGTATCCGGTTGTGTTTATTATCTCCATGTATTTTGTTATATTGCTATTTTGAGTATCAAATAAATTCAAATTAAAGTCACCTACAATCATACTTCGATTAAACCTATTTAAATATTCATAAAATATTTGATAAAACGTCTCAAATGTATTTTTTGGGAATCGATAAACAGCAATAATGTTTAAATTTAGATCAATCAGTTTGACTCCAATAATTTGACAAAAGTCGAAGTCGTTCATAAACATTTTAACTGCTTTAATATCAGATTTCACAGATACTACCGTACCTCCATAACCACCTACTCTATTGCAAAAGAATGCATTATAATGTTTGTATGATCTGTTTGAATTTTAGAACGCATATAAGAAATTTTTTCAACATCCTCGCTTGCTTCAGAATAGTCCAATTCAGCCAATACATTTTGCAAAATACTTTGAGGTTCAACAAGTTCATTCGATAGAACGGCAATCACCAAGTTTCGTTCTATGTTAAGCTGCTGTAATTCATCTATACTGGCTTCCAGAAGGTAAATATGCTCTTGCTGTTCATCATTTCTGTCATTCGAGTATTTCACTTGCTCAATTAGCTTTTTATTTTGATTTAAAACCTCACTATATTGTTTTTTTAGTTCCGAAAATTCATTACACATAAATTCCTGCGACTTTTGTAGCTCGACCATCAAATTCTTAAGTTCTGAAAAATTTGAAACAAAATTTTCTTCGCTATTGGGCAGATCGATTGGTAGATTCTTTTATAGTTGTAGGCGTTACAGTTGGTACTGAATCTGTGTTAAACATTTCCCTTGCAGGAGAGTTTTCCAAATCGGTCGAATTGTGGCCGCACAAATCAGAACAATACCAATTTTGTTGTACTGCCACTCAGTTAATATGTGCCCCAAAAATTTTTTTGCAGTGTGGGTGAAATGGATGGCATTTATCAGATGGCATTTATCACATTTCAAATATGCTTAAGCCCCATTTATATTTCTCTGACAAGTTTGACAGGTCAACTTTGTTTGACTAATTGGGCGGGACTCACAACTGTAGTATGGCATTGCTTTTTAAGGTTTTTTCAGCGACAATGTTGAAAATTTCACCAAACTTATTTATTTATTTTTAAGAATAGTTGTTTGTGTGCACTATTTTTATTATGAAATTAAATTATTTCTATTATTTATATTTTAATTTAATTTTATTATTTTAGCGGAACAAAAAATTGACATTCTTTTTTGACGTAATGAATTTGTTGGTTCATCACACATACTGAATAAAATATCTTTGGGGAACTCGGTCTTTGATCTGGAAACAATAAACAGCTGTGTTTTGGTAGAGTTGAAATTGACCAGCTTTTGGTCACCCCAATCGGCGACATTTTTTAGGTTTTTTAGGTTTATGGCAGAGTCTCTCCGGGCGGGATTAATTCGTTTGTGCATTTTACCTTTTGAAGGAAGGGGCTCGAACGACTTGTGCAGAGTACTATCATCTGCAAAACTATTTATTGGGTTGCTGGTGATTTTCAACAATTCGTTGATATAAATCAAAAATAGGGTTGGGGACAATACTGAGCCTTGAGGTACACCAGCGTTAATTAGTATAGACTCAGAAGAAAATCCGTCTAAGGAGACCGAAATGTATCGGTTGGTTAGAAAATTTTGAATCAGCTTCACAATATTGGGATGAAAACCATACGCAACGAGCTTGTGGATCCAGTTGGCATGCCAGGCTCGATCGAATGCCTTGGAGATGTCTAAAGCGATAACGTATGTTTCACCACCTTTATCAAGTATGCTGTTCCTACAATGCGCTACATAGTTTAATAGATCGGTGGTTGATCTTTTGTATCGAAAACCGTATTGGCTGTAGGCTATTAAATGATTTACTCCAGAAATTTGAAATGTGTGTATTAATATAATGCTCGTAGACTTTGGATAGGACCGATAGTAAGGCTATTGGCCTATAATTTGAGATATCGGATTTTGGTCCCTTTTTGGGGACGGGCTGGACATTGGCAAACTTCCAGCACGAGGGAAATATACCAGATTTGTAGGATTGGTAGAATATTTTAGTCAAAGTTGGTGCAAGTTCTTTAGAAAAGGTTTTTAAAATGATGGGTGGAATATTGTCCATTCCTGAGGCTTTGTTGATGTTTAACCCCTTTAAAAGTTTAGCGAATATTTTGGGTTTGAAGTGAAGTTCATTCATATTAACTCCTGAAAACTGGATTTAGGGTACTTCTTTTGGAGTTTCCAAAATAGTGGAATTTAGAACAAAGCGTTCAGCGAACAAGTTAGGTTTTCTTGCGGGATCATTGACGATTAAATCACCATCAATAATAGGGGGAATAGAAGATTTTGTACCAGAATTTAAAGAATTGATGGCACTGTAGAAACTCTTGTCAGAAATAGACGTAGACGTAAGTTTTGAAGCTTTCACTTTGACAATTTCAGACTTTTCGTTTGAGAAAATCTGGTTAGATATTTTGTTGGCCTTTAGATATTGGGATCGATTGGCGGGAGTTTTGTTATGAATCCATATGTAAAATGATCTACGTTTGTTTCTAAGTGCCGCTTTGGCTTTAAAACCATTGTATTGAAGCCGTCACCGTGTAGTTCAAAATTTGGAAAGCGCGTGTACGCAACACTCTCATGAATGAATGCGCATACGCCCTGATAGAGTTTGAAAGCTGATTCGAGCCTATATTTGGAATTAAACGATTCTATTAAGAGAAAATTTTCAGAAACTTGGGTTTCTGTAAGGAATAGAATGTTCGGTTTGTCGTGCTCAAGATGATGTTGCACGTGGTCATGGTTAGCGTTCAATCCACAGATGTTTTGAACTTGTATTATAAAATTTTTTATTGATTCATATATGTCCTGTCCCTGCAAATTCCGTGGACATGCCGCTTAATGGGCGGGTGGATTGCGCAAATTGGCTTTGCCACTTGCAGACTTATTTTGTTTCGGTTGTACTGCCATATATATATATATATATATATATATATATATATATATATATATATATATATATATATATATATATATATATATATATATATATATATATATATATATATATATATATATATATATATATATATATATATATATATATATATATATATATATATATATATATATATATATATATATGTATATATATATATATATATATATATATATATATATATATATATATATATATATATATATAATATATATATATATATATATATATATATATATATATATATATATATATAAATATTTATATATATATATAATATATATATATATATATATATATATATATATATATATATATATATATATATATATATATATATATATATATATATATATATATTTATATATATATATATATATATATATATATATATATATATATATATATATATATATATATATATATATATATATATATATATATATATATATATATATATATATATATATATATATATATATATATATATAAATATATATATATATATATATATATATATATATATATATATATATATATATATATATATATATATATATATATATATATATATATATATATATATATATATATATATATATATATATATATATATATATATATAAATATATATCTATATATATATATACATATATATACATATATATATATATATATATATATATATATATATATATATATATATATATATATATATATATATATATATATATATATATATTTTAGACCAGAAAGAAGCTGTACCGATCATATCAACACAATCCGTATCATCATAGAGCAATCAAACGAATGGAATTCACCATTGTATCTCCTCTTCGTGGACTTCGAACGCGCCTTCGACTCAATCAACAGAAGCGCGATATGGAAGACACTTTGTGAAATGGGCGTCCCGAAGAACATAGTTGATCTAATCAAAGAAATGTATTGGGATGCTGGAAACAGAATACAATACAAAGGACAGCAAAGTGATAAATATTACAACCACCGAGTAGTAAGACAAGGCTGTGTACTATCCCCGCTACTATTTCTGATAGTACTAGATAGTATCATGAGAAAGCTCGATGATGCAAGTCCAAATGGAATCCAATGGAACACAACAAGCCGGCTCAATGATCTAGACTACGCAGATG
>OY856187.1:257217812-257309812 GCA_963693315.1 Diogma glabrata | reverse complement strand
TGGCTTCCGGTGGGGCTGAGGTACCACCGATGCGCTTTTCTCGATAAGGATGATTTTGAAAAAGTGCCGAGAGTTCAACATACCTGTGTACCAACTGTTTATTGATTTCAGGCAGGCCTACGACTCTCTCGAACGAGAGACTCTATGGTCTGCTCTGGTGTTAATGGGAATCCCTGGTAAACTGGTATTACTATGCCAAAATGACAGTACAGAACTCTCAATGCTCAAAGTTTTTTAAAGTTGACTCGGTTTAGCCTTGGAATATGTGTGCCGTCAAAAGAAAATATCGACTAACAACAATAGCTTGTCAATAAACTCAGTACAGATGATCACACACGCTGATGATGTTGTCATCCTCGGCCGAAGTGAAGATGTTATGAGTGAGACATTCAAGTCGCTTAAGAGTGGTGCTAGAAAGATTGGTCTTCAAATTAACTACAATAAAACCAAACATATGAATGTTTCAAGAAAGGCTGAGAAGAAAGATTTGATGTGCGGCGATGAACGAATTGAGGGAGTTGAATCTTTTAAATATTTGGGATCAATGCTTGACTCAAACAACAGCATACTTACAGATATAAAAACTCGAATCGCTGCAGGTAATCGAACTTTCTACTCAATTAAACCTCTCTTTGGATCACCGTATGTATTAACTAACATCAATCTCAAGTTATACAAAACATTGATTAGACCGGTTGTGATGTATGGGTCGCAAACGTAGACCCTTACACAAAATGACGAGTCGCATTTATCTGTATTTAAGCGTAAGATCCTACGCTACATTTTTGGTCCACTTAAGATAGACGAAGCAGAGTATAGAACCCGATATAACTTTGAGATCAGAGACCTTCTTGAGGGTCCTGATATAATAGGTTGTATCAGTTCTAATAGGATTGCTTGGTTTGGGCATGTTCTATGAGCCGATTCACAGTCTGGAATGATTACAAAAATGTGCGTTAGTACCCCAGGGAGTGGACGACCGCGAGGTAGACCACGACTACTATGGGAGACTGCAGACGTAATAACGACCCAAAAAAATTCGGCTGCCATGGTAATTATGTCGCTGTTGCGAACCACCGTGGTGAATATTCAAACCTGACTAGCCTGGCAACGCTCCTACATGGAAAATGAACGCCATTAAAAAAAAAACATTAGCATGAAAACAATATGTATATACATTTTTTTAAATATATTTAAATTTTAAATGTATACGAAAGTCATTTGCGCACAAAAAATGTTGAAGGGAAAAAACGCATTAAGGGAAAAAATGCTGGAGTGCTTGCTTAGGAGTGAAATGCTTAGAGCAACCTTAGAGTGCTGCTCATATTTTAAATCTTGTTATAAATGATGCGGTGTTATCTTCAGGATAAACCCTTAAATTTTTCAACTATATAAGCATATTTTTCGAAATTAGTTTGTCCTGTCGTGTTGATCTTCTTAGGCAGCAAATGAAAAGCTTAGTTTAAAGCCAGTTTATGAAACTTGTTGGAAGTCCAAAATCGGTTATAAGACCTCCTAGATTTCAAATAAATTTTATAATACTTTAATTGGAATTCCTTTAGACCAGACGCAAGACTATAACACAATTTGGAGCAAAATGTTTAGCAAAGATAAGACAAACGGTTTATCGATACTTTAAATATTTTAGCAGTTTAATTTTGTGAAACGATCTTCTCTCCAAAATAATATTGTTTTTAAATGATAAAACTTGAATGTAATGTAATTGAATGTATTGCTTTGCATAAAATTGGCGAATATACGTTTTAGAGAAGTAATTAAATAGTATCGAAAAAGCTGGCGGGTATCTTATAGAGAGCGAACCGAATATTTCGCATCCTAATCACATATGAATTCGTTGTAGAGCAAAGATTTTGAATATGAATCATAAAATAATAATATTAGATCTAGATCCTTCACAACATTTCTTTTTCTTCTTATTGATTTGGCTATTAGTTCATTAGAAGAACGATTTATTTTTATGGATGAGCAAAATGATAGATCTGAATTTTATATAATATATTTTAATTAAAAAACTAGAACAGGGATTACATTTTCAAATATTTGGAATGTAGAATTAATTTTGACGAACTTATACTGGTCCGTTAGCGATGTTGGTGCTATAAAATACAGCGAGAACTTCAAAATTTGATACCATCAACAAAAACTTTTATAACATGAACTTAACTCCGATAGAAAATTTTAAACCCTCTATATTTTTAAAATATACAATTTATTTTCCGAATTTATTTAAAGTCAAGATACTGCCATTAACAGTCGCGTCGATGGAAGAAGTTTTTCTAAATCAAACTTATTAAACACTATGCACGCGCCAGTGATCAAGCATGTACCAGGGGCCTTATTCCCGAACACATAAATGTCATCACAATATTGTAAATTCACACAATATTGTGAATTT
Organism: Diogma glabrata; assembly: GCA_963693315.1. Classification (NCBI taxonomy): domain Eukaryota; kingdom Metazoa; phylum Arthropoda; class Insecta; order Diptera; family Cylindrotomidae; genus Diogma; species Diogma glabrata. Next base: position 257,307,396 of record OY856187.1, on the reverse strand, counting down.
CGTATTATGTAACACCAATTTGGTGAAAGTTCAACACAATATTGTGAATCTGACAAGAACAATATACTTACTGTCAAAATCACAATTTTGCTTTATGTTTTGTGTGTTGACTTTTTTATACAAATTTCATCGATTGGCGTAAAAATTAATTTATAAAGCAAAATTAAGTCTTTAATAATATTAAATAATCATATTTTTATATAAATATCATTAAAACATATTTATTTACTAAATATATTTTTATTTTATTTTGCATCTTTTAAGATTAAAAAAGTTAGTTGTCAAAAGTACGAATCTAGTACCAAAAATCTGTTATAATTTTGTAAAAATTTGTTTGACACAAATATGAGTTACAGAATACCTAGGGTTACCAACCGTACTCTTTTAAGAGTACATGTACTCTTTTGGTGCCTAAAATATATGTACTCTCTCTTTTCTCGTAATTACATCAAAAGTACTCTTTTTCATAATTAAACAAAAATGTATAACTTTAAAATAAATTCATAAAATTTGTAGTACGTGTACTCAAACCTAGATGCCATCCAATTAACACATCAAACTGCTTTGAAACTGTTACATTTTTCATTTTCTGAACTACTACAACTTATAATAACTTCACATTATAATAATAATAATATAAGAATAAGAATAATATTTATCCACGACTACTAAAGAATATATACTTTCCATGCGTATATCTTTCATTGTAATTGTATTCATTCCAATTTATATATAAAATTCTCTTTTATTTATTTCATTCCACTTTATTTATAAAAAATTCCTCTAACAAATTAAAAACTTGATTTGTTGGTATAGTAATATAAACAAGTTGAAACAAAAACAATACATATATAAATCTAAAATAAACAACAAACGTTTTGTTTTTCTTGTTTTCTATGATAAATTAATTTCAATATGGCGATATGAAGTTTTAAATGAAAACTTTATATTATTTCAAATATTTTTAAAGTCGTGGATAAAATAGCATCTTGTATTCGCTTAGGATGAAGACAATTCTTCTCTCGGATGATTCCCTCCACTCGCTACGCTCGTTCCGGGAAACTTCATCCTCGTGAAGAATTGCCTTCATTCTAAGCTCATACAACAATCTACTATTCTCGATTACTATATTTTTAATTATTTATATTTTGTTTATGAAAAATGAATTAGCCAAATGAAAGCACCTGAAGTTCCAAAATTATTTATATATTTTATTACTTCGTATTATTTTATTTTGTTGTATACTATGTATGTATTTGAGAAAGAATTACATTAATTACGTAGTTTAATTTAATTTACACTATAAACTAAAATAGTTTACATTTATTTTTGATTTGGGTACTATTTTTTTAGTAAAAAAAATTGGTTGTTTTTAAAATGTACTCTTTTGTACTCTTAATTAAATTGCAATTTTTGGTAAAATACTCTTTTTGATCGACCTGGATATGGTAACCCTAAGAATACCATTTTTAAAAAAGTTGTTAAGCATTTTGGTGAAATTCACAATATTTTCGATCGACAAATATGTGTTCAGGAATAGGGGCCCTGGAGAGATAAGTTGCCTTTACTCTTATAGCAATTTAATTTGAAATTTCTTATATATTAGAATACGAACCGGTAAGAAAAGTTTTCTGAAAATAAAGCCATAAAAATGAACGTATGTGATCATTTATTTACTTTAACTTTATTTGTATAAAATAACCAAAAAATACCAAATAAATTTTATTTGTATATTTTATATATTTATTTTTGATAATTACTATTTCTTACAAATTAATGTTATTTTTATTTTCATAGTTAATCATAATTTTTTTAATGCTTATTGTATTCTAACGTAGAGCAACTCGGTCATTGCTTGTATTTGGTTCGAGATTTTGGCTCTAGATTTTGTAAACTAAAACAAAGGAGTTTCAATACGTTATAAATATAATTCGTACGTTTATTATTCGTTCGTTATAAATATTATTATTCCTCTTTCTTAATCGTTTTTGTTTTCATAATAATTTTACTTTTATAATATTCTTTTACTATTATTTTCTTCACTTTGTATAAATTATAGTTATGACTATCTTATATTACTATACGGCATAGGGTACTATTTTTTTTTTTATTGGAGGTCCTTGAGACTTGCAGTTCAAGTAGCACTGCGACCTGAAGGTCTATTGTGCTTACCCTGATTGTTTTATTAGTCAGTCGTCGTCTGTGCCGATACTGGTTGTATTCTGTAATCCAAGTTAAGACTTTTAATAAAATTATTTAGCTCGATTGGAGTGACGTTTTGTGGTAGTGGACACATCTGTCGGAAACAACAAGGCCCACTTTGTTAAGATGGTGGTTTAAAGGCCTATGTCGCACCACGTTAAAATTCTTAGAGACTCTCTGTTTAAGTCGATTGTTTTTAAGGGTGAAACCGGGAGGTTAATTAGAAACTTTTTGGCAGGGACCGAAATGGGTTCAGGTTCGGTCTCTTTATAAACCATGAACCCCTGGGTGCCCACACAAGTGTGACTCTATTATTGCTAGAGACTTTTAGTAGATTTTGGTAGCATTCCCATACCAGTTTTGAATCAAAGCGCGTAGATTTTATTGCCAAGAGTGCTGCTTGGCTGTCGGAGATAATATATATTTCAATATTTTGGTATCGTCTTTCAGCACATAGCAAAGCGCAACTGCTAGAGGCAAAAATTTCGGCTTGAAATATGGTTGTTGTGGTGCCTAAGGCAACCATTCGTTTTGTTTGAGGATTAAACACTCCTGCTCACGTGTCCACATTGGTTCGAGAACCATCTGTGTACTGGATGCTGGCGTTATGTGGCAGTGACCGTTGACCGTATGTAGTTTTTAATACGATCTCTGGTTAATATCTTGACATCAAAGTGCCTGTCCAAATCTATCGTTTTTGGCATACAATCCGAAATATGGTATGTATGCAGTTCATCTTGCAATTCAGCAAGGATTTTAAGATGTCCGGTTAGATTGCCCGGCTTATACCCTTCTGTAAACTGCAGTCTATGAACGCTCAACACCGCTACAGATTTTACATGTAGATGCAATGGAGAAAGCTTTAGAAGAGTTTCCATTGCTGACGTTGGCGTGGCATTGAAAGCACCTGTGGCACTAAGACACACAAGCCTTTGTATTTTTGAAACATATTTTGAGTAGTTATTTGGCGCGTTTTAGGCCACCAAAGTTGCATATGTTAGAATTTGTGTTATAATACTTTGGTGCAACCAAAGTATCATTTTTGGGCTAGAACCTCATGTTTTCCCAAACAGGTTTCTACATTTGAAGAAAACTTTGTTTGCCTTATCGGAGATATGTTTCAGGTGTGAGTTCCAGGTTAGTTTGCTATCCAGGATCACACCTAAATATTTAACCTCTTTTGATGTTTGTATTGGATCACCGTTTAGAACAGGAGAAATGAAATTGAAGTTTCTCCTGTTTGTGAAAACGACAATGCTTGTTTTTTGGGGGTTGATCGACAGTCCTTATCTGTTGCACCACTTTGATACAAGACTAAGAGCTGTCTGGGTTTGACCAGCGACAATGGAGTCATGTTTCCCTCTAACAATGACCGCCAAGTCGTCGGCATAGCCTACAGTGTTGAAGCCGGAATCATTTAGCTTGGTGAGGAAATCATCAGCCACCATTAGCAAAACCAGTGGAGAGAGCACACTTCCTTGCGGGCAACCTCTAGATGCAGTAACAGTCACTGAATAACCACCTAGTGTAGCCGTTATCTTACGACTAGCTGTAGCATCTTGATAATCCATTTCAATGATAGCATTGAAGTGGACATTGTCGAAGGCTCCTTGTATGTCCATAAACGTACATACAGGTGCCTCCTTGTAGTTTAGGGTGCTCTCAATTTCTTTCAAAAGTTTATGCAACGCCGTTTCAGTAGATTTCCCAGTCTGATAAGCGTGCTGGCTAGAGTTGAGAGGGTTTTGTTTAAGACATACATGAAGGATGTGACAGTCCAACGTCTTTTCCATTGTTTTTAATAGAAAAGATGTAAGACTTATACGTCTGTATGATTTGGCTTCATTTGGTTTTGTTCCTGGTTTGGGCATAAAAACAACTTTAGTTTCTCGCCATATCTGAGTAATGTAAGCATGGCGAAAGCTTCCTTTGAACAAACGCATGAGATAGGGAAGGATGATTGTTAGACCCTTTTGCAGAAATACCGGAAAAATTCCATCACCTCCCGGAGATTTATACGGACCGAAGGATTCTATAGCCTATCTCGCTTTGTTGCGGGTGAAAATTGTGTTGGCAGTACTTTTAGTTGCAGGATCTAGAAGATGTACGTCTTTGTTGGCATTATCTTCCGTGCTCCATTCCATTGAGCCCGGAAAGTGGGTTTGAAGTAAAGTATCTAGTGGCTCAATGCAGCTGGTGGTATACGTACCATTTGGTTTGCAGATTGAGCCTAGAGGATTTGTGTGATCAGACGACATCAATTTTCGGAGTCGAGCTGCAGCAGGCAGATTATCTATCGTATTGCAGAGCTCTTTGCAGCTAGTCCTTTTGATTGTCTAAGTTCTTTATTATAATTGGTTAGAGCTACTCGGTACTCTATCCAATTATTTGTTGTTTTTGCTCTGTTAAAGAGCTTACGAACTTTATTTCTTTTCCTCTCCAGGTTACCATTCCACCAAGGTACATCTCTGCATCTTTTGGATTGAGTTATTAGAGTATTAAGGACCTTCAGTGATAATTTCTAGTAAATTATTTGCTGCAGAGTCAAGCTCAAATGTGGAGTTGATACTGCCCCAACTTTTTACATTATTATGAAGATATGTTGTGTAAAGTTCCCAGTTGGTTTTTCTCGGGTTTCTAAAGTACTGGATGCTCTTCGGGTAGTGTTTTATGTTGAAGCATATATAAGCATGATCAGACATAGAAGTTTCCTTCGGAACATGCCAGTCCTTAATATGGTTAGTACTGTTTATGTTTGTTAAAGTAAGGTCAAGGACCTCACCTCTGATTGCGTTTCTAAGGGTAGGCTTGTTTGCAATAAACATATTGTTTATATACAAAAATTGAAGCAGACTCTCGCCTTTTGTGTTATTACTTTCCCACACGGTGTGATGAGCGTCATACTCTATTATGAGGTTATAGTGGTTATTGTGGCAATAGTTGATGAGTTTCTCTACCACTTCTGGTGGTGTCTCGTCCTCATCCCCCGGGAAGTATGCAGAAGCTAAAATGAAGCTACGAAATCCACCTTGAGGAAGATGGATTTCTATCTGAACCGTTGTAAGATCTGTGACGAAGGCAATTTTGGACTCATAACTTTTAAGCTATAAAAACTTTTTTTCTCCCCTTCGTCGCAAGTTTCCTAATTCCAGAAAATATTCACTTTTCTAATTGTGTCTTTTTATCCACGTCATATCTATTTTCTAGCACAGTTTCCCTTGTTTCGTTTTTGCAAATTATGCAAAAAGATCATTAAATTAAAATCTTAATTAATATTCGTTTAAGTCTGATGCCTTGTTCAAATTAAGGTTATTTTAAGACCTTAAGTCCTTAACTTACATTGAATGCACCCATGTGTCGGCAAAGTAGAGCGAAAGACATTAAATTTCTAATGACATTAAAAAAAGACCATTAGACCTTAATTGTCATTTCAATGTTTTTACTTCTATAGCAAATTCATATTTTTTATAGTTTAAATTTATTTTTCGAGTTTTATTATATTGTTAGACATTCTCTTAGAGTATATATAAATATAGAGAGAACATAACTTTAAAATTGCATGAAGAGAGACATACGAAATCGTGTTTGCTAATATGCAAAACCCCCGGTATAGAAGCCATCTACATTTTTAACACAATAAAAATCGTGAACTTGTAGCGCCATTTTGAAATTAAAACTCAATATAAAAAAAATTCAAAAAATCGCCATAACGTTCATAACGCCATCTGGAAAAAAAAACTCCATATAACAAAAATTCAAAAATATTTAATCAAAAACACTAATCCAATTTTTTGCATATGGCAATGTTCATTGTTTATTGCAAATGGCGTGAAAGGGTATGGCTATGATATATCGGGGGTTTTGTAATATGTCATATTTAATTTCTCATTTCGCCATTTGCATTTCTGTTTATTTACAACAACCAACTATTGTATTAAATTATAAATTAAAAACAATTAAATAATTTAAAACGAAACAAAAAGTACAATATATTATTTTTAGTTGTGCTAATTTTTATAAAATGAATGAAAATAATTACGAGAGTATTTTACATTTATTGTGTTATTTCCAGTGATTTTATAATAGTGACAATTCAACTCTCTAAAAAAAGTTTCAATAAGGTCCAATCAAAACGCTTCATTTACTATTTTTTAGCAAATCAAAACGATTTGTTTCGATTATTTTTTTCTGGTAGGAAGGAACAGCGAATATTTTCGAATATTTTCCGCCTACTTAATATATTAATTTAAAACCAAAATGCACATACAAAATTATGTGTAAATGCAATTTGCAAATAGTAAAAATGTCCGTTTTCATTCATAAATGATTGCATGTTTATGTTTATTTTTCAAAAATAAATTACAAATTTATAACATTTATGCGCCTACTAAGATGAAATAATATTTAATTTTGTTTGACAACAAAGGAATATGTTGTATGAAATAATGTTACTATTTCTGTTCGTTAAATTGTCTGCTAAATACAACTCGTCATCAAATTATTAGTCGATTATTTTTCAACATTACCACTCATGCCATTTGAGGTCAAAAATTTCCCTCGTGCGCTACGCGCACTCGGGACCTCAAATGACATTCGTAATAATGATTATGAAAAATAATCGACTATTATTTGACGACTCGGTATATTATATATGAATATTTTATTATTTTATAATGCCAATGTTCAAATATTTAAGTTATGTATACATCCTGAAAGTATATTATGAAAACTAGCTGGCGACCAACTTTTCATTATTGTGTAGTAGTTCATTTTTAATAGATAAAAGATTAAAATTTATATGTTTGGTTAGAATCAAATCCTATTCTGTTATTTTTCTTATTTCTTTTTATATAGTAGCAGAGAGGGAGAAACTATTATTTTTTTGTGGTAGGTTTTTTTCTTATAGATTTAAAAGAAACTCGCAATAATTGTACAATTTTGAATCAAATGAAAAATTTACGCACGTCTTTGGGAAGACAAACCGGTTTCTCTCTCAGAGAAATAAAGGAAAACAAACAAACAAAAAAACGATTTGACAGAAGATCAGTCACGATTAATATTAGTTATGCTGGTCGGTTGGACATTCTTCATCAAAAAATTCATTTCATTAAAAAATTGCAGTTGGTTGGCAGAAAATATTTTGTATTTTTTTAATATTTTAGCCATTTTTCTTTTTATTTGCCCATTAGAGTTAAACAATTTGAACAATTAAATAAAGTCTTAGAGTATATATAAATATAGAGAGAACATAACTTTGAAATTGTATGAAGAGAGACATAAGAAATCATGTTTGCTAATATGTCATATTCAATTTCTCATTTCGCCATTTGCATTTCTGTTTATTTACAGCAACCAACTATTGTATTAAATTATAAATTAAAAACAATTAAATAATTTAAAACGAAACAAAAAGTACAATCTATTATTTTTAGTTGTGCTAATTTTTATAAAATGAAAGAAAATAATTACGAGAGTATTTTACATTTATTGTGTTATTTCCAGTGATTTTATAATAGTGAATATTTTATTATTTTATAATGCCCATGTGCAAATATTTAAGTTATGTATACATCCTGAAAGTATATTATGAAAACTAGCTGGCGACCAACTTTTCATTATTGTGTAGTTCATTTTTAATAGATAAAAGATTAAAATTTATATGTTTGGTTAGAATCAAATCCTAATCTGTTATTTTTCTTATTTCTTTTTATATAGTAGCAGAGAGGGAGAAACTATTATTTTTTTGTGGTAGGTTTTTTTCTTATAGATTTAAAAGAAACTCGCAATAATTGTACAATTTTGAATCAAATGAAAAATTTACGCACGTCTTTGGGAAGACAAACCGGTTTCTCTCTCAGAGAAATAAAGGAAAATAAACAAACAAAAAAACAATTTGACAGAAGATCAGTCACGATTAATATTAGTTATGGTGGTCGGTTGATTAAAGTTAAACAAAATTTGTTATTTTTCTAACAATCATTTAATTTTATTATCTTATGAAGGCACATCATGAATCTTATGAAGGAAAATGAAATGTCAAAATGATATTAATTAGAACGGTGGTGTTAAAAGACAATAGCAATAAGCTTAAAAGACTACTTTATTGATAAATTTAAATACCGTAAATTGTCCGAAGCCAGTCAGTTTTCTGAAATCAGATATTTTCTTTTCTGGGTTTCAACGTTTTTGTCCACGAATGCCTTTTAAACCGTGGGATTTTTTTCTTTGAGATGAAGGTTTGAAAAAAACAAACGAAGATCTGGACACTCGGAGTAGAACCAGTATTAGGACCAGTATGGTCAGGTGGTTTTTTTAAAACTCGCGTCTCGTGTGTTTTTTTTAATAGTGAATTCTTTTCTACTTGTTCGGTACAAGTTCCGACTCCGAATTATCCAAATTTGTTTTTTTTGTATTGCTTTTTATACAAAAGAATACAAATTTCGTTAATTCTGTGTTGGAACTTGTACCGAACAGGTAGAAAAGAATTCACTATAAGTTTCATTGAAAAAATGGAATTATTATTTTTTTTCTGAATTTATACAAAGTAGTAGTTAAAATTTTCTACTTTTAAACAAGATTTAAATTTATTAACGTTTGTGATTAAAAATATGATTTATTTATTTACATCTGGTGAAAACGTTAATTGTGTATTGATTTTACTTAAAGTAAAAGGAAAAATATATATACATATAAAGTTTTTTTTCATTTAATATGTTAATATACATTAAGTAAATAGGATATGAATTATTTTACATTCATATAGTGAAAACGTTGATATTGTGATAGGATTACACATGATGTAAAAGAGAAAATAGTGTTTAAATTATCCGATCAAAGTTATTATATTCTTCTTATGTACTATTTTTTTATAAAGGGTATCTTAGTAAGAGTGTACTTTTCCATTTTAAAATAAAAACACGTATTTTATGAGAGAGTTGTGATATTTTTATTGGATTGTAAAGAAGAGATGTTCCGATTAAGACTCTGATGACAGGCCCATTACTCTTTTCATGAAATTTTCCATGACTTTTACACATAGATGTGGCTGTATCTCACCGATAACGCGTTGGATCTCTGATTTGAGCTCATGAATTGTTTCTGGTTTATTCGCATAAACACGAGATTTCACAAAACCCCAAAGAAAAAAATAGCACGGCGTTAAATCGCACGATCTTGGTGGGTGATATAATGAATTCTGAAATCGTTGCTGCAATAAGTCGATTGTTTCAAGCGTGGTATGGCAGGTGGCGCCGTCCTGCTGAAACCACATGTTGTCCAGATCCATGCCGTCCAGTTGAGGCGACAAGAACTCCGTTATCATATTCCTGTAACGAATGTCGATCACAGTCACATTTGTAATGAGGTTTCACAATTATTACACGTTGTTCTTTCGAAAAGCGCTCCATTTTTAATAATCGTAATAAACATAGGTGACAGCTGTCAAATTTCAGAGTTGCCACTTGTACGGAAAAAAAATGATTCTTTAAATTTAAAACGAATTTAAAAAGTGCATTGAGACACCCTTTATAATATATTGTTACGATTACAGAAAAATCCAGACGATTACAATCACTTCTAGACAAATCAAATCACAACAACACACAACAACAAATTAATGAAATGAACAGTGTTGTTGTTGTATTTCTTAGAACTTGGGTCAACATAAATTTACTTTATGAATCAAATCATCATAACGTAAAATAATCGACTTGAGATTTTTCTCAAGGTTTCTAAAGAGTGACCTCGATTGGTCGAGAACTATGCAGAATCGTATATAAGCAGTTTGCCTCTTGTGGAATGAGTTAATGTTTTTTAAATCTGCGACGGTGAGTTAAAATTATAAAAGTGATTTTTTAAATTAGTTTTGTGAATAAAGTTTTAAGTGTTGAGAAGAAATATTGAGAAGAAATATTTTGTAGATTATTTTGAACGTGGTGTACTGGAAATTTCTACAATAAATCGTTGGAGTTTCTGAAGCTGTTGAAAGAATTTTCGAGTTAGGAATATTGTTCACTGTATTGTTTTCCTGTTGTTGTGGAACAATTAAGGAGTTGAATACTTAATAAAACCTGGTGTTGTGCTTACTAATCAGTGATCGAACTCAGAAGAGATTTGGAAATTGCGTTTATCGAATTGAGAGTAAAAGGCCAATTTGAAGCAAGATTGGAAAAACATAACAATATTAAATAAAAGGATCAAAAGTTAAAAGAAAAATTGCTCCATTTTTGTGTTTTGTATTGTGTTAGTTACCAAATTTATCTATGTTACTAGTCAATCTAGTGCTTGCATTTTGAGTGTACATTGAGAAAAATTTAACAGTGAAAGCAACTAAAATAGCAGTTTAATTGATAATGCTCGTTAGAGATTTTCAGCCGGAAATATTATTATCAATTAGAAAACAAAATGATTTTCTAGTTGAATATTTTTGAGGATGTGAGGATACCCTGGCAAAAATTCTTGTAGGAATTTTTGTTAGGATCTTACATGAACTTTAAAATATCCTATGTGAATCTTGTATGATCTTGTAAACTTTTTGTCCCAATTCTCTACAAGAAATGATCATGATCATGCAAGTTCCTACCCTGGCAAAAATTCTTGTAGGAATTTTTGTTAGGATCTTACATGAACTATAAAAGATCCTGAGATGAACTTTAAAAGATCCTATGGGTTAGTTACCAAATCTATCTATGTTACTGATCAATCTAGTGCTTGTATTTTGTGTGTAGACTGAGAAAAATTTAACAGTGAAAACAACTAAAATAGCAGTTTAATTGATAATGCTCGTTAGAGATTTTCAGCCGGAAATATTATTATCAATTAGAAAACAAAATGATTTTCTAGTTGAATATTTTTGAGGATGTGAGGATACCCTGGCAAAAATTCTTGTAGCAATTTTTGTTAGGATCTTACACGAACTTTAAAAGATCCTATGTGAATCTTGTATGATCTTGTAAACTTTTTATCCCAATTCTCTACAAGAAATGATCATGATCATGTAAGTTCCTATATAATTTTCCTACAAGAATTTTTGCCAGGGTATAAATACCATTTATAAAATTGGACCAACACCATTTGCCCAACATTAAGGAGTATTATCAGAAGAAAGGGTGAGTTTGTTTTCATATTTATGATGATTTGTTCTTATGTAATGGTACGTTTTTGTTATAAATTTTAATAGTAAAATTAAAATAAATAAATTTTATGTAAATGATAGTCCACTCTCTCCTATTTATATAAAATGATTACTTGTTTGAGAACAGGGATTGCTGGGTGGGTAGGGCTGGTGGTCTATCTCCTCATTATGTTTTTTATATCGTTCACCAACCAGGACTCTCTGACTGCCGAATACACCCACAGCACCAAATGACTGAGCGAAGTCGACTGAGCGATTTTGGAGGTCAGTTAGAGAGATAATTCTATAGCCTAAGAATGTGCAATCTTAGATTCCAACTGGGGACAAGGTTGCACTGCTAAACGTTATAGATCTCTGCAGATAAATTCATTCAATGGAAATATTTTCAGATGTTTGTTGAAAAGAATCGCGGTTGTCGGTCTTTCCACATCTGAGAAATAGATCAGTTTTGTATTTTTGTTTGACGATAGACCTTTTATTCTGTATGAATGCAAGATCGTGAGCATCCTGTTCAGATAATCGGTTCAAATTAACTGAGGCCATTTCTGATCTGCGTTCAGATTAATCTGAACTTACGCAACTTAATTTAGGTAGTAGAGATTTTTGTCTTTATTGTACAGGTGTTCTGACTTAGCGTAAGCTAGTGAATCAGGCATTACCCTAGAGTCAGACATGGTGTGTGTACTATCCGAATTAGGATAAGCTGATATATCAGGCATGATCCCAGAGTCAGACATGGTATGTGTGCTGTCTGGTTTAGGATAAACTGATGAATCAGGCATGATCCTAGAGTAGTACATGGTGCACGTTTTGTTGTTAGTTTATGTGATGCGTTTGGAGAAGCATCGCTCTCATCTTTAAAACTTTATTGTTTTCCATACAATATTTATGTAGAAAATAGGGAGGTACATTGGTCAACCACAACAGAGCCCTGTGTTGTGGTAAGGCATTTATTAAAACTGAAGGGTGCCCGGTCTCCAGAGTCCTGTACTAGCGATCAAGCATCCCCTTGACCATGCTAAGCTATCAGCGTACGTGTCTACCTTAGTTTTGTGTTTTGAACTTGATCTTGGCTTCGATTCTCACGTAAGACCTAACGGCATGGGTGACCCTACCGTTGCAGCTCCTAAGATCATTGAGCCTACTGAGCCCCATCACTGCGTCAAAGTGCCAAGTCCATCGATAGGGTACGATAAATAGTGTACTATACTGTTATATTATTAATAACTTCTGTTACCGTTAATTTTCAACTAACATTATCGTTTGTTTTGAACTAATTATCGCCAACGCAACCCTTTTTATACCAGTGAAAGTTGAGAATTAGTAATTTAAAAAATATTATTTTAAAAAATTAAATAAATGAAAAGGTATTTTCGTACCTTTGATGTTGAGACTAATCTCTTCCTTATTCGCAACCAAACTTTGATTAATTTCTTCTTTAGTGTCATTTTAATGAGGTTTGCAAATTTACCGACATTTTTAATTACCGGTTATACGGTAAAAACTTTTATAAAACGGTTAACCGGCAATTTGCCGAAATAATAAACTTTGAAGCCGCTTTTTCAGTTGCAGCAGTGTGTGCGTTCCTTCGTTCTTTCATTAAACGATTTCTTCTCTTCGATTTTTTAGTTGATGAAAAATTTGCAGCATGATTTTAACGCCATCTACAATTATTGTCATAGAATTCTGAATTCAGAATGAACATTTGAACAAGACATATTCCAAAAAATTTATGAAGTATTTTTCTTTGTTAAGGTTGAATTTTCACATAGATTTTGTTGAAATATTATATTATTCTACAAAATTTGTAAATAAATGTTAATAATAAATACGTAAATAAATATTAATTTATTAACAATTCTATCTCGTAAATAATTTTTTTATGTTTCGATATTTTCTCTTTTTAAATTACGATATTTTTGTCTCATTCTTTTTTTTTTGTTCAGAAAAAAAGTTAAAGTTAAACCAACTCTGATGAAAAAACTGCAGCAGAAAAAATTATCATTTTTAAGGAATCTGATTGGTTTAAAAAAAAAACTGAATGAAAGAACGGACACACTGCAGCAACTGAAAAACCGGCTTAATCAAACTATCTTCAATTATTAGTTTAAGCAAACTATTTTTAACTTAAATTGGCGTGTAATAGTATATAATAATAATAATAATATTATTATTTATTGAAGAAGAAAATTTAAAAATAATTTAAATCTTGAAATTTTTCAAGGTTTTGGTTATTAAAATATTGGCGTATGAAACACGTTGTCTCTAAAGTATTATCATTAAATGTTCGACCTGAGTTTAGTGCAAATCAGACTAGTTGCTGTAAACGCACGCTTGAATTCGACACTTGTTGTTCGTATACCCATACTAATTTATTAAAAGCTTTCTCTAAATATTTGCCACGAATGGAATGTTCTTGGAAAAAGTCAATTTAACTTTTAATAATATATGTGAATCCCTTACTACTTTTCACAAAATGTTTATTCATTTTCTGTTCATTTGTACTTTGCAGCCTTTCTTTTATTGTTAATTCTGAGTTCTGACAATCCTATAATGGACGCAGTTGGTCGATCACTAGAAGTGCATACTTTTGAATTTGAGCTTCCGGTTTCAGATCAATCATTTAAAGCAAAACGTTTAACGAATTCAACAATTTTTTGTATCCATGGCTTTTTTGTTTTAATAAATATTTCAGAGAATGCGTTGCATACTTTAATGGCATTTAACTCATGAAGATGGTGCAAAATATTCGAAAAATATAATTTCTCTTCTTTGATACGTATAAATAACGAGAACTCCTTTAAGTTCCTTACTTATGAATGCTTTTTGTGCACTTATTTAATCTAACACAAATGTTATTATTATATCAGAAACGTATAGATTTACATCGTACAGGGTTCGTTCAGGGATGACTATAAGTTAAATAATGTCACTGTATGAAAAGTTTAAATCAGATTCAATGGCGATTAAACTTTCTAGTATTGCAAAAAGACTACTCGATCTTGAATCTAGAATCAAGTATAGTTGTTTTTTCACCACCTTACCATGTTTTCGTAGATTGTCTTTCTTTATTGGTAATTTGCGAAACATCATAACTTTTCTAATTTTTGCTATTACGAAACTTATTTCATCATGCTGAACATGAACAACCTAAGATGGTACGGCAACTAATACTGCAAAATTTTCTTCGTCTACGAAGGGACTGTTTCTTCAAAATATCTATTTCCCCTGTGTTGGATTAGATTTATGCGACTGGCTCAGATTATTGCAGTGGACTGTATCTTGAATGATTTTTAGTCATTTAAACTGAGAACTGTTGTTTTTACTTTTAATAAAGAGATAATTTCACTTTTAACAAGAAATAAATTGAATACACAACACTTTTAATATATGTATAAATATAATTATTTTTATTTCTAAAGAAAAACACGTCCTTATGATATAATCTTTGTAAGAAGAATGGAACTTAACATAGATTTAACAATAACGAACAAAAAATTAGAAAAATAAACAAAAGATAAAACTGAATTGCCTTATGTAACAAAATTAGGCAAATTTTATATATAACAGTTTAGAACGTAAGTTTTAAACACCCTGCATGAATATTGCTGATGCTTCTTTTATAAAATATAATTATAATCGTTAGCTGAAGGAAATAAACCCAATGATGCTTCGAGTCCGTAGCATAACATCGAAAAATCAAATCGTCGAATCACCAGAAATCACAAAACCGAAAGTTCATACCACCGAATTTCATATCATCGAATGTTCATTACGTCGTAAGCACTAGCTGGTAGGGGGAAAGATAAAAACAATCATAACAACATACAAAGCAATAGGAGAATCTTTTTTAAATTACACTGTTTCCATAAGGACTCACTGAAATAAGTTACAAATAACGCAGTCTTGCGAACAGCAACAGCATGTCATTTGAGGGCTCACCGAGATTGGGGGTATGTAAAATGTTGCCATGCATGGGGGAATGTAACATGTTGCCAGTCAGTCAACATAATGAAATGCTTACCAAACAATATCTATGGGTCTGTCCCAAAGAGCAACACTCTGCAATGACACCTTATCCATGACTACACCACCTAGAGACATAAGGCAGACAACAAAGTGCTTCTTAAATTATGTCAGAAACAACCAAGTCTCTCTTCTTAACATCGACGAGCTTACGTATAAAACTGGCTTAAAAATAATTCACACCAAAGTAATTGGACACAATAAGGAACTACGCCCCAAATTGAGTTTTCTATAGCAAGCCACCACAGATCGCTGCGGAAGAGGTCAAATTACCGTGCAGCACCAGATCCATTCTAGCGCAGTTAAGATCCGATTGGTCACATATCTTAAATAACTACATGAATAAAATTGACCAGAAAATTGTTGACAAGTATCCCTTATGTGAAGACACGCCACATGATGAAGACCACCTAATCAACTGTCCAGAAAAACCAACCAACCTGACGAAGGAAGATTTATGGTTCCGCCCAAGGGTAGTAGCAGAGTTCCGGAATTTGGACTTGGAGCCGGAGGAGTAGCACCGCACCCACCGCTACAACAACAACATGTGATATGTCACGTTCACTCATATGTCAATAGAAGTGAATGGTGTACGCTACAGCCGTAGATCAAATTGAATTTCCAAAATGTATTTCATTTTTAAAATTCTTGGAAATGAACTTCCAAAATGTTCGAAGCTTTGGGTTTCAGTAAATTAAATTAAAACTTTGCCTATAACAAATATATTATTTTATTGTAATCCATTACTAGTTATCTGCAACAAAAAATTGCATGAAATTAATCTAACATCTTTGTTATCTCGTTACCTTAAACTCAGTTAAACTTCGCGGCTTATTTAAATATTTATTGATTTCTGCTACAAAATAGCCTGGTTTATTAGGATTCACCTCTAACCGAATCCTTTGATTGACCTTATGTGAATGATTATCACCCAAAGAAGGAACTACTTTGTCGGCATATTTTTCATTTTGTGTTTCAGTTAACTCTGTTGTTAGATCATTAGTTAAAATCACCTTAAAAAAATCGTAATTGATTATTTGTAATTTGGGTGATCATTATTCATCTACAAATACAGCAACTTACAGCAATTTTTTTAAAACTAATTATTGAATGAAGAATAGATAGAACATTGGATACTTTACATTTTAATGTATGAGATGAATAAATAGTTTTAAAAAGAAACGAAAATGAATCTATAACAATTAATTTGATCTAGAAACAAAAATAATAGGTCTATTTGAATTACAATAAATGTAAAGAAACAAAGCTTATAATGCATACAGGATCAATTTTTTAAATTACCTTTTTGTCGTGCTCACATATTTCCGTAAGTGATTCAATTGTACTAATAAGCTGTTGAATTTCATTCACCGATTTAACGTACACATTACCTAATATGTTTTCGAATGTAAATATATTCATAACATCTGCATATTGAATACTATTTCTATTTAATTTATTCACCAGTTTTTGCATTCTACACAGTGTTCCTCTAGTTATTTCTTCAAATCGTGCCGGCACAAAACCGAACCTAGTATCAATGAAAATTGCTTTGCCATTTAGCCCACCTAAGGCAATAGGTATCTGAACATTAATACAAAGCTGCATACTGTACACAATATAAAAATAAGTTATGAGATTTTTAATAAATATGTAAATACAACTAACCAAAGTTGAGTTTTCCCTGTTCCTGAATTGCCACATAATTCTGTAATGTGTCCTAATGGAATTCCATTTCCTAGAATAGAATCTAAATTTTTACTTAAAGTTAATATTCCAGTAGTTGGTTGTTGTTTATGGTTACAAATTAAATCTAATAAAGTAGTTTTAAACATAATTCGATTTTCAACTAAAGACCATTTTTCTTGTTATTAAATTGAATAGTTTTTGGTTTGACAGTTATGAGATATAGTGACCATGGATAGCGTCAATTAAATCGACTAGGATCAGACCTATCGGAATTATTATGAACTTCAAACATGAATGTTGATAAAGTCGTTGCCACATGATAAAAACTTTACCGGGATTGCTACCTAGCAACGATTTTTTAATTTTTGATTTAAGGAAAACTTGCTTTATTTGGATATTATGCCAAATCTATGGAAGATTAGAATACCGATCGACTAAAATAAACAAAGCTTATTATTAAATTAATTTTAATTGATGATTTTTCCAAAAATCATTTTGTTCGATTTCTACCGCCGACAGAGGGTCTGTTTTTTAATTCAACCGGTGCGCAGTAGTGTAAATTCAGCCTGTGAACTGCGTTTTTAAATAAAACCTGTGTAAACTTACACTGACGTTCTTCGTTTTTTAATTCGATTGGTGTAATACACGGTGTTGTCGAATTTACTGTGAATGGTATGCTCGAGTAAATCGTGTAAATTATAACACAAACAAAAAAATGGCTTCATATGAATTATTTGTTTTATTTATTTGTTATATTATTAGAAATTAATTTATATTTTTAAATATTAGTTACAAAAATAAATCAAACTAAACATTTTAAAATATTAGGGTTTTTATCGGTAATTATTAGTTGAAAATGAAGTTTTCAATATAATCAAAGATAAATTCCTAGTCATGGTTATTGTAATTGCTTTTTCAATAACAATTATTTTAAGTTTGTTTAAAAATATTGTTACAGTTCAAATCAGGTGGTTGAAAGAAACAAATGTCTTAAGAATTAAGGCATGTCCAAACCAAATAAACAAAGTAAAAAAATCAGGTGGTTTGTATTTCGAAAACTTAAAATAATTGTTTTTATATTCAATATCAATTTCGGAGTGACGTGAGTGATCCATTATTAATGAATGAAATTATATTTGTTAAATATAAAAACTTTTTTCCCAACGAATTGTAATCACCTATTACTTTCACTCACTGTTTAACGAAAAATTTTATAAAAACCCTTTAATTATTATTTTTTCCCAAAAGAAATTAAAACAAAAACAAACAGGCAAAACTTCAATTTTATCGTTAATTTTATTTGTATTTCCTGACTAGTTTCGGACTCTATGAAACCATTAACAAAGGATTTACAATTGTTTTTCATTGCACATAAAGATGGTTTTGTGTTGAGTTTAAGTTGTTTTTATTATTATAAAATAATTATTATTATTGTAACAAATTTTAATTCATGATTTATTATTTCTAATATTCATCACATACAGCAACATGCAACTTTAAATTCGTCGTGTAAAAATGTTCCACACTAATCATTGAATAAATATATAAGGAAGTGTCGCTACGTGTACGTACACAAATAATCGGTGAAGCATTAACATTTTTTGTTAAGTTTGCCAATCTGTCAATGTCATTTTATTTGTTTACGTCGTATTTCAAAACAAACTAAAGAGTTTTTTTCTGTATTTTGTTCTTAAAGTATTGAATTGTAATTCAGTTTTATACAAATTAGTATTTAAACTGTTTTTTTTACAAGAATTAATTGTGTTTATACAGTTATTTATTCATAAAAATGGCGTACTGCATCAAAACATGTAAAAAATTGTCAACATTCCAAAGCATTTTGCTGCTAAAATTACAATTATCAGATAAGGATATTTTGATAAAAAATGTTAAAAAAACAATTTAGTATATATTTTTAATATATTTACAATAAGTTTGTGTCACAAAATTAATTATTTTCTAATTTAATTTTTTACTTAATTTCTCAAATGTAAGTTTGCCAAAATGTCAAAACAATTTTGTTAGACACGCCCATTCACAGGGATTGTATAAAGTTATTGTTTGTTATGAAAAATGTGTGTAAAAAATATAAATTTGAATATGATTTAAAGTTTAAACGGATTTGATCTAAAATTTTTAATAGTGAAATATATTGTTCAAACATATATAACCATAAGGATTTTCAATTTAACTACGATGTTTATATATTTATTATTAGTTTATTAGTCGAAGTATGGTTATAAATATAAATTAAAATCGAATTTTTAAACCAATAGACAGTACAAGCTAATTTCGTCAATATTTAGGAACAGTCATCTTTTAAAGTGGGTTTAAAGGTACTTTGGAGTATTTTCAACCTATGCCAATTTCGTTATATTCAAAAAATGGCAACTGTTAGAAAAAACTGAATACGATAGAGATTTTAGATAAGTTTTTTATAGAAGTTAGTTCATAGAAGTTTCCCAGTAAAATTTTTGTTACTAGTATAACAGGTCTTTAGTTTGTTATCATTCATAAGAGTGCGTTAGTGGAAGCAAGAAAGGCATATATCTCTTATAGTGCTACTGCTTATACGCACATACGAAAAAGATCGGAACCATTATATGAGAACAATACATATGGTTTAAACAATTCCCTCTAAGAAAAACGTTACGAAAACGTAAGGAAAGCGAGGTCATATGTTCATACAACACTTCGTAAACGTAACACTAAGGCGAACCGTAAACGTACCGTAGGCGGTAATGTTAGAATAAGAAGAGTGTAGAGAAAATTCCGAGACTTGTGAGTGTATTAGTAGTTCGAAAAGAGTTCGCTGACGCTGTTCGTTTACGTAACATCTAAGCAGTACGAAAACGGTTCGCAAAAAAGTTACGTTTACGCAATGTATGTTTGATATTTAATGTACATATATATTTTAGATTTAAAAAAACAGCTCTCTATTTAAAATGTTTATTTATTATATGTTATATATATTATTTTTTTATTTATATGCATATGTATAAAATTTTTTCAAAATATATTCTATTACTGCTGAATTACCTTTTAGTTTATTTTCGTTGTACCTTGGTTGATGCCTGTAATAAAAATATAACAATTAGAAAATATTTTAGTTTTATAATTTTATTTGTATTAAGCAAATAAACTCACAAAACAAACGAATTTCTAATCTTCCTTTAATCGTTTATTATTTGTTATATCTTACAATAGGTCCAATTGTAAAACACGCCACGCAAAATATCAAAACTACTTTTGGTTAATAAAATTTACCAAGACTCAACATTAAACATGGCGTCGTTTGTTTAATGTACATATTATACAAATTTACTAACACAATCATATAATAATTCCTTACGTTTTCAGTTCGAATGCGTTACGTTTTTTCCGAGTACGCTAAATTTCTTAGAGGGTTGTGTTTTTACGTTTTATGTATATATGTCGCCCATTTAATTTTAATAAAGTGAATTTATAATTAAAGTTATTAATCATATTTAAATTTTTTAAATATAATTAAGGGATTTAAAAAGGTAAGTACCTATATTTATATATAAGTAAATACTCAAATTTTAAAATTAAAAACATTATACATATATAAGTTTCGCATTGATTGGCAACAATCAATAATGACTTTACACTCGTGACTTAGGATGTTGATTAGAATGTTGACTTAGATGTTAACGAAATATTCTCTCATCCTATGAATTCACACATCGTAATATCTAGAAATTTAATACAAAAAATACCAAATAAATACAATTTTCAATATGTAATCATAGATGAAAAATTCAACTTAAGTAAATATGAAAAATGATGAAGTTTCAATTTAGAAATTATCTGAACATCAAAATTAAAATATGTTTCGTCATCGCCGCTTTGGCTAAGTTGTGTAAGACACACGGAATTTGAACAATGTGTCTCTGATGAATGTAGTTCAAATTCTGACACGAAACACAACAAAAAATTTTTTCTAAAGGAATTTTAGAGGAAATGAAAAGTTATTTCGAATTGCAAAATTCAAGTGATTTCCAATATGTACTTAAGCTTAATTGTTCTCAAAAACCAATCTGAAATTAAAAATTCCCTAATGTTGTCTATATTTCCTAACCAAAAATATAACAACATATTGACTTTACGTCAGATATTAAGTTTCGCATTGATTGGCAACAATCAATAATGACTTTACACTCGTGACTTAGGATGTTGATTAGAATGTTGACTTAGATGTTAACGAAATATTCTCTCATCCTATGAATTCACACATCGTAATATCTAGAAATTTAATACAAAAAAAATACCAAATTATACATATATGTTATTCTTTTAGCTTAACCCCATTTCATTTTTTCAGATTGATATATGATAATTAATAACTGTAGTATTATTCTAAATATATATTTAAGAAATATTTTTATATTTATATTTATTTTATTACAGATAATAAAAAACTTAAACAAAATTATTAAAATGTATTTTATTTACAAAAATTCCAATTTCTATACCAAGGTGGTTAGACGATTTAGGTTTACCAAGACAAACTAAAGACATGTCTGACCAGACAAACTAAAGACACGTCTTACCAGACAAACCCTATACATGTTATACAAGACGAGGTGGGACATTTTGTTCGCGCGGTCTTGGGTTTGTCTTGGTCTTGTTACTATAACGCGTTAATAGTAAGTTACTAGTAAATCTGGTATAACACTTTTACTGGGTTTGTAGTTGTCTTGTATTTACTTATATATAAATATAGGTACTTACCTTTTTAAATCCCTTAATTATATTTAAAAAATTTAAATATGATTAATAACTTTAATAATAAATTCACTTTATTAAAATTAAATGGGCGACATATATACATAAAACGTAAAAACACAATTGTTTAAACCATATGTATTGTTCTCATATAATGGTTTCGATCTTTTTCGTATGTGCGTATAAGCAGTAGCACTATAAGAGATATATGCCTTTCTTGTTTCCACTAACGCACTCTTATGAATGATAACAAACTAAAGACCTGTTATACTAGTAACAAAAATTTTACTGGGTAAATAAAAATATTTGCTTAGAGAGAGGTGTTGTTGATGCGGGCACATGAAACCCAGATTAATAGCAGACTGTATTGTGTTAATGTAAATAGGTTGAAACGCACTTGGATTTTTGATATTTATTTATTTCCAATTCATTTTGTTTTAACATTTAATTGAAAATGACACCACCATGTTATTATGAAAAACTCTAAAGCTCGACTGTCAAAATGTAATAAAAACTTTTATCCATATTAAAACTTTAGTTTTATGACAAAAAAATATGAATTTAAATTGGACTCATACAGTACCACATTCAAATTTAAAATAATTCGTCAAAGTAGTATTTCGACAATGACAATAATTTAAGTTTTGAACATATTCCGCGCCTTGAAAGATTGCATCTTTCAACATTCAATGAAACAAATAAATTTGTGATACTGCAACATTATAAAAATAAAAATTTCAATATTGAAGTAAACTAACATTATACAAATTAAGTAATTCAATCAATGTAACAGTCCAATAATGTTGCAAAAAAATCAATAGTACTTTAAATTTACAGGTTAAATATGACTTGCATTAAAGTAATAAATTTAAACTTATACATTAATATATTTAGATATAACCACTTTTTATTTTTGTAGTTTAATAATGAATTCTGTTGAACAGGTAGAACGCAAAGTTTTACTGCTGGTCGTTTGATGATCTTCCCATTTTGCAATTTAATAGACACAACTCGTGTCACACCGTCAGGTCCAGGATGAAGGCTCTCAATTCTTCCCAAAGGCCAATGCATGGTTGGAAGTTCATCCTCTTTTATGATCACTAACATACCCTTTTGAAAATTTGTGGGTCTTGATGATTTTTGACGCTGTTGCAAAGTAGTCAAATAATCCCTTGACCACCGTTGCCAGAAATGTTGTGTAATTTTTTGAATTAATTGCCAACGTTTTAATCGGTTAATGGCTATTTCAGTGTAATCAGGTTCAATCATTGTTAATAACGGACGGCCAATTAAAAAATGTCCTGGTGTTATTGCAGTAAAATCTTCAGGGTCATTTGACTCTGGAAACATCGGACGTGAGTTTAAAATGGCCTCTATTTTTGTCAAAATAGTAGACATTTCTTCAAAATTTAATCTATTTTTTCCAATGATGCGATGCAAATGATATTTTGCCACCTTTACGGCAGCTTCCCACAGTCCGCCCATGTGTGGGGCTCTCGGAGGAATGAATTTAAATTCAATTTGTTGTGTAGCACAGTGATTAATTATATCATCCATTATTGTCTTAATTGAAAACATCTTGTATAATGGTTGTTCACGCATTATCGTGAATTGTTAAATAGTTTACCTGAAAAATCAAAATATTTTAAATTAGAATCAAAACAAAACCAATTAAAGATTTATTTATTATTTATAAAATTATGCAAAACATTACCAAAACAATCCTTTTGAAATGTCAACGAAACTGTCAATTTTGAATTGACGTGTTCGGTATATTTTGATCATTCATTCGATATTTTCAATTTTCACATTGAATTTATGTGTTCGTTATTCTATATTATTAATTCGATAGTTTCGAGATCGTTGGTAAACTTGACAGCTGTGATTTGTAGAGTTTTGGCTTTCTATAAAATGGACTGTTTTGGTAGTTTTGCCCTTTTATTCTTACGAATTTATATCTGAATAGTATAGTCAGTAAAAAGTGTTGTTTGTGTTACCATGTAGTTGGTTGAGTATGAGCTAAGCTCTCTCTTTGTTAGTTTTAAGTAAATTTTAAATATTTTGTATTCCCATGTGTTAAATCAGTAATTGTAAAATTAATAAATGAAGTTTATATAAAGTTGTGTGCATCAGGTCAGTTTTTTAATGTATATATAAATTAACCAAATAGTTTTTTCTTTGTTCTCTGACAAATATTCGTCGAGTGTGCATGCAGTAAAAAACCTCGTATAAGTTTTCATCGATTGGGACGGGTGATGTTTCCATGCATCTTTCATTTCATATGTACATGATTTTAAATCATTATATGAGCTGATATATTTTCATCATTGCATCGTTCATGTCATATGTACATAATTTCAACTATTATATGAGCTGATATTTTCGTCATTACTTCAGTTAATCCTCTCATTTACATAACTTCAAAATATTAAATGAGCTGATATATTTTCATTTCATATGTGCATGATTTTCAACTATTATGTGAGCTGAGACATTTTCATCATTTCATCATTCATTTCATATGTACATGATTTTCAACTATTATATGAGCTGAGATATTTTCGTCATTGCATCGTTCATCTCATATGTACATATTTTCAACTATTGTATGATCTGATATTTTCGTCATTACTTCAGTTAATCATTTCATTTACATAACTTCAAATATTAAATGATTTCAACTATTATATGAGCTGATATTTTCGTCATCACTTCAGTCAATCATTTCATATGTACATAACTTCAACTATTATATGAGCTGATATTTTCATCATTGCATGGTTCATCTCATATGTACATAATCTCAACTATTATATGATCTGATATTTTCGTCATTACTTCTGTTAATCATCTCGTTTGCATAACTTCAATTATTATATGAGCTGAGATATTTTCATCATTGCATCATTCATCTCACTTACATAATTTCAACTATTATATGAGCTGAGACATTTTCGTCATTGCTTCAATCAAACTATATCATATGTACATGATTTTCAACTATTATATGAGTCGATATTAGTCTCTGTATTTCTCTGGGTCTCACATTACCTTGATATTTGCATCACGGTGTTGGAAGTTGATGTGCCAACCAACTCACATCAAAATATATCGTCAAGAAAAAAAAATACAGTCCACCTCTCATCGACGCCGCATCATTTGGTCCTTCGAGCCGGATATATACGCAGCTCGTCTCAAAATAACTTCGGAAGAAAAAAATCAACCAACGTTTTTGGATAATTTAAGGTACCATTTAGTATAATTTATAAGTAACTTAATTATTTAAATTTTCGTCAAATATCATTAGCATTATGCATTTCTCTAGCATTTATATTGTCATTGTTTATTAACACGACTTGCGTGATCATATAATCGTGATTTTTTCGGGACATTCACTACTACGGGGTGTACAATGTCGCTTAGTTGATTGTTTAATTGTCTATGGTGGATGGCTTGTCGGATTGTTTCATTTTATTGACATATTTAGTCTGGAACAATGTTCATCCGTTTTTCTCTTCGGTATTAATTTTCCATAAGGTTAACATGCCGGATTCCCCTTACGAAGACCTCTTGAAAAAACAAAATCGTACAAAATCTCGTCGTACCTGAATGGAATTTGAATTCCAAAATAATTTTGCTGTCGTCGTCAATATTTTTAAAAAATCTTTATACATCTCGTCATACTCTAATGGAATTTGAATTCCAAGATAAATTTCTTATTTCCGTTAATAATTCAGTTCGTCGTACTTTAATGTAACTTGAGTTTCATATAATTGTTGTCTTCGCTAATATTTTGAAAATCGTTAATTATTTTTCGTCGTACCTTGTTGGAATGCGATTTTTCGTTAATAGTTGGAGTCACTATTCGTTTTCGTCGTACTTAGTAGAATGTGATTTCCAGATATAATTGTTGTCATCGCTAATATTTTGAAAATCGATATTTATTTTTCGTCGTACCTTGTTGGAATGCGATTTTTCGTTAATAGTTGGAGTCACTATTCGTTTCGTCGTACTTAGTAGAATGTGATTTCCAGATACAATTGTTGTCTTCGTTAATATTTTAGAAAATCATTCTGTCGTATTTTTAAATCATTCGTCGTACCTTATTAGATTAATTGTTATTTTTAGGATTCTGTTATATTATGTATTATATTCATCGGATTCTAGTAAATTAAATAGCATATTCATCGGATGTTCCAATATTAAATTACCAATTTATTCATCGGATCATTTCAAAATCACCGTTTTTAGGTGTGGAGTAATTAATTATTTAATCCACATCGTTCGTCAATCAACATGGAAGTTTTGATATTGGTTTGTCCAACATTCGCTGGTATTTGGATGTGTTAGCTTCCTTAATTTTTCGTCGTTCTCCTTGTTGCTATCATAATTCCAACAGATGTTCACTCTTGTCTCATTCTTCGTTGCCTTGGCAGAGTGTCTCTCACAGCCCACCTTCGTCGTATAGTCGTTGAGACAAAATCAAACAAATTTCTTTAATGTAAATTAGCTCTGACCTTGCTAATAGGCTTACATGCTTCATTTGTAGTAATTGGTTATTCGTCATATCTTACTAGAATTCGTTTCTCAAGTTAATGTTCATTAATAGTTGGAGTCATTATTCGTTTCGTCGTACTTAGTAGAATGTGATTTCCGAATAAAATTGTTGTTCGTTTATATTTTAGATATTTTTCTCGTACGTTTCGCCGTAACCCTTCATCGTATTTTATTAGTTTGATTGTTATTTTCTTAGGAACCTGTTAAATTATTTTATACCCATTAAATTCTAGTAGATTAAATACTATTCATCGCATGTTACATTATTGAATTACCAACTCATTCATCAAATCCTGTCAAATTCATCGTTATTAGATGTGAAATAATTAGTTATTCAATTCACATCGTTCATCAGTTAACATGGAAGGTTTTATATTGGTTCGTCGAACATCCGCTGGTATCTGGATGTGTTAGCTTCATTAATGTTTCGCCGTTCTCCTTGTTGCTATCATAATTCCTACAGATGTTCGCTCTTGTCTCATTCTTCGTTACCTTGGCAGAGTGTGTCTGACAGCCCACTTTCGTCGTATAGTCGTTGAGACAAAATCAAACAATGTTTCCAATGTTAACCAATGTGTCCTTGCAAAATGGCGAACATGCCTCATTTGTATTTAGTAGTATTCGTCATTAGAATTCGTTTTAATTCAATATTTGGTAGTTAATGGTTCGGTAGTATCTTAAGCCGTTATAGGTTTAATTATAATTTAATAAAATGTTTGTCTTCAGTAGGAATTAAAGTCATTAGTTATTTTCACGCGTCTTTCGTCTAGTTTATGTTACAAACCGAAAATGATTTCGTTTGAATTAGAATTTTATATTTTGTCATTTCCGTCTGCCAAATTGATAATTCAGGTTGTAGCACCGAGCTTTAATCGTTGACATTTAACTTTTGCAGGCCTCCTCTATTAGCTAAAGATGCGTGCTCAAATGCAACTGACAAATGGTTCATATGCATGTTCGCGTGTTTCGTCTCAAAGCAGTCCAGTTGGAAATCGGTATCAACTCATCAGCTGATCCTTTTAGAACTTGGTTTCGTCGTATGTATGGTATCACGTAGCGGATTGTGATGTTTTTAAAAATTCTGCTTCCACAACATTGCCAACTTCATTGAAGCTCGTAATCTTCAGCAAATCCAACAAGCAGCATTCATGTGGTCTACTCTTCGTCACAGAGTGTGTCCGACAACTCAATTTCGTTGTACAATCGTTGTGTCATTCTAAATTGAGCCTATTGTCATTTCCATTAACCCAGCTGAATCCATTCTGAAAACGCTCAGTAGCACGAATCAGCGTAATCTCACATCTTGATGTTGAAGATTTGCAGCAGTTTGTTGTATCAAGTAATTACAAACTAGTGGTGGTTTATATTTCACTAATTAATATTTGCAATCGTCCACGTAACTCAAGCAACAATGTTCTGCGACGAGTCTGTTCAGTCTGACAAGTCACTCACCTCAACTACAGTGATCCCTGAATATTCATACACTTAAAATTTACTTTAGTTGCTGTCCGTAACTGGTTTTAATGGATTACGTAATTGCAACCATGTCGCAGCCTGGACCGTTTCATTTTGTTAAAGTAAATACTTTAAGGTCGCCAGTATGTTCACGCATTATCGTGAATTGTTAAATAGTTTACCTGAAAAATCAAAATATTTTAAATTAGAATCAAAACAAAACCAATTAAAGATTTATTTATTATTTATAAAATTATGCAAAACATTACCAAAACAATCCTTTTGAAATGTCAACGAAACTGTCAATTTTGAATTGACGTGTTCGGTATATTTTGATCATTCATTCGATATTTTCAATTTTCACATTGAATTTATGTGTTCGTTATTCTATATTATTAATTCGATAGTTTCGAGATCGTTGGTAAACTTGACAGCTGTGATTTGTAGAGTTTTGGCTTTCTATAAAATGGACTGTTTTGGTAGTTTTGCCCTTTTATTCTTACGAATTTATATCTGAATAGTATAGTCAGTAAAAAGTGTTGTTTGTGTTACCATGTAGTTGGTTGAGTATGAGCTAAGCTCTCTCTTTGTTAGTTTTAAGTAAATTTTAAATATTTTGTATTCCTATGTGTTAAATCAGTAATTGTAAAATTAATAAATGAAGTTTATATAAAGTTGTGTGCATCAGGTCAGTTTTTTAATGTATATATAAATTAACCAAATAGTTTTTTCTTTGTTCTCTGACAAATATTCGTCGAGCGTGCATGCAGTAAAAAACCTCGTATAAGTTTTCATCGATTGGAACGGGTGATGTTTCCATGCATCTTTCATTTCATATGTACATGATTTTAAATCATTATATGAGCTGATATATTTTCATCATTGCATCGTTCATGTCATATGTACATAATTTCAACTATTATATGAGCTGATATTTTCGTCATTACTTCAGTTAATCCTCTCATTTACATAACTTCAAAATATTAAATGAGCTGATATATTTTCATTTCATATGTGCATGATTTTCAACTATTATGTGAGCTGAGACATTTTCATCATTTCATCATTCATTTCATATGTACATGATTTTCAACTATTATATGAGCTGCGATATTTTCGTCATTGCATCGTTCATCTCATATGTACATATTTTCAACTATTGTATGATCTGATATTTTCGTCATTACTTCAGTTAATCATTTCATTTACATAACTTCAAATATTAAATGATTTCAACTATTATATGAGCTGATATTTTCGTCATCACTTCAGTCAATCATTTCATATGTACATAACTTCAACTATTATATGAGCTGATATTTTCATCATTGCATGGTTCATCTCATATGTACATAATCTCAACTATTATATGATCTGATATTTTCGTCATTACTTCTGTTAATCATCTCGTTTGCATAACTTCAATTATTATATGAGCTGAGATATTTTCATCATTGCATCATTCATCTCACTTACATAATTTCAACTATTATATGAGCTGAGACATTTTCGTCATTGCTTCAATCAAACTATATCATATGTACATGATTTTCAACTATTATATGAGTCGATATTAGTCTCTGTATTTCTCTGGGTCTCACATTACCTTGATATTTGCATCACGGTGTTGGAAGTTGATGTGCCAACCAACTCACATCAAAATATATCATCAAGAAAAAAAAATACAGTCCACCTCTCATCGACGCCGCATCAATGGTGATAATTCATTTTTTGCACCATGGAAATTAGTTCCATTATCGGAGTGTATCGTTTTACAAAGTCCACGACGCGATGTAAATCTTGATAATGCAGCAATATATGCCTTGGATGATAAATCAGAAACAAGTTCGATATGGACGGCCTTGGTTGCCATGCACACAAAAATTGCTACGTATGATTTAATAGATGTTTTGCGATTGATTCGTAATAGTACTGGTCCAGCATAATCCACACCCACATTTAAAAATGGGTGCACTAAATTAACCCTATCAATGGGTAGATCACCCATGAATTGATTTATAAAATTTGGTTTTTGTTTGATGCATGAAATGCAGTTTCTTGTAATATTTCGTATAACATCCTTAGCTCCGATTGGCCAATACTTTTGTCTTACAATGGACAGTAATGTTTGTTGACCAACGTGAC
This sequence comes from Diogma glabrata, assembly GCA_963693315.1. Taxonomy (NCBI): domain Eukaryota; kingdom Metazoa; phylum Arthropoda; class Insecta; order Diptera; family Cylindrotomidae; genus Diogma; species Diogma glabrata. The sequence goes on along the minus strand of OY856187.1, from coordinate 257,277,440 downwards.
CATGTTTCGAATGTAATTGTTGTATTAGAATTTTTGTAAATTGATGATGTTTCGGAAGTACTATTTGATGCTTAGTATCGAAAGATTCTGCAGAGTTTTTTATTCTTCCTCCCACTCTAATTATATTGTCCGTATCTAAAAATATATTTAATGACAATAATATTGATTTTAAGTGTATACCTTTTTGTTGTTGAAGACAATTGAGTTCATCATTGAAAGCTTCCCTTTGAACTATTTTGATAATGCTTTTTAAGCTCGTCGCTAACTCAAAAACTGTTAATTGACTGGTTTGATGATCAAATTTATTTGTTCTACAGTTTTTAACAAATCTTAGAACATATGCTATCACTCGTTGAAATTTCGATAATGAGCTATATTTTCTCATTATATCCCAATCAGTAGACTTGTTATTAATAATTAGAGATATGGTTGACTTCATTTCTGGTAACACCGTGTCACCCGGAATATTCAATGAAGGCCAGGCATTTTCATCCATTTTCAGGAAGTGTGGACCATGCCACCATTTGTCACAATCATTTAATTGGTTAGGCATTAATCCTCGAGATATGATGTCTGCCGGGTTATCGTTGGTAGAAATGTGTCGCCATTCAGATATATTTGTTAGATCTTGTATCTCTGATATACGATGTGACACAAAGGTTTTCATCTTATTTGGTGGTGCTCGTATCCATCCTAATACTATGGTGGAATCGGACCATAATATGGTTTTGTCGAAAACAATTTGCATTGCCCCCTTGACCTTTGATATTAGTTGTGCCAACAACACTGCACTGCAAAGTTCTAATCTTGGTATCGTTATAGTTTTTAATGGTGATACCCTAGATTTTGAACATAATAATGAAGCAGAACTGTTGTTATACATGTCAACCGTTCGAACATAAACACAAGCGCCATATCCAATTTGTGACGCGTCACAAAAACCATGCAATTGTATATATTTGTAATTACAAAAATTGATCACGCACCTGGGTACTTCAACCTTTTGAATAGATTGTAATTGATTTTTGAATTCACTCCATTTTCTGAAATCTTCTTCTTCAATTGGATCATCCCAGTTGACATTTTTCTGCCATAATGTCTGTAAAATAGACTTTGCTGTTAGTATAATTGGGCCAGCAATGCAAATAGGATCGAATATACGTGCAATATCAGATAATATTGATCGTTTTGTTATTGTTTCATTTGATGAAGTGATACTCGAGGAAATTAATAGTTTGTCAGATAATGGCTGCCAGGTGAGTCCCAATGTTTTAACCGATTGTTCATTTGAAAATACTTTTAATACTTGATTATCTTCTTTTGGAATGTTATTAAGTAGTTCTGGTGTGTTGGTGGCCCATTTATGTAGTTTAAAGCCGCCTTGATCCAACATTTGTATTAGTTGACCTTGTAGCTCAATTGCTTCTTTGATTGTATTGGAACCAGACAAAATATCATCCACGTAAAAATCATTTCTTGTAGCTTCTGCTGCCATTGGAAACTTGGTTTCTTCATCGTCAGCCAATTGATTGAGTGTTTTCGTTGCTAAGTATGGCGCACATGCCGTGCCATACGTTACTGTTCGTAGAAAATAAGTTTTGACTTCTTCGGAATTATTGTTTCGCCAAAATATTTGTTGCAAATTGTGTTGTTTTTCATCCACCAGTATCTGTCGATACATTTTATTGATGTCTGCTGTGAATGCATAACGGTGTTTTCGAAAACGAACTAAGATTTCAAAGAGTTCTTGTTGAACTGTTGGACCTGTATTTAAAACATCATTTAGAGATAGTCCAGTGTCTGATTTCGCTGATGCATCGAAAACGACACGCAATTTCGTGGTGCTACTTTCTGGTTTAAGCACTGCGTGGTGTGGTAAAAAATATTGAATTTGGTTGTTATCATCATTTGGTTTTGATTGGTACATATGATCAAGATTGATGTAATCCTTCATAAATTCTGAATACTGTATACGAAGCTCAGAGTTATTCGCTAATTTTTTCTCCAAATAGGAAAATCTTTGTAATGCTGTTTGTTTATTGGTACCTAGTTTATCTATGGTTGATTTTGTTGGTAATGTTACGATATATTTGCCATCTGGTTGACGTCGATGTGTGTCTTCAAAATGCCTTTCGGTTTGTTTTTGTTCAACTGTCATACTTGAAAATTGTGAACAATTTTCAACTTCCCAAAATTTTTTGATTTGCTTGGTTAGATCACAATCACATTCGTTTACTTCACAAACTTGAGAATGATACACGTTTGTTGAACTTGGTGAATTATTCATGTTTAATTTACCTGCTACAACCCAGCCAAATTCCGTTTCATGTAGTAGCGGTAAATTATCACTGATGTTTAGTTTGTTGTGTGATAAACTTTCAAAAAACACTTCAGCACCTAATAACAGATCTATTTGCTGTGGTATATTAAATTGAGGATCTGCAAGTTGAATCCCAGGTGGGAACTTGAAATCTTTGATGTTAAAATTTGCTGCTGGTATGTTTCCTGAAATTCTTGGTAGAATCAAGAATTCTATTTCGCGTTTGAAGTCACTGAATCTGGATTTGATTGTTGCATGAAACTTAGATTTGACAACCGCTGACTTTTGAGCAATCCCAAGAATTGGAATGTTGACACATTCTTTTCTCGCTTTCAGTAATTGTACTACGTTTTCTGTGGCGAAATTTGATTGCGACCCTGAGTCTAGCAGGGCTCGGCAATGATGTGAATTTCCTTGATCATCGTAAATTAGTAAGACAACTGTTGATAATAAAATTTGTTGCCCAGTTGTAACGTGAGAACATGTAGATGGTTGATTATCACTTGACGAAGATTGCACGGTATCAGACGGTTTTGTTGTATTTGACCATTTTCGATGATTTTCATTTAAATTGTGGTTGTCATCATGTAACAACGTATGATGACGTAAGGAACAACGTTTGCAACTACGAGAACCACATGTTGACACTGAATGTTTGTCACTGAAGCAATTGACACAAAGACCTAATTGTTTAATTTTTTCACATTTTTCACGTACACTTAGATTTAAAAACTTGAAACACTGGTTTATATAGTGTTTATTATTACACATTTTACATTTAATTTCTAATTTTTCACTGCTAAGAAAGGTATTGATTTGTGGCTTTTGGTTGCTGTTGTTTTTATAGTTGTAAGTAAATTTTTTTGAATTAGAAATGTTTTCATTATTGTGGCTTTGACGCACATTTGAAATTTTTGACTTTTCTATGTTCTCTAATGTATAACATCTGTTTTGTAGAAATAACAGCATATCATCCCATTCGGGAATTTCGTCGATTTTTATCCTCATTTCAAAAAGCTTGCGAGTTTCTGTGTCAATTTTGTTACTAATTAAATGTATTAAAAACATCTCTGACATTTTGTCCATTTTTATATTGACCGAGTTTAAGATTCTTAAATTTTTCACCACGCAGTTTAATAGATTTCGTAGCTCGCTGGAGGATTCTTTTGTTATATTTTTTGATTCAAAAATCTCGCTTATGTGTTTTTCTATAATGATGCGCTTGATTTCGTATCTTTTAATTAAGGCAGACCACAATGAGGTAAATGTATCACTTGGTGATTGTAATGTTGCTGCATCTCGTTGTAGTGACGCTTTTAAGTAATGTAGTTTTTCGATTGAGGTTAAGTTGTAAATTTAAAGTAAAAGCTGTAAATTTTTCCTTAAAATTTATCCACTCCTCGTAATTACCATTAAATGTTGGCAATGGTATGTCTGGAAGGTTAATCTTGTTGGCTTTATTTGGTTGCGCTTCTGGAGTTGGCCGTTTTTCAATCGTCACCCCAATTGAATTGAGCTTTCTTTTTATTTTTATAACTGTTTCGTCATATTTACTTTCGAAATCTTGAACATTTTGAAGAATTGCATCGATGTTGTTGTCTTTCATGGTCGAAAGCGCTTCTTCTGTATTTTGGTAGTGTTCATCTTTGATTGCTGTTAAACTTTTCAGTTTTTCATTGAGTGATATCTCGTCTTCGTTATCCAGATTTGCTGAATGAATTCTGTCTAGTCGTTGGTTAATTACGACTTTTTTGTTCTCTGTCTTGAGAACCTTTGACATTTTGTTTGAGGTTATGTTTTATTTGTTGTAATTTGAATAGTTTTAAATATTAATGTTATAATATTTAATTGATATAATTCATCACCTTTTTAATTGGAATTGAAATGTATTAGTATTATTAAGGTAGATGATTACTAACTTGATTGCTATGATTATTTTAGATTTTTGTTTCAGCCCATTTATTGCAGCACATGTGATGACTGTTGTGCTTTTTGATTAATTATCCGGTTTTTTGAGGACCAAAAATGTTGTTGATGCGGGCACATGAAACCCAGATTAATAGCAGACTGTATTGTGTTAATGTAAATAGGTTGAAACGCACTTGGATTTTTGATATTTATTTATTTCCAATTCATTTTGTTTTAACATTTAATTGAAAATGACACCACCATGTTATTATGAAAAACTCTAAAGCTCGACTGTCAAAATGTAATAAAAACTTTTATCCATATTAAAACTTTAGTTTTATGACAAAAAAATATGAATTTAAATTGGACTCATACAGTACCACATTCAAATTTAAAATAATTCGTTAAAGTAGTATTTCGACAATGACAATAATTTAAGTTTTGAACAGAGGACAGCTTTACAAATCTGTATTCGTAAAGATGTGTTCATTTGTATTGCTGGTAATGATGTTAGACTGTTGTTAGTGTGATACTATTGCTGAAGATGATGGCACACAATTTTGCTTTTATGTATTTAATGTTTAAAAATATCGAGAAAAAAATTATTAAAATAAAATCAACAAAATATATAACTTATTCATTATCTTTTATTTAAGTAGGAAATGGGTAAAAATATATTTTAAGACAAATTTTTCCTAAAACAACGATTAGTTTAAACGAGAAATAAATAAAATTTTGAATAAAATCTACTTATTTCAAAGAACAGTTCATACTGCCTCCTAAGTTATGTTTGTGTAACTATATATACGAATTATACACAGTACCACCCTACGATTAAATACAAACACCATCAAACGCACCAATACTACAAATTAGATGCTTCACTCAAAAAGTCTAGTTACTTTTCCTTAGATATTTATTCAAGGACACTAATTAAAATAACAGGCTGATTCTGACATACCCTCATAGATGTAAAAATAGTCATAACAAAGACTTTTCTCTTAGCTAAGACCAGAACCTCTTAAATGCGATTCTGTATGTAGTCACAACTGTGAGATGTCAAAAAAAACTTCTTAACGTAAGACCATCAAACATGGGGTACGTTCCGAAACTTTACTATAGCTAAATATTTAATGCACCAATCAAATCACCGCATTAAAATATTTAATAACTATAGTTAAAAAATTTCTGAACGACGATCATTAAGTAAAATATTAAATACACAAATACTAATACAATCTGTTAAAATCGTATGTCAGAATAATTATTTCATAAAATGTTTCAATTGAATAAAATTAAAACCGAAAAAATTAAAAACTAAGATAGAAATTACTAACCATATTGATATAGAAAACTTGCATTTCATCCAGAATTTGAAAAATATATATGCTGCAATTTCAAATTAAATTGAACTGTCAATTTGAAATCGTTAAATTTTAAGTAATGCTTATGTATATGTGTATTTCATTTTTAACTCTACTCGAGAGCACATCTAATTTTTTAATAAATGTGGGTGGGGCGTAGTGTGTTTCTGAACGCAAACAGCTGTCAAATAGTTAGATATTAACTTTTCTATTTCGTTTCTGAACGACCGTATTTAAATATTATTTAAATATAGTTAACTATTTTTTTTTTTTTTTTTTTTTTTATTCAAAGTTAGGCATGTTTAGTGTTAATTATAACAAATTATAAATTAACGTCTCTGAATATCCGAAGATACCATGCCAACTAGGGATAAGAATGGAATAAAAATTAAGATTCTCTGAGAAATTTATGAACGTTAACTTTAAAGCCTTGAGGATTAAATTCATCAGGAAAAACCCAGGAAGGTAAGGCATTCCAAAGATGAGAGACTCTGTTGAAAAAGTCACGTTGGAAGGCTACAGTTCTTCACCTAATTATTTGTACTGTAAAGGGATGCGCTGCTACGTTTGCTCTGGTGTGACGCGAAAGGTTTGCTGATTTAGGTAAAATCGATTTGATCTCTTCAGAAGCTCGCTCATCCATAATATATTTATAAAATATAGTCAAATCAGCAACATTTCTTCTGTGCTGCAAGGAATCAAGACCGTTAGTAAGACTTGGGTTACCAATGAGTTTAATAGCTCTACGCTGTACAGAATCAAGGCAGTTGAGACTACTCAAGTAAGCTCCACCCCATATGTGAGAACAGTATTCCATGCAGGGACGTATAAAAGATTTATAAACTAAAAGAAGTTGTTTGCTATCGAAAAACTTACGACATCGCCCCAAAAATCCTAACTTTTGAACAGCATTCTTAGCCAGATTAAAAATATGAGAATTCCACTTCATATTATTTTCAATCTCAACTCCTAGAAGTCTGACAGACTCATTCTCTAAAAGATTTTTGGGGCCAAACGTTAATGGAAAAGGATTGGGTGTCGTTATCCTAGAAAAATGACAAACCTGTGTTTTGCTTGTATTGAATTCAACACTGTTAGCAATACCCCAATCCATAATTGTTTTAAGATCAGTGTTAAGGGAATCTATCAACTTTGATCTACACTCACTAAGCGCTAAGGGTGTATATAATTTAGGTGCTTCATGAGACGCATGAAGCGTGCTGTCATCAGCAAAACTATGTATAGGATGAACCGTTGAGTCCAACAAATCATTAATATAGATAAGAAAAAGAGTTGGTGACAAAGCGGAACCCTGAGGAACTCCTGCATTAGTTGAAAAAGTATTCGATGATACACCGTCAACATTGACCCGAAACTTTCGATCAGATATAAAGCTCTGTGTCCAAGATATAAGCTGCTCGTCTAAACCATAGGATCTCAATTTGCATATAAGGTTGTTATGCCAAACTTTGTCAAATGCCTTGGAAATATCAAGAGCAACACCGAATGTTTCTCCAAAGTTTTCAAGCGACTTGTTCCAGATATGAGTGACAAAAGACAGCAAATCTCCCGTCGCTCTTCCTTTTCGAAATCCATATTGTCTCTCATTAATTAATTTGGAAGACTCTAAGAAGCTCATTAAATTAAAATTGACATATTTCTCAAAAATTTTAGCAACTACCGATAAAATTGAAATGGGTCTGTAATTCGTAGGATCAGTCTTACTGCCCTTTTTTGAAACTGGCTGTACACTAGCCATTTTCCAAATTTCAGGAAAAATTCCTTTCTTATATGACAAATAGAAGATTTTAGTGAGGATTGGTGCTAGCTCCCTAGCAAATGTTTTAAGTATAATCGGAGGAATAAAATCAGGGCCTGTTGCCTTGTTAGTATTGATTTTTAAAAGCATTTTTCGAACAATGTTTTTCCGAAAAATTATCCGCCTCATTTTATAAGAAACTTTAGAAATAGGTTTAGGTTGGAAATTAGGTTCTTTTAAAGTAGAATTTAAAGAGAAATAATGCCCAAGCAAATTAGCTTTCTCTTTTGGATCAATGATAGGGACATCTCTATTAACAAGAGGCGGTAGGGAAGATTTACAAAAGTTGCTTTGGACAGCCTTTGCGGCTTTATAGAAATTGCGTGAACCAGTCGGATGTTCTGCGAATTTAGATGCTTTTTTCCTATTAAATAGATGTTTCTCTTCATCTATTAACTTACGACATAAATTTCTCTCTTTACGGTACTGTCTAAGGTTTTCATCGGTTTTGTTTTGATTATACTTTCGAAAAGCCTTTTTTTTAACTTTTATAGCTTTTTTGCATTTACTAGAAAACCATAGATCAGTTTTTGGAATGATCAATTTATTAGGAATAAATCTGTGCATACCATCAATTACAGTTTCAGAAAAATTTGATGCAGCTATGTCTGGGTCTTGGCCGGTAAGGCAATAGCGTTTCCAAGGAAAACATCTAAAAAAACTTTTAAGTCCTTGCCAATCCGCAGCTTTGTAATCCCAAACATTGCGAGGATTCGCTTTAAATTGTTTTGGAATTTGTATATTTAGTTGTGTGGAGATCAAATTATGATCTGAACCACCCAATGGTTCTGATATTTTAAATTGAACCAGATATGGATCGTTTGTCAAAAATAAATCAAGTAAATTACTACTTTGACCAGGAATGTCAGGAACTCTGGTTGGCAGGTCTATTATTTGAGTAAAATTGTGATAAAGAGCAAACAACTCAGCCTGTCTACCAACCTCGTCAGTTTTAGAACTGTGTGTAAGCCATTCTTTATTGTGGACATTAAAATCTCCAAGAACTATAAACTTTGCATTAGGATACTCAACCAACCTATCTATCTTCTCAGATAAGTCATGAAATAAATTAGAGTTCTCAGGTGAATTAGGTGAACGGTAAAGTCCAAAGACAAACAGCGTTTGACTTGGGCAACTAATTTTTAGTGACACCATATTGTGAAATTTTGCATTTAATTCAAATTTATTTAATCTCATCTCTTTTAACTATAATAAAGATTCGGAACGTACCCATGGTCATCATAATAATTAAAGTTTCATTTTATTTATTTGAATTCTTGTATGAAAAAATATATTAATAAAGGATAAAATATTAATTATGAATTATATTTATGTAATTATTTTAAAATTTATAATAATTATCTATATTTTATTATAGTTTGAATCAAAATTATAAAACAAAATAGATATTGATATTGATTTTAAATAAAATGGCGATTACAAATTTCATATTTGCAATATCAAACTTTGACGTCTCATGTTGTTTTATGAAAATTTTGCAAATTTTATATAAACTTTAAGATAAACAATCATTCATTTCTCACAAATTTATTGCAAAATAGTTAATAATTAATATATGGTATAATTTTATATCATTTGTATATAAATTATTATAAAATAAAATATGTACATTTTTGATGTTAAGATTGATATTCACTAAAATGAGTAAAATGGCGATTGAATATTTTCACAAACAAAAATTATTAATACCTTAAAAAATTTTCTAAAAGATAAACTTGATTCTTATAAAAAATTATTATATAATATACCATAATTCTTAATAATAATTTATATGGTATTTTAATTTGTATTTAAAAAGAAAATATGATATTTTATAATAATTTTGTTTACAAAAATAGCCGTTTGAATGATCTCCAAAATTTACTTGTAGAGTTATTATGAGGTTTTTTATGACAACGTTCTCAGAATCGCAATTAAGATATTCCTCTTAAAAAAAATTGTCATAACAAAAATAATTATAGTTAAGACCTCTTAACTCAGAATCGGCCTGTAAGTTCGGAATAATTTCGCTCCGAATTAATAATTAAGCCGTTGCCACATGACAAAAATTTTTGCCGGATTGTTAGCAACGATTTTCTAATATTTGATTAAACGAAAACTTGCTTTATTTGGATATTATCCCAAATGTATGGTAAATTAGAATACTTATCGATTAAAATAAACAAAGCTTATTATTAAATTAATTTTAATTGGTAATTTTTCCAAAAATCATTTTGCACGATTTCTACCGCCGATAGAAATAAAAGAACCGTTCCTAAATCTCCACTGATTTATTGGAGAATTATGAACGATCTTTGTAGAATTATGCCCGATTTTTTTTATCGTTCGGATTTAACCTCACATCGTGGTATTTTTCATTTTGAAATTTTATGGTTTTGTGATTGTTTATAATTTACGTTGAGTTTGTTTTAAATTAAAATTTTAGGAATATAATTACATTCATAGTAAAAATTTTCATTTCATATTCAATATAGGTAACAATTCATATTTTATTTTGCAAACTGTCAGTTTTAGTGTTGTTGTGTTGTAAATATCACCGATAAATTTTTTGTTCATGTGACACATTTTACTTAAAACAACCGAATTCGTTCGTTTATATTTTGCATGTGGCATGGCTTTTAAAAAACAGACCCAGAAATAAAAAATCGTTCATAAATCTCAACCGATTTTTTGGAGCATTATGACCGATTTTTATAGAATTATGAACGATTTTTTTATCGTTCGGATTTAACCTCACATCGTGGTATTTTTCATTTGGAAAGTTTTTGTTTATATGATTGTTTATAATTTACGTTGAGTTTGTTTTAAATTGAAATTTTATAAATATAATTACATTTATAATAAAAAATTTTTATTTCAAATTCAATATAACAATTCATATTTTTTTCTAAACTGTCATTTTTAGTGTTGTTGTTGTAAATATCGCTAAAAAAATTTTTGTTCATGTGGCACATTTTACTTGAAACCACCAAATTCGTTCGTTTATATTTTGCATGTGGCATCAAGCATATGGCTTCAAGTCTCCACCGATTTTTGGAGTATTTTGGTATTTGGCATTTCATTTTGGAAATTTTTGTTTATAATTTACGTTGAGTTTGTTTTGAATTAATATTTTATACATAAAATATTGGCAATCATAATAAAAATAATCATTTAAAATTCAATATAACAATTTATGGTTCTATGATAAAATATCACGCAAAAAATCACACACGAAAGAATATCACGTCAAAAATATCACAGCGAGAAAATCACACTCCATGAAAATATCACATAACGAAAATATCAAATTTCGAAAATATCACATCCTAAAATCACACGCGAAAAAATATCACATCCTAAAATCACACGCGAGAAAATATCACATCCAAAAATCACACGCGAAAAAATATCACATCCTAAAATCACACCCAAAAAAATATCACGTAAAAAATTTTATTGTAAAAAAACACAATGTCCGTATATAAAATAAAATTTTTTGAAGTACTCTAACTAAGCTACGAAAGATTGCGTATTGTATCGTATTTGACTTAGTGAAAAACGTTTTCAACAACTTCACGTTATAGTCCTATAACTCAACATTAAGTAAAAACTCTTGGATATGTTCATCACAGAACTACATCTGTTTGTGTTAGTCATTGGCCATGCAATAAATATCGCAGTCTTCATTTAAAGTCAATTCTACCAATGAAAATCAGATTGTACGAGAGTCGCTGATCACAACCATAGCGCAAAAAACTATTAGGGCCAAGCTCATAAGCTAGTTAATGAGATAAAGCAAGCAATGGCCAATCCTGGAGTTTCAACTCATCTCACATTTGCAATTGGGATGGCTCAAACTTCGAAAGGTGTGCTCTACCAAAAAAAAATTCACTAGCTTGACGCTTATAGTACGCCAACAGTAAAACAAATGGAAATTCTCTAGCCTATCCGAGAGATATTCATATTTTAATATTTGAAAAATATAATATGGTATTATAAGATTCAGGAATTGATAATAATTCTTTTTGCTCATACAACTTCTACAGATTTGTAACTAATGATTGTTGGCTTGCAGATGGAACATTGAAAGTGGTTCCAGAAATATTTTAATTTTTTTTCTAAAGGGTTTCTAAATATCCGATCTATTTGATTATCCGGATATCGAATACATAAACAATAAATTATCCGGATAATCCGGATATCCGGATAATTAAACAATAAATAAAACATGATTTTTATTTTGCGGTATTTAAATTATTTATGTATATTTTTCGTGTATCTATATTAATTAATTTTTATACATAGTCACAAAATAACAAAAATAGTCACAAATCATAAAATAATAAAATTATTGATAAATTTAATTAAATCAATGAAGTTATTGATGCATTTTTAAAAATGCATATTTTAGAAAATATATTGCATTAATTAATTAATGATTGCAATGTCTTGAAATTGAGTCGAGTTCTAATTTTTGTCCTGGTGAGACCAGCAATTGAAATACGCGCTCCGTTGCTTTCGATGTAGGTTTTATTGGTTATAATACGCGATATAGAATATTTAAATTATCCGTTCTTTTTTTATAATTATTTAAATAAATTAATTCTTTTTTAACAATATGGAGCTTTCTTCATTCTGCTTCTCAACATGAGTAATTGAAGTAACAGCTTTCTCAACTTCTTTCTACAGTCATGATTTCTTATACAAACTTTACTATTTAGACTTTTTTCATCTTCACTTTCAATAGTAATTTCTTCACAGAGTCATTATTTAGAAGCACAGCCCTCATAAACTTTAAAAAACATAGCCAACACTTCAGATTTTATTGACAGGGCCACAAGTTCTTAAAACATTTTTTTTTTTAAAAATTAATATAATATTAAATAAATATTAGTAAAATATCTTTACACTGCAGATTCACGAAGTGTTTCATAAAATATTCAATGATTACAATTTTCAAAACATTAAAGTTGTCAATAAATTTTTAAAACTTGTACTGCACTAACAAACTTTGCAACGCAACTTGAATATTTATTTGAACTTTGCACGCAATTTGATTACTTTTTTACAAAATAAAGGGTTTTTTAATATTCGGATAATTGCAAAAAAGTATCCGGATAATCGAATAGTCAAAATTCGTCGAATTATCCGGATAATTCGATATCCGGATATCCGGATTAGAAACCCTAGTTGTGTTACATAGCCATGTATATTAGCATTATTACCAAATAAGACATGATATAGTAAAATGTTGATGGCAGTTTTAGAATTAATACCTAATGCAAATCCTAGAATAATTATTACAGATTTAGAGATTGCAGCAATGTGTACCATCGGTATGAAATTTTTTGGATTCTCAGGTTTTGAAGATGTCGCTACAACATGATATTATATGCAGCAGTGTGTTCATGCAAAGGAATCCAGTGAAAGAAAGAACAGAATATTAGCAGAAAGGATAACAAATATTTTTACAAATTTCCATCCTGAGAAAGAGAATCAAAATGTTAAGAAAAATTGCTCATAAATGGCATACGAAATCAAAACAATAAAAATACATAATTGTGAAAACACACAATTAATTTATTTTTAGTATTACTTTTATACACCGGTTGCTGCGTGTCTGTCTGTTACCGTCCTATCTGTTAACTACAAATATTTTCGATCTAAAATTTGAGATGAATATTGATTAAATAATTTGGGATCCAAAATCAATAAAATAAGATTAATTTGTTTGATAGGGTAATGACGTGAAGTCGTTGAAAACGTTTTTACTAAGTCAAATACGGTATCATATGAAAGATTGCCGTCTCAGAATTCTTTAAAAAAAATTGTATTTTAAATACGGACAATTTGTTTTTTACAATAAAATTTTTTTTACATGATATTTTTTCGGGTGTGATTTTTAGATGTGATATTTTCTCGCGTGTGATTTTTGTATGTGATATTTTTTCGTGTGTCATTTTAGGGTGTGATATTTTCTCGCGTGTGATTTTTGGATGTGATATTTTCGTGATGTGATATTTTAGTGAAGTGATATTTTCGTATAGTGTGATTTTTTCGCTGTGATATTTTCGACGTGATATTCTTTCGTGTGTGATTTTTTCGCGCGATATTTTATCAGGACACCCAATTTATATATATTTTGTAAACTGTAATTTCTAGTATAGATATTGTTGTAAATATAGCCGATATATATTTTCTGTTCATGTGACATATATTTTACCAAATTCGGTCGTTTATATTTTGTATGTGCCATGGCTTAAATAAAAAAATTGTTTGTAGCCACTGATTTTTGGAGAGGTTTGATCGATTTTTTTTATCATTCGGATTTAACCTCACATAAGAAGTAAAACTGTCCGTTATGGATGTGTAAGCCATGATGTCTCTACCAACCAAAACTAAATGTTTAACACAGGAATTATTTCGTTTGTAGTTGATTGTAGTAAACGAGTAATTAATCGATTTTTATTCGAACTAAAACCATTTGATTCCCCGAAGATCTATAATGCAAATCTGATATGTATAACTATTAAAAAATCTAGTACTGAAAACCAAAATCTTCTAACTGTTTTCCCAAAACCACCTATATTCTTCATAGCCCGTTTGATTGACAAGATATGCAAAAAAAAAATAAACTTTGCCATATGCAAAAAATTGGATTAGTGATTTTGATTAAATATTTTTGAATTTTTTTTATATGGAGTTTTAATTTCACTATGGCGCTACAATTGTTCACGATTTTTTCTGTGCCAAAAAATGAATAAGGCTTATATATATATGAGAGTTTTGGTTTTCCCTATATATAAAAGTATTTTGTAAGCATAAAAAAGTACTATATTTTCAGTTGTATCGTATATGATGTTGACCACAAATGAAAAACAGAAATTTATCGTAATCACGTTAACTACAATTATAATGATTATTACTACAATTAACTACAATACAAATGATTCCAAAATACACTTTCATGTTGTTATCTTTTTCGGTCTGGCGTTTTCGCTAGCTGAAACCCAACTTTTTAATAACGGTTGTGAAAGCATTTCATTTGTAGTCGATTGTAGTAAAAGTAATATTGATTGCAGCTCTATTGTTTACAAGTAACTAAATATTTTTAATTTGAAACAAAACTATAGGATTCCCCGAAAATCTAGCTGGCAAATCATGGCTTGCGTTTTCGCAAGCCAAGAAAAAACAATTTAAAGCGTATGAAAATATTTTGATTGTAGTTAATAGTAGAGCTTCCGAGAGTTGGTCCTGGGGAACCAAAACCTGTTTTTATAATTGCCATGAAAGGCTACGACCTTATATAGTAGACTAGGTTAATATTTGACCTAGTTTTAGTTTCCTGTATTGGAATTAGAATGTAGGTTATTGGTTTATTGTGGTTTGTTGTTGTTGTGTGTGTCCCAAGCCGGTTGCTAAAGGCCTTGGAAGGTCGTCAGGTAAACTAGGTTAGTATTTGACCTAGTTCTGGTTATCTGTATTGGTAATTTCCTGAATTGGAATGTGGGTTAGTTGTTTATTGTTGTTGCTAAAGGCCTAGGAAGGTCGTCAGATAAACTAGGTTAGTTCTTTTCCTGAATGTGATTTCAATTTTTAAAATAAAACAATAAAATAATGGTACAAATGACAAATAAAATAATTTGTCACGTGTTTTTATTCATTTTTTCTTTTTACATTTTTTTTTGCTCTAAAACTAAAATTTAATTTCTTGTTTTATTTTTTGTCTTAAAATTAAAACTTAAATAAAATTTAATAGTAGTATAGTGACACCTTGTATGATCTTGTGGGCTTTCGGAAATGGTACAATATACTAAGCTTGTCCGCCTTGAAAATTTTTCAAGTTGCACATGTGTATTTTTTGGTTGGGTATTGATACATGTATTAAATTTATGGAATTGTATGAATTTCACACATTTCTAGTGCAAGTATGATCGCTTAGGATGTTTCACAAGCAGTATATCAATAGATTAGTGTCATTTCAAAGGTGTGAGGGCTATGTTATGAGTAATTTATCTCTGGGATAGTTTTCACAGGGGTAATGAAGAGTTACGTAGGATTTGTTATGCATAATTAAGCTGCGTACTTGTTTCACACACCTAACACGCATGGTCCAGTGTTGCCAGATCGCGGGATTTTTTCTCGTTTGCGGGATATTTCATATAAAACGGGAAAGCGGGAAAAACTTGGAACGTGCGGGATTTTTCACATTTAATAATAGAATCGTTTTAAATTAAAACTTATTTTGAAATAATCGCACCAACCAACTTTTTACCAGGCTTCAGAAAGATGTCGATCACCCGATAATTTTACTTAAATGTATATGCCATCTATCTGCTTTAGTTCGAATCCGCGATGGAATTTAAGCCTTCTGATGTTTAAATATTTCTTAGGGAGATAGGTACGTTTTGAGAACTCCAACGGACCACCTTGTTATCTGAATTTCTGAAATATTTTGATGCTGCGAAACGAGAAATGAAATCACCTGGAACTACAAGCTGGCTCTCTATGCATCCATCCATTTTAAATATATTAAAAAAATTGGGATGTTTGGTATCACTATTTTATTTCTGAGCAGTTGCTTACGTATCGAAAAAGAGCTATTATAATTTTAAAATTTTTTGAAAATCATGAAATCAAGACATATTCACTTCTTTTAAAAAATGTCCTTCTCAATTTTAATGCATTACGAATTTTCGAGAGAATAAAATTCATTATAAACGAACCCAATACAACGTTTTATCCTTCCGATAGAGTAACATTTATTAATTTAAATTGAATTATTTTAAAATTTATTGATAAAACAAGTAAAACGAATAAAGAAAAACAATGAATTTTATTGTACTTTTTTGAATAATTAATTCCAAACAATTAAATAAATTTGATTCAATTTCGATATCTATTTAATTATTTGGTATTTTGAAAATGAAAAGTCTATGAAAAGCCTAATGAAAGCCCTACCTGATGAAAGACATCAAATTTTATACTAATAAGAAACCAAATCTTTTGGAAATTTAATTCAATTTAATCATAGTAGTCTATACCTTTTTTAATATTCGAGAGAGGGACATGCGCTTCAGTTTGAATTGACTGTTTTTTATGGTCAAAAATGTTTACTTTTGATTTTTTATAACATGCAATCAAATTTTTATAAAACAAAATTTATTTCAGCATTCAATACAATTGTTTTATTGTGTTTCGCCACATTCGCGGTACAGAATAAAATTAAAAGCTGTTTGTTTTATTCTATATTAAGACTAATAACGTACAAAAATATAGTCGTAAAAAAAGAGATAAACCTATATTTATAGTTGTCGGAAGGACAAATATTGTTATAATTGTGGTGGTTTTTGAAGTTTTATCAATAAACAATTGAATTTATATGTATATTTTTATTGAAAACTTGATGGGAATTTCTGAGGGATTTTTTCCTTAAAAAAACGGGAAAAATCGGGAATTTTCGATCCGTCAACGGGAAATTCATTTTTGAAAATCTGGCATCACTGGCATGGTCGCATTCAGTTAGCTAGGTGTTAATATAAATTTTCATATATTATTTACATTTTCAATTTTTGCGACATTAATTTTTTGTTGTTTTTTCTTTGATCGTATATTTTTGTGTGAAGCAGATTATATTATATTATATTATATTAAAAAACAAAAAATTTGCATAAGCAAGTTCATGTCGAGTAGTCTACTCGAAATAAAAATCAAGCAAAAGAAATATTGAAAAAAGTTAAACGAAAAAGTAAAACTTAAATCAAACAAAATAAGAAATTAAAAAGATAACCTTTTTAATTTCTTATCTTGTTTGATTTAAGTTTTACTTTTTCGTTTAACTTTTTTTTTCGATATTTCTTTTGCTTGATTTTTGGTACCTTTTAAATATTTAGTCGAGTAGACTACTCGACATGAATTTGTTTGTTTTGTTTGGTCATTTTTTTTGTTTTTTCTTTGGTCGCGTATTTTTTGTGTGAAGCAGAGTATATTATGTTAATTTTCTTTTTATCTTGAAATGAAAAAAATATTAATAAGAAACTTGTTGTTTGTGTAGTTAATATATTGAGTAGCTGAGTGATTTTGATTTTTATCTTGAAATGAAAAAAATATTAATAAGAAACTTGTTGTTTGTGTAGTTAATATATTGTAACGACTCTTCGTTGGTTCTTTTAGATTATTGAGCAAACACGACAGTAAAAAGACGGATCTTTGGTTAACAGAATCTCAAACTTTATTTGTCATCAAATTACAGCAGCTTCCGTTTTTCCTTACAATAAATTCCAGGGTCTCCAATTTATGTACACTAAACTTCACCGCTTTTCCACAATTTGAATCAATAATATTCGGAATGGTAAAATCTGTATTTACTAACTATTCCACTAAGTTCAGATTCTTTCTCTATTAGTACCCAGGCTCAGATACCACCGATTATTCCTTAAACTTGCGAATATTTATAAACACTTTTAATTGCAAAAGTAAAACTGACCATCTGATATTTTTGTTTGCTTATTTATATCGAAAAATAAATAAATCGAAACTTCTATAATCCACTAGAAATCAATACTACGTAGTCCGTACATCTGAAATAGGCCACACCTGTTTTCATTCAAACTTGCATTTGTATTAGAGAACTCAAATTTAATTTATGCAAAATGTATTAGGTAACTCCTTTTAATTCATTAATGTAAATATTTGTATAACAAATTTAATTTACATTAATTTATGCAATACAATTTGCAATACAAGTAAAAGATTGAAAAAAGGAGTTAACTTTCAATTCATGAATGAGTAAATAAAGTTAACCCATTCTGGACGAAGTTTATTACATTGCCCTCCATTTAGTTTTGTTCGTCCCGAACAATATCAGAGATCGCATTGGTGCTGTTACCTTGGTACGGTGCCAACCTTTGCAGAGGTGAAAATCAACAACATGGAAAGGGAGCTGCGGACAGTTACCGAAGAACAAGAGAAATTACGCAAACTTTCGAGTGAATTACGCCAAGAAATAGCACAAGGGAAGTCAGGTAACATGGTCAATCCATCAACTACTTCAGCCCCAGCTAGATTAAAAACACCCGCATTTGATGGATCCACATCGTATCAAATATTTAAGATGCAATTTGAGATAGCAACAACTGGGGTTGATCACCAGCAAAAAGCAAACGCGCTTATATTGGCATTGAAGGGACCTGCTGCTGAAATTTTGCAGACACTATCAGCGACAGAGCGTGATTACTGCAAGCTAATGGAGGCCTTAGAAGTAAGATATGGGGAAAGTCATATGCAAGCTCTCCATCGCATGCAGCTCAGAACACGAAAACAAGGAGTCAGCGAAACTTTGCAAGAATTAGAGGCTGACATTGTGAGACTGGTTAATCTATCATATCCGAATTATAACGCTGAATACCGAGACGAACTGGCAGCTGATACATTCATCAATGCTCTTCGAGATGTGCAAATGAGAAACCAGCTTTATCTAAGCGGAAAGAAGCTCCCTGCAGAAGTCTTAGCATTGGCCCTGCAAATGGAAGCTGGAAAAAGAGCGTATGACTCAGGTAGAGTACGTCAGATGAAAGTTGCTGAAGAACCTCTAAAAGCAGCGCTTGATGAAGTGATCATGCGTGTCAAAAGTTTGGAAGATAAGCCTGAACGAAGTCAACGAAGAAGATCTAACAGAGTAAGATGCTGGAATTGTGGGCAGTTAGGGCACATCAGACAAGAATGCAAAACACAAGTAGCAGCAAAAGAAGGAATAGTTCCAGTCCAGACGATGAACCTCTCAAACAAGCAAGTGGATGTCAAAAAGGAGGAAGATTGCCGTGTTGAACATCGTAAGAAAAGGATACAAAGGGAATGCAAAACACTAATAGCTGCAAAAGAAGGAGTAGTTCCAGTCCGGTTGATGAATCTTTCAAACAAGCAAGTGGATGTCAAAAAAGCAGGAGATTTCCACGTTGAACACCGTAAGAAAGGGATACATTGTAACGCTGACGATCTTTCAAGAAAACCCTGTATCGAGGAGCGCAAGTCATATAGCAGGACTGAGAGAAAGGAGGCAAATGTCAAAAAGGAAGAAGATTGCCGCGTTGAACACCGAAAGAGAAGGATACATTGTAACACTGAAGATCTTTCAAGAAGACCCTGTGTTGAAGAGCGCAAGTCATGTAGCAGGACTGAAAGAAAAGAGGCAATGACAGTGAAGCAAATTAAGTTCCAAACTCCTGAAGACTGGTGTACCGAAGCAATGAAAAGAGAGCAGCTAGAAGATCCAGCTATGGCTCCGATATTGAAATGGAAAACTGAAGGAAGGCGACCGGAGTGGAAAGAGGTCGCACCTTTAAGTACGGAGGTGAAATGCTACTGGGCGCAATGGGACTCACTATTTATGGACAACGGGATACTTAAAAGAAAATGGGAGTCCGCTGATGGAAAGAAAGTGTTAGAACAACTGGTGTTGCCATCAAGTCGAGTGGAAGAGGTACTGGGAAAGCTGCATGGAAGTATTTCGGGAGGACACCTGGGAGTCAATAAAACCCTGGCTAAGGTAAGGGAGAGGTTTTATTGGGTAAGGTATCGAACCGACGTAGAGCAATGGTGTCGGCGATGTGATACTTGTGCGGCGAGCAAAGGACCAAAAACTAGAACTCGAGGAGAGATGCAACAGTACAATGTGGGTGCCCCAATGGAGAGAATTGCTATAGACATCGCGGGGCCATTTCCGGAAACTACAAAAGGTAACAAATACATCATGGTGGTCATTGATTACTTTACAAAATGGCCGGAAGCTTATGCAATACCGAACCAGGAAGCAGTTACGGTCGCGGAAACATTAGTCAATGAATGGGTTTGCAGATATGGAACACCGCTCGAGTTGCATACCGACCAGGGAAGGAATTTTGAATCTCAACTGATGGAAGAGCTGTGCAGAACACTCGGCATTAGAAAAACACGAACTACACCTATGAACCCGCAGTCAGATGGCATGCTTCTTCTAAAACTTTACGCAACCGAAGAGCAAGTTCTGCCTTCGTTCCATGGATTGGAGCATTCCTTTTCTTCAACTCATCCTTCAGCTGGGTCTGGCTGAGATCACTAATATTTACTGTCTTGACCATTGTTTCAATAATCCCACTTCTGACACCACTGTAACGACTCTTCGTTGGTTCTTTTAGATTATTGAGCAAACACGACAGTAAAAAGACGGATCTTTGGTTAACAGAATCTCAAACTTTATTTGTCATCAAATTACAGCAGCTTCCGTTTTTCCTTACAATAAATTCCAGGGTCTCCAATTTATGTACACTAAACTTCACCGCTTTTCCACAATTTGAATCAATAATATTCGGAATGGTAAAATCTGTATTTACTAACTATTCCACTAAGTTCAGATTCTTTCTCTATTAGTACCCAGGCTCAGATACCACCGATTATTCCTTAAACTTGCGAATATTTATAAACACTTTTAATTGCAAAAGTAAAACTGACCATCTGATATTTTTGTTTGCTTATTTATATCGAAAAATAAATAAATCGAAACTTCTATAATCCACTAGAAATCAATACTACGTAGTCCGTACATCTGAAATAGGCCACACCTGTTTTCATTCAAACTTGCATTTGTATTAGAGAACTCAAATTTAATTTATGCAAAATGTATTAGGTAACTCCTTTTAATTCATTAATGTAAATATTTGTATAACAAATTTAATTTACATTAATTTATGCAATACAATTTGCAATACAAGTAAAAGATTGAAAAAAGGAGTTAACTTTCAATTCATGAATGAGTAAATAAAGTTAACCCATTCTGGACGAAGTTTATTACAATATTGAGTAGCTGAGTGATTTTGATTTTTTTCTTTGAACACATATTTTTTTTGTGTTTCGTTAATTATTTGAGTTTGATTAGACTTATGAAGATAATTTTGCAACTATAGATGTTTATTTGGTTAAAATCATTGTAGATAATAATTAAATCAATTGTTTTTATTCATTCAAAATTTTATTATAATATGGAAAAATAAATATTTTTGACTCTTAACTCTATTTCAATCAAAACACTAAACAATAATAAAACTATCGATACGTAGCTGAATGTTTTTGATTTTTTTCTTTGGTCACATATTTTTTGTGTTTCGTTTATTTGAGTTTACTGTTAACAAAACCGTGAAGAAAGTTTATAAATAGTGGTTCAAACTGTTCAGATTACTTATTGCTAAAAAAATGTTTAACGTGGAAATTCCGTTCACGATGCAGATAAGTGAACCATCAAGTTGTGGGAAAACAACTTTTGTCTTGAGACTCTTACCACAAATTCAGGGTATAAAGAAACTGATTTGGTGTAACGGTGAGAAGAATTCAGTATCGGCAAATGATTTAGAATATTTTGAAGAAGTTGATGTGTTTGATTTTGTTCCCACAAACTTTGAAAACTTAGAAAATACTTTAATCATTTTGGATGATTTGATGACGGATGCTTATACCAAAAATGTATGTGAACTGTTTACTAAAGGTTCACACCATCGAAATGTTTCTGTTGTCTTGATTACGCAAAATGTCTTCCATCAAGGCAAATTTTGCCGGGATATATCATTAAACTGCAAATATTTAGTTGTGTTCAACAATCCAAGGGATAAATCGCAAATTTATCCCCTTGCACGACAAATTTATCCGGAGCGTGTAGGCGAGCTAGTAAGGGTATATAAAGAGGCAGCGTCGAAACCACATGGTTATTTATTTATGGATTTAACGCAATCGTGTAACGATTTATTTCGTTTTCGCACTAATATTTTCAATAAGGACTATCAAGAGTGTTATGCACCATCAAATTTAGTTTCACAACTAAGCCGTTATGAGGCGTCTAATGGTACACAGGCAAACGTTACATTTCTTAAAAAATTGTAAGCCGTGCGAACGAAAATATATTTTATCAAAAAGTCAACCAGATCTAATAAAAACTTTATGTGAAATTTGTATGAATGTTTTAAATGGAAATGTCAAATTAAGTAAAAGCTGCAAAAATCATTTGAGTAATTATAAATACTCTTTACGTAAAATTTCTGATCTAAAAACGAATTTATCAACGAAACGTAAAGTTTTGATTCAAAAAGGTGGGTTTTTTCCGGTTATTTTAACAGCTGTTTTATCTGGACTAGTTGGGAAGCTGCTTGAAGGAGCATTAAAATGAGTTTACAACGCATGTTTGTTGTTCATCCTGATACGTTTGAACGTTGGAAGAAAATTATACTTGATGACAATAATTTATCAGTTTTAGATCGAGAAATGAAAAAAATTTTATACAATAATAAATTGAATGATGTTGAAAAATGGAATCTTTATCGTCACAATCTTGTAAAGTTTTTAAACGTGAGGAGTAGGTCAGACGGTATGCTAAATCTCCGGTCGCGATTATCAGATGAAATTGGTCATGGTGAACCACCAGTTAGGAAAGATGTTTATTCGCAAACGAAATTCTTGAGAAAACAAAACGTAAAAATGCAAACAGAGAAACCATCCAATCAAAATGCTGTAACACAGACTAGGATGATGAAACAACTTGAAGAAATGCCGTCGTTGGAAGAAGTTTTTCAAACTTCAAATAAATTTTCTAGTTTCGAACATGATCTAGATCAGGAAAACGATCAGGGTCAGATTAATCTTAGTCGTAAAAATAATGAGAGCGACGAATATCAAGAACTTGATAGAGATGATAGTTATCGTAAAATAGCTTTAGAAGGTCAACCACCAAACGTACGAATTTCGAGGGAGCGAGAATCTTTGAATCCAAATGAATATAGATTGTTCGAATTGAATACGGGTGAACAGGTTAATGTACCTGTGGAAAAGCGATTTACTCGATCGGCATTAAAAAGATCTAGAGACGATCCTAGTCAAAATGTTCTAAATTTTCCGGCACGGCGTAAGAAAACTAAAAGTGAAACAAGTACACCGAAGAAATCAAATAAAGTTGCACCGTCACAGTCAAAAATGTCAGATATACCCTGGCAAGTATATAAATATTAGTTTTGGCTTTATCTTCATCACTTATCATCACAAGGTGTTAACAAACATCAACTGAAACAATGTTAACAGATCAAAAATCTTTTTATGTAACGTTAACAAGTAATAGTTCATTGGATTTATTCCCTCAAAATACTTTATCAAGGTTTACTGCAAAATTACCTTATACACTTAATCTTAGATGTAACGATGACACAGAATGGCTTATGGGGATAACGAAATTTGCTTGCACATCTATCGAGAAAAAACAAGCTAAAGAAAACGATCCAACTCTAACGTTTATTACAGAACGAGGTAATACAGGTCTAGATATATTGGATATATTGAAACAATTTCCAGTTTTATTTGAAATTGTTCAACATGAAGAGTTTTTCAACCGATACACTGATACAACAAATCTTCCAAAGTATGTGTTCTCAAAAGATTTCGTTCAAGTTAGCCTTGATAAGCATAACTACAAATTAAAATTTGGTAAAACGTATACCGTTACACAACTCTTCGACTCTCTGTTTTCACAAATTGAAAAAAAAGATTGGGCTAACATAATTAAAAATGTGAAAGCATCAATTGCAAATGAATCGTCCTCAGTTTTAACTGAACCAAAACTGAATATGATCAAAAAACGTGTACAAGTAAATACAAACGAAAACGAGCAGCAACCAGAAAACATACCAAACTATATGTGTATTTATTGTGATATAGTCAGACCTCAGATGTTTGGTAATGTTATGGCTAGAGGTTTAATAATGCATCCAGTTAAGTGTGGAAAACAATACGAGAGTTATCAGAATTTAGATATCGTAAATATTCAATATGTACCAATTGACAAAGCACAAATTAATGATATCAGCATTTTGATTACGGATGAAAATGGTGTACAAATTAATTTCAAAGACGATTCATTTAGCACAATGGTAGTATTACATTTTCTCAAAGGTATATAAAGAGGCGAAACTAATCATTAGATTTATTACACTATGCATAACACCTATTTAAAGTATTACGCTCTTCAACATGGGGGTCATAATAATAATCCAACCGCCAACGATGAATTTGGAAATGTGCTAAGATTACCAAAAGTATATCAACGTGGTCGTGGGATTGGTAGTGTCTTCGCCAGTTTTTGGAAATATCTTCAACCACTTCTAAAAAATGGTGCAAATTTCATAAAGAACGAGTTGATTGACACCGGAGGTGACATTTTGAAAAATATTAATGCACAAAAACCAATTCAAAATATTTTACGTGATCGATCGGTTCAAGTAGTTGATAAATTAAGGGATAAGGCGATCGAAAAAATTAACACAATGGCTGGGTCAGGAGCAAGAAGCAATCGTAAGCGAAGAAAACGTAACAAAAACAAAGACTTGAAGAAACCAATAAATAAGAGCTCAAAACGAATTAAAAGACAATCGAAGACATTATTAGTTCGAGTTAAGAAGCCTCCTCCACCACGCTCTAGGGTATTCAAACAATCATCTCCACGAGTTTTAGATATATTTACATAAAATTTTATAACGTTCAAATAAATATAAAATTAAAGAAAATAAAATGTCTTTTCGAGAATGTATGAAATCCGAATTAGATCTTTTTGCACCTCGTAACATTCAAACAAACATTTTAATAACCGAAGAAGTTGCTTATAAGCCTTTAACCAGTTTAGAAAATCAATCAATTATCGAATTCATATGTCATGGACACGGCGATATGTACATAGATTTAACTTCAATAAATATTTGTGTGAAACTTCAATTGACTAAAGGTAATGGAACATTGTATACAGATAAAGATGCAGTTCAGCCAACTGTAGTAAATAATATGTTACATTCATTGTTTCGGCAAGTTAACGTTTCGTTAAATGGAAAGAACATAAATGTTTCGGACGGGAATTATAGCTACAGAACGTACATTGAAACATTGTTGAATTTTGGAGAGGATGCGAGCAGAACCCATTTAGAGCTATCGGGATTTTACCCGGACACAAAAAAGCTTGATACATTGCAACCATTACAGGAAGGATTATTAAAAAGACAAACCTTGTTGAAAAATAGCAACGTCGTGGAATTGTATGGAAAAGTGCATGCAGATATGTTAAATCA
Source organism: Diogma glabrata (assembly GCA_963693315.1). Lineage (NCBI taxonomy): Eukaryota > Metazoa > Arthropoda > Insecta > Diptera > Cylindrotomidae > Diogma > Diogma glabrata. The sequence continues at coordinate 257,251,907 of OY856187.1, read as the reverse complement.
ACCGTTATTGCTTTTGAACAATGTTGATGTGAGATTAACATTTACGCTCAACAAGCCTGAATTTTATGTTTTAACCGATTCGGCAAACGATGACACATCAATAAAAATACTTGAGGCAACAATTTACGTAAAACAATGTACAATTAACACAAATGTTTTAATTGCACATCATAAGATGCTTGAACACACAAACGCAAAGTATCATTATAAGAGATGTGAGGTGAAATCATATACGGTTCCGGCAAGTGGTAACTCCTTAAACTTGGATAATATTGTGTTGGGCCAGCTGCCAACTAACCTAATATTTTTCATGGTTGATAATGATGCATATATTGGGACGAAGAAAAAGAATCCTTATAATTTCAAACACAATAATGTTACATCATGTATTCTGTATGTGAATGGGATTCCAACACCAAGTGCCTCGATTACAACCTCATTTACAGTAGGTGATTCGTTCGCCCGTGCGTATTCGAGCCTGTTTTCTACGATGGGTATACTACACTCATCTCACGGTAACCTCATCACAAAGGAGATGTACGCGCACGGATATTTTATGATCGCGTACGATCTTACATCAGATTTATCGGCCAACGATAACTGTTCGTCTTTACTTAACCAAGGAAATATACGTTTCGAAGCTCGTTTTGAAGCAGCGATTCCAACTACCACAACTTGTTTAATTTACATGGAATACGATGCAACCTTGGAGATTGATAAAAATAGAAATATTATTTTAGATCAATAATACTTATAAGTTATAACAAAACTGAATCAAAACCATTTCGCCCTTTAACCTCAAGCATCACAACCTTTTACCTCTAGAGCAATGAATACATCCGATATACGTAAAATTCTCCGGAACAATTACTTCACAAGAAAAAGTTTCCGTGGCGTATATGCAATTAATCATTTGCCAAAAAAAATACTAAATAATAGACCTGCTAGCTATGTTATCAACACAGACCCATCATCTAAACCGGGCACACATTGGATAGCAATTTATTTCCCACTCCGTGGGCCAGCTGAGTTTTTTGATTCATTTGGGCGTCCACCGTCGCTAGATAAAAGATTCAAAACTTTTTTATTAAACAACTCGAAGACCTACATTTACAATCCAATCGAATTACAAGATGCCTATAGCTTAACGTGTGGTAAATACTGCTGTCTCTATCTTCTGTACCGATGTAAGGGCAAGTCTTTGAGAGAGTTTTTAAATGGTTTTGTAAAAAATATGGGTAGATCAAATGATCGCGTTGTAAATTTCTTATTTAAGAAAATGTTTTATAATAAAAAGAAAAAGATAAAAAATGGAGGAATGAAAAGGAAAAAAGAAAAAACTCAACAACATTATCTAGATAAAAAACACAAATGAACAAGATAACGAACGCGTTAACATTTTCTTAAAGCAACTTCTGTTAGCAGCTAATTTTAATAAATTTAAAATCAAATATTTAATGTGAATTTATTGAATATTAATAAAAACAAAATATAGTTTTCAAAACAGTTTATTTTATTTATTCCATCGTATTCGTACATAGATTATGATAAAGATCAGAAAATAGCTTATTCTTAGACAAAATTGGTATTTCATTGAATAATCTGGAATAATTGCAGCAATTATTATTATTTGCAGTGAGTGGCGAAAAAAAGTCTTGATAGTCCAATTTTGTGCAATTTTGAAGAATACATTTATTCAAATAGAGATTGTAGTAAGCACTTACTTCTATATAAGTAAGCATATACCAGCTGAATATTGAATGTAGAAAAGGTGCCAAATCTCGTAATCTTTCCCATTCACCTACGTTCAACCTTACTTTCGATGATTTTTCTTTAAAAATTAAAAATTTCTCTCTCTTGCAAAGTGTAAGCTCGAAATTTTTGTTTTTTTCATTTGTTGTTGTCTTGTTACAGTTTTGATTTAAGTTTGCTGCATCAAAATATTGTTGAACGTTACCAATTTGATTGAAAAATGTACACCAATCATTCCATGTAAGGTACTTGTACACCTTATCCTTCAAAATCATCATTTTGGGTGTGAACATTTCCGTATCATATCCAATAACGATAAAACAGGATGTAAAATCGTTTAAAAAATAAACATACGATAAAAGCAGTTCCGGAATATGACTTATCAGCTTCTCAGTTTTGATCACATCTTTTTCCTTGATACTCTTTATTTTGTTAATTTTATTCATTTTTCCTGTTTGCTTTTTTTTTTTAATAGCTTAGATTAGATTTGAGGACTACACTCAACTGAAATTAAATTACGGCTAACATGCATTTAAACGAAAATTTCACTTCTTTTTTAATCTATTTTTTCCCGATTAATACAAAACCTATAAATAACCAGACAATGTAAATAAATTCCTTGACTGAAACCTTCATTGAAACTCAAAGCAATCGAACGATCAAACAGCTATTAAATCAACAAATATGCAGCGTCAGGAAGTGATAAATGAATTACATAGACAGGCCAGAAAAAATTTTCTTAGACGCAAAGTAATCACAAAAGGAATAGACGATCTGTGGCAGGCCGATCTAGTTGAACTAACCACTTACAAAAAAATAAATGAAAATTATTGTTTTCTTCTAGTAGTTATTGATACATTTTCTAAATATTGTTGGGTTGCCCCACTTAAAAATAAAACAGGTGTGGAAATTTCTAAAGCTATCCAAAAAATTATAGAAATGAATCGAAGATTTCCTAAACATCTTCAAACAGATATGGGGAAAGAATTTTACAACAGTCAATTCAACAATTAAATATTAAACATTATTCTTCGTTTATTTTTTTAAAGGCTAGCATTGTAGAAAGATTAAATCGCACGATTAAACAACGTATGTGGAAAATGTTTAGTTATCGTGGCACCTATAAATGGATCGATAAAATTCAAGAAATTATTAAAGATTACAATCATACCAAACATCGAACTATTAAAATGGCACCAGTTAATGTCTCGAAAAAAAATGAATCAGCTCTTTTAAAGAATATTTTTACACCTAGTCCAAAATTGGGTAAAGCAAAATTTAAGAAAGGAGATTACGTTCGAATTAGCAAGCATAAAACAATTTTTGAGAAATCGTACACAGCTAACTGGTCTCCTGAAATATTTAAAATCAACGAAGTCAAACATAAGTTACCAATAACCTATTTACTTATAGATTATTACAATCAACCAATTGCCGGTCGCTTTTACGAGCATGAGTTGCAGAAAACAAAACACCCCGACTTGTATCTGGTTGAGAAAGTTTTAAAACAGAAAAAAAATCAAATTTTTGTGAAATGGCTAGGGTTTAATGAAACTCAAAACTCATGGATACACAAAAACAACTTAATTTAAATTCTATATAATTAATAAAGTTTTATTTTAACAAATATAATAGAAAATTATGTCTGTTTGCAGAAATACACACATAATTAAAATTATACAAATTTTTTACCCAAATCTAACCAAAACAATTTTATGTAAACGTAAAGTTTTATGAGGGTTACACTTTTTTTACCGTAAACTCTTGACGAAATTCGTTGAATAACTTATTTCTTTAGCACTTGTTTTATACGTACGTTAATGTAAATTTAAAAAAATAAAAGATTTATTTTTATTTCTAAGATTTCTCAATATATTTCGTCCTTTTATGACATCCATTAAAGTTTTATTTTAAAAATATAATAGAAAATATAATACACGTTTTTCAGATAATTTCAAGTTGATTATTCCCAGGGCTGACCATTCTGTTCAAATACTATGTCGCTTGAACTGATTTCTTTCTTATTGAACGCAAACAAAGGTGCGTTCAATTTTGTGGCGTCTCGCCCAATAAATCTTATGGTCATCCCATTTTGAGGTACTGCCCCTTCGACAAATAATTTTACCAGTCTTGGCGGCATCCACAAGTTCAGATCTTCTTCCACATTTAACAAAATTCGATCACCAAATTTTGTCTTAATTAATTTCCACCCGGTTATTTCATGCTCCGTTGATCCTAGGTCCTCAGGGTTGATCACTTTGTTTAACACAGTGTTTGCCGCCTTATTTAAGGTTTTTATTAAATTATCCTACAAGTTAACAAAATAATTAAATTAAATTTATTTTTCAAAATAAAGCAATTTTTTTAATAACTTACCATGGTTTTGTAATTATTGCTGGCTTTACCTTTGGTTTGATTGACTTTTCCAATTATGATTTCAACAGTAGAAATGTGTTGCTATTTATACAAATTTTCTTAATATGGTAAATGTGAATGTGAGCTTAACAAGGAAATATTTCGATTAATTAATTAAAAATTATTATTAATAAAAAAACAATTTAAACGAAAATAATCTGTATACGGTTATTTGAACGGTTATCTTATTTCATTTTCACGTTGGACGGTTCATTTAGTGACATTCATAAAAAATTTATAGGGTAATTAACATGAATTAAAATGAAGAAAAATATTGATTAATATTTACATTGGAAAAAAATCAATAACAAACTCTTTTCTTAAGATCAAAAAGTTTATACTTTCTAGATAACCGAGGTAACTGAACCAATATAAATACAAATCAATTTTAAAGTTATTTAAACCATGCACTTAAGAGAAAAATAAAGCTTATAATTTATATATACCTACGATAAGATGTTTTCTATATAAAAACATTTGTATTTAACATTTTAACTTAATTCATTACTTGCAAGTCAAGCGAAAAATTTAACAAGTTAAAACAGTGAAATTTTTAAACAAATTTAAACAAAAAAATGAGTCAACTAACAATAAACGTCCAAAGAATCTCCATCAATGAGTTGGTGGAGTACTGTAAGGTGACCAAGGATAAAAAAACTAAGGAGGATATATTTCTTACCATCTCAAAAAAACTGATAGAGTCCAACTTCGATGTTGAAGATGATATTTTAAGAAACGACATAAAAGAGCTATCGCATCAAATTTACAACAATGATGTGATACGTGTTATAAACTGGCTTAATCCTGTTCAGTCGGTTGAGAGTTTCCAACAAAATGAAACAAGGCTTCAACGACAACAACAACAACAAGAGCCAAATCATCAGTTTATAGATGGTTCAAATACAGATAAAACTAAAATCAAACACCAACCCCCAATTAAATCAATTAAGGCTCTTAGTTTAACGAAAAATAACATTAAACATCCAATACAACAACAACAAACATTTCAACAGGTAGAACAACAACCTATTAATTTAACAAAACAACAACATCAATCACAACTACCACAACACCAAACTCAACAACCACATCAACAACAGCAACAGCCACAACATACACAACAGCAAAAAACCCAGTTTGAAGCGGAAAATGATTTACCGCTCGACTTGGTAAAATCTAATCAACGTTCAGAACATCACCAAAACCAACCATCTAAAGAATATTTACAATCTGGGTCAGGAATGATAGTGAACCAGCAGCAATATCTACAAGAAATCTCTGGGAAGAATAAATTTATTAATATTATTAGCCAAGTAAGTGTATTTAACCGTAAATTTAATGTAAGTAGTACTGTAACTAATTTTAAATTTAAAAACATAGTCAAAAACGGGGTTGATCTTTCAGTATATTTAAAAGGTGCATTCGACGAGTTAATCTCTTTCATTGCTAGCAATGCTTCACCGCATTTCAAAATCGGTATAAAAATTACGTTACCAGAAATGGATACATCTAAACCAATCGGTTTAAGTTTTACTGATGTATCTAAATTAAAAGGTGAAACAGTTGCAGCAGTTTTAGAGTCGGTCGCCCAGTCGAATTCAAATTTTCTTTTAACCGATGTTCTACAGGTGACCACCGTTTTGGTCCATATTCCATCCGGTAAAGGGCGAATGCGGAACATACAAAATATTCCATCGCGAGATTTATTAAAATATAAGACCAGGTCTCTAATCGATCTAAAACACCCTGATTCAGATTCTTATTGTCTCCCAATTGCTCTATTAGTAGGAAAATGTTTAGCTGATAAGAATTCTGATAAATTGAAATTATTCAAAAGTGACAACAGAGTTCTTATGAATGAGGTTCATGATATAATGAAACGTGGAGCAATCAAGATCGATAACCATTTCGGTTCATCTCTGCTCCAAATTCATTCATATCAAAAACTTCTGAATGGCTACAAAATAGTTGTTTACAACAACACCAAAAATCCAAAAGAATTTTTATTTTTTTCTGAAATTCAGTCTCCATTGGTAATCAGCTTGTTTTATTTTGAAGATATACAGAATTTCGCAACATTAAGTAATGTGAAAGAGTTTTTTGGTTGGAGGCAACAGTGTACACATTGTTTAGAGCTGTATAACCATAAAATTTATCACATTTGTCCTGAAAAATGTAAAAGTTGTCTTGAGTCTCCCCCATGTAATCGATTTGAAAAACAAATAACCTGCCCAGATTGCAATCGGAATTTTTATGGGATGATATGCTATGATAGACATACATCTTCCACTTCGTCCTCCCCAGGCTCCTCTATTTGCAACACTTTAATAAATTGTAAACTTTGCGCAAAATTTGTAGATTATCGAAAACGAGCCAATAAACGCCATCAGTGTGAGGAAAAGCAATGTTTTGTATGCAAGCTGATTGTTGATCAAGATCATCAGTGCTACGTTCAGAAATATAAAGTACATGCCATTGTCACGTTTTCGATCATTTTCTTTGACCTGGAGTGTACGCAGTCCAAAAACATTGGCGATGAAATATTTTTGCACGAGCCAAATTTATGCGTTGCTCAAATTGTATGCAATAATTGCTATTTGGCACCGGATCCGGTCTGTTGTTCTTTTTGTGGTAAACGCGAACAAATTTTTGAAAACGATGCAGTTGAAGATTGTGTTAAGAAATTCATCGACTTCTGTGAACAATTTCGGCAAAATTCTACTAAAGTTTATTGTGTTGCACATAATTTTAAATCATATGATGGGCAGTTCATAATTAGAGAGCTGTCCAAAAGAGACAAATCAATTATGCCAATTCTGGGTGGAATGAAAATTTTTAAAATAATCTATGATAATCGTGTTACATTTATTGACTCTTTGAATTTTCTTCCAATGCCGCTGTCAAAATTTCCGGAAACATTCGGCTTCAATAGTTTGTCGAAAGGGTGGTATCCTCATTTTTTCAACACTGTTGAAAACTATAATTACGTGGGGCCGATTCCTGATAAAAAATACTTTGGGGTCTCTCATATGAATGAAAAAGAGGTTCAAAATTTTGACAAGTGGCATCGTGAGCAATCACAACTAAATTTACCGTACGAGAACCGAAAAGAACTCGTAAAGTACTGCTCTCTGGATGTGGAGATTCTGCGTAAGGGTTGTCTAAGTTTTATGCGTAGTTTTTTAGAAATAACGAGTGTGAACCCCTTACTACAGGCGTTTACCTTAGCACAAGCTGTCATGTTAGCTTATCGTAAAAAATTTATAACAGAAAATACGATCGGTGTAATTCCTGCAAGCTTATATAATCACACCAACAAAAACCAATCGCGTATCGGTTTAATGGGGTTAGTTTACGAAAGAAGGCAAATTTCATCTGCGACAGAAGAAATTCGTTACGAAGTAAAACTTCCCACCACAAATTTATACGTAGATGGTTTATGTGAAAGTAGTAAAACTGTTTATGAGTTTTTGGGGTGCTATTGGCACGGATGTAAAAAATGTTTTGTAGCCAGAAAGTGTGAAACAAAAGATAACGATACGTTTGATATGAGGTACGAGCAAACAATCGTTCGATTGACCTTTATATCTTCCTTGGGTTACAAAATTAAAAAAGTTTGGGAGTGTGACTTCAAAAGATATTTAACAGAAAATTTGGATATTTCAACAAGTCTTGAAAACGATCCAGAAATACGTTACGGTTACCTTAACCCAAGAGATGCACTATATGGTGGCCGAACAGAAACTTTCAAGCTGTATTATAAGATACAGCCTGGTGAAAAAATTCGCTATTTGGATTTTACATCACTATATCCTTTTGTAAATAAATACTGTAAAAACCCAATTCATCATCCAAAAGTTTTTCATTAATCAAATGTGCCATACTCCCTCCTCAAACACTTTTGATTCCGGTTCTTCCATCAAAAATTAACGATAAGTTGCTGTTTACGCTTTGTCGAACGTGTGCACAACAGGTAAATGTCACAAGATATTGTACACATAACGAAGACGAACGAATGTTGGTTGGTACATGGGTTATTGATGAAGTGAAATTGGCCGTAAAACATGGGTACAATATTAAAGAAATTTTTGAAGTTTGGCAATATGAGATATCACAATATGACCGAGCTACAAAGACCGGGGGGGTATTCACTGATTATATGAATTGCTTTTTGAAACTGAAACAAGAAGCTAGCGATTGGCCAGCAGATGTTTCAACACTAAGCGAGAAAGAAACCTTTATTAAGGACTTTTTCGAGCATGAGGGTATTCAGTTAGATGCAACGGCAATTCGAAATAATCCATCACAAAGGGGTTGTAGTAAACTCGCTTTGAATGCTCTTTGGGGTAAATTTGGACAACGAAACGATAAGACGATGACAACAATAGTTCACGAGGTAAAGGACCTGTACGATTTAATTTCTTCGCCTGGCATTGAAATTACCGACGTCTTACCTGTTGAAAATGTATTATGGGTAAAGTGGAAACATTATAATAGCGATTCAGCAGCACCTCTAAAACATGTTTCATTATCCATTGGGGCATTTACGACAGCTAACGCACGAATAAAATTGTACAATGAGTTGGCAAAGGTGCAAGGAAAACTCTTGTACTGTGATACTGACTCGATAATTTTTATAGATGGTTCATCTAACATTGAGACAGGAAATTTTATCGGAGATTTAACAAACGAACTATCGGGCTACGGACAAAATGCGTATATAACCGAATTTGCGAGCACGGGTCCTAAATCCTACGGATATATTGTATTCAATCCAGATACAGGGGAATACCACGAGACAGCCAAGTGTAAAGGTATAACCCTAAACATCGAGTCAAAAAAAGTAATGAATTTCAACTCGTTGAAAAGCATTGTGACCGATGTCGAAGATGAGGGATTTCGCGTGGTCACCGATGCCAAAAAAATTGAAAGGCGGAAAGTGTTACAGGTAGTTTCGGAACCTGTATCCAAGAAGTTTGGATTTACATATACCAAAAGAGTGTGTTCAGACGATTTCAAGACAACCCCATTTGGTTATCAAATATAATAGGTTGTAATATTAGGATATATTTTAAGTGTTTTGCAGAATGATATCTTTTAATTCACTAGATTAGAATTTGAAGATATTTTAAATTATACATAATAAATTTTGAGCAATTAAACTCAAGCAATTAAGTGTGAATAAGTATTAGAATTAAGGTAATTGCATAAGTACTAGCTGGATTAAAAATTAGTTTAAGAATTTTAATTAGAATAATTTTTTTTTTTTGGTATCGATAGTTTTATTATTGTTTAGTGTTTTGATTGAAATAGAATTAAGAGTCAAAAATATTTATTTTTCCATATTATAATAAAATTTTGAATGAATAAAAACAATTGATTTAATTATTATCTACAATGATTTTAACCAAATAAACATCTATAGTTGCAAAATTATCAAGTCTAAAAATTATTAAGTCTAATCAAACTCAAATAATTAACGAAACACAAAAAAATATGTGTTCAAAGAAAAAATCAAAATCACTCAGCTACTCAATATATTAACTACACAAACAACAAGTTTCTTATTAATATTTTTTTCATTTCAAGATAAAAAGAAAATTTACATAATATACTCTGCTTCACACAAAAAATACGCGACCAAAGAAAAAACAAAAAAAATGACCAAACAAAACAAACAAATTCATGTCGAGTAGTCTACTCGACTAAATATTTAAAAGGTACCAAAAATCAAGCAAAAGAAATATCAAAAAAAAAAGTTAAACGAAAAAAGTAAAACTTAAATCAAACAAGATAAGAAATTAAAAAGGTAATCTTTTTAATTTCTTATCTTGTTTGATTTAAGTTTTACTTTTTCGTTTAACTTTTTTTCAATATTTCTTTTGCTTGATTTTTTGTTTCGAGTAGACTACTCGACATGAATTTGCTTATGCAAATTTTTTGCTTTTTTAATATAATATAATATAATCTGCTTCACACAAAAATATACGATCAAAGAAAAAACAACAAAAAATTAATGTCGCAAAAATTGAAAATGTAAATAATATATGAAAATTTATATTAACACCCAGCTAACTGAATGCGACCATGCGTGTTAGGTGTGTGAAACAAGTACGCAGCTTAATTATGCAAAACAAATCCTACGTAACTCTTCATTACCCCTGTGAAAACTATCCCAGAGATAAATTACTCATAACATAGCCCTCACACCTTTGAAATGACACTAATCTATTGATATACTGCTTGTGAAACATCCTAAGCGATCATACTTGCACTAGAAATGTGTGAAATTCATACAATTCCATAAATTTAATACATGTATCAATACCCAACCAAAAAATACACATGTGCAACTTGAAAAATTTTCAAGGCGGACAAGCTTAGTATATTGTACCATTTCCGAAAGCCCACAAGATCATACAAGGTGTCACTATACTACTTTTAATTAATGTTTTTATTTTCACCTTCTAAGAGTGTTAAACCGTTTTGAGGGGTTTTTATGAGGTAGAAATTTTCCTCCATAACTAATGCTGTATAATCTTCCTCGTTAAATAATTCATTGAATTTATTTGGTGCGAATAATAATACATCTCCGGTTTCGAAAATCCACTTTTTCCCAAATTTTGTGTCGATTTTTCGAATTGTGCATAATTTGTATGCGTGGTTTTCCTGCAATTCTGCTATCTTCATAAATGGTTTTGATTTCTCCTTTGCTGCGCTTGAACATTTTGCCAGAAAAATTTGTTTTCTGGTCATTTGATGTTGTTGCTGTTGTTGTTGTTGCTGTTGTTGTAGTATCTGTTGTTGTTGCTGTGTTTGATGATGTAAGCGCTTTCTTTTGAGAGGTGGAGCCGCTTGACAATCGGAAGTTACTAGGTATTCGGTTAAAAAGCTGTCTGTTGAACTTTCCATGTTTATCAAATAACTATGTTAGACTACAATTGTTGATTACAATTGCTTGATATTTATACCAATTTACGATGCTTAAAAGTTAGTGGGGGGAAATATATTGTTTCACAAAAACAAATAAAATAACAAAATACAACAAGACAACAAAGAAAAACCCATAATCAATTAACAATAAATTAAATTATTTATTTTTCTATTTATATTCTATCCCAGTTCATTAGACTACCTTGAAGTAGATTTGCTTTATTTATTTGTAAGTTTAAACAAATAAAAAACAAAATACAACAAAACTAAAATCACCCAAAGAAAATTTAAAGACGGCAAATAATAAAAATTTTTCCCATCTAGACACATAATCTTCTTCGATTACAACAGATAAATTAAATGCAATTGTTGATGCTTTTCTGTCGTTTAAAATTAATAAAAAATTTAAAAAATTATGCATATGAGAAAAAACGCAACAATAACAATAAATTAAATTATTTATTTTTCTATTTATCTTCTATCCAAGTTCATTATACTACCTTGAAGTAGATTTGCTTTATTTATTTGTAAGTTTAAACAAATAAAAACAAAATACAACAAAACTAAAATCACCCAAAGAAAACTTAAAGACGGCAAATAATAACGTTTACAACAGATAAATTAAATGCAATTGTTGTTGCTTTTCTGTCGTTTAAAATTAATAAAAAATTTAAAAAATTATGCATATGAGAAAAAACGTATATTAAAAAATAATCTCGATAAAAATTTATCTTGTACATTAATCAACTTATTATATCTTAACTTAGCTCAACTTATTATTTATTCTTTATTCTTCTTTTTCCATCATCAAAAACAAATTGAAAAATCATTTTTTATTTTGCTTTGTTCGTGATAATTTATTTACATTTTGTAAATTATGGCGATGAAAATTTAGATAAATTAAAAGATCTTGATGAAAATTTGCTTTACTCTCCGATTTAGAGTATTGAAGTTTTACAAAAACAATATGATGACAAATTAAGTATAAAAGCCTATCATGCTAGAAAATTACATGTTGGAAATTCTGTGTGTTCTGGAATTGATTTACAAAAAACGAATGGGTTGATTAAATGTAAAATATTACCACCAGAAAACCTATTTCATCCAGTTTTACCGCAAAAACAAAATAACAAATTGATGTTCTCACTCTGCCAAAGCTGCGGAGATCAAAAAAATCAAAGTGCATTTTGTTTACATTCTAACGATGAAAGGGCATTAACTGGAACATGGGTGATTGACGAAGTTTTACAGGCTCTCAAAAAAAACTACAAAATTTTACACATTTACGAAATCTGGGAATACGAGATTACGCAATATAACAAGGAAAAGAAAGAACAAGGACTCTTCACGGAAATGATGAATAAGTTTATAAAAATTAAACAGGAATCTTCAGGTTTTCCGTCTAAATATCAAACAGAATTGGAAAAACAAAAGTATATTGATTCCTTTTTAAGTTCAGAAGAAGTTCAATTGGAATTTAAAAATATCAATAATAATCCTGGATTAAGGTCTTTTGCAAAATTAATTTTAAATTCTTTTTGGGGAAAATTTGGTCAGCGAGAAAACCAACAACAAACAACTATTGTTAACCAACCGTTTGTTTTGAATGACTTACTAACAAATCCTTCAATAGAAGTTTGTCAAATACTACCTATTAACGAGGAAGTTATAATTGTGAGCTGGCAGTATAAAGAAGAAGCGGTAAATTCTCTATCAACAATCAATGTGTGTATAGCTGCTTACACAACAGCTCAGGCTCGACTTCATCTTTACAGCTATCTAGAAAAGATCGGTCACAGAGTTTTGTATTACGATACGGACTCAATCATTTATATAAGTCAAGAAGGAGAATATGACCCACCTCTAGGAGAACGTATTGGTGATATGACCGATGAACTAGAATGTTATGGCCACGGCAGCTATATATCTGAATTTGTTAGTGGTGGACCAAAAAATTACGCGTTTAAAGTTTTTTCGACTAAAGATAACTCAGAAAAGCTTGTTTGTTAAGTTAAAGGCATAAATTTAAACCATACAACATCCAAACTAATAAATTTTGAAACGATTAAACATGCTGTTCTTCATCCGCAAGATTGGGAAAATATCGCTGTGGTTTCACAAAATATTAAAAGAACTAAAGATCATGAGGTTCATACAGTAACTGAAACAAAAAGATACCAGCCGAAATCAGAAAAACGTCGATTTCTGAAAGACCATAGTTCCGTACCGTTTGGATACAAAAGGCCTAAATTTGTGTAAACTACGATTATTACACAACATAAAGGTAAAACACAAGTCAATTTTAGTCGGAGTAACAAATATTCAGTTTTTTAGTTTTAAGCAATTTTGTAGCTTATGTAAACATAAAATAAAGGTCGGGTTTTTTCATATTTTTCCCGACGTAAAACAAAAGTTTTAGTGAGTTTTTCTTTAATAATTTCAAATAAACGAAAACTTATTTATTTCCAGTAAAAAACGAGCAATTATTTTATACAAATTTATTAATACTTAATTTAGCAAAATGTTTTCAGAAGTTCTAAATTATATTGTTTTTATCTACCCAGGAATTGTGCGATTTATCAAATCCTAACCATTTGACATAAACTTTATTCCCTTTTCTTTTTAAAACCTGCTCGACAAGATAGGTATCAGAAAATTTTACAGGTGTTAGTTCTGTTTCATAAAATCCACCGGAAATTGGAGTGCTGGTATAATCGACTAAGTTATACGTAATCGGATATGTATTTTTAACTTTAACCACTTTAAAAATTTCTGTTGACCAGTTTGGTTGATAGCCTTTTTCAAAGTTTCTGTAACGCGACAAGAATCTATTTTAATTGGTAATTGCCAGATCCACTCATTTTGTGTTTATTGTGTCTGTTTAACTTAAAACTATTAATTTCTTAAATCAAATTCCAAAAACGCATTCTTTTTCATTTCAATTCATTTTTTTTGTATAAATTAATTTATAACACCTTTTTTTTATTGTTAATCATTCATCCTTTTATTTTTGAAAACAAATTAAATTATTTTTTATTTACTCATATTTTGAAAATAATAAAATTTATCTATTGTCATTGTAATAAAATTTATATTTGTTAAATCTAATTAAGAAAAAATTTGTTTAAACTAAAGAAAATAAAAAATCTAAAACTGTTTGTAACTTATAAAAATTTGAAAATTGTACTATAATTAAATCAAAAGTAAATAAAATAATTTTGTAACTATAAATAATGAAAAATTAAATGAAACAATTGAACCAACTTAAAATGCAAATCGTTAAGCAAATGCTGGAAGATGAACCAAGTTAAATGAAATTCGTTAGAAGAATGGAATGAAGATTTTGGAATGGCAACAAGTATAAATATTTCGTCGAGTATGGGTTTTGTTGTTTATTTTACCAGCCAAACAAAATTTAAAATTAAATTCCCGACATATCAAAAACGTATGCTTTAATCGAAAATGTATTCGAAAAATTCATAAGGCAGGACAACCAACCCATTGACATAAATAATTTGGAGAAAATTTATGGAGATTTTCAATTATCATTTGGAAGATGAAAAATTAAAAATATGATATCGGTCTATTCAGTTTTGGTGGTCATCGACTGCAGATCTTAAACAAAAAAACTCAAGCTAGGAGTTGCTTAAGCTGAACTAAAATGAAAAGAGGATTCAATTAGAAGAATGAGAAGAAAATTAAATTGGCGATTATAAGGATTTGGACAATCAGCAGAATCATCAAAAAACATTTGGTATTATTTATATTATTATATTATTTTAATTCTAAAAATTATTGTGTTTAATTGAATCAAAAAGAATTTTCGTACAACTTTCCTTTTTATATTAATTGTAGTTATAAAACAAGAACCATTTTAGCTAAATAAAAATAAAATTATAACGTTGATAATTATTTGTGTATATTTGTAATTTAAGATTTGTGTTTTCGATCGTGGTTCTTTTCCTGTTAAATAGTGGTTGTGAATTTAGGTCGATTTATGTGTGTTTTGAATATTATTTTTTACAAGAACTCATAGAACTGCTTCAACACTAACATATGAGACAAAGGCCCGTCTCACCCAATATTTAAGCGCAAAGCGCGAAAGGACGGTTATAATTGGCATCTCATTGTGGGGAGACACATCCAGAACAACAACATCTTTGTCGACCACATGTGTGATGAAGCACTTCTATAGTTCGTTGTTATGTTTTTGTGATAAATTTTCATTTTTTTTATAGGTTAAATAGTTAAAAAAAAAATAGTTTTGTTAAGAAAATTATGTGTCTTTGTGCTTTTGTGTTACGTAATTGTGTAGTGTTAAATGTGGTAATGGTTAAAATGAGTTTAAATAAATCGTGAGCAAATTAAAAAAAAATAAATTAAGCTATTCGACAGTGATTTAACTGATGTGTTTTTCGTACATTTACACGTAAGGGATTACAAATAAAATTTATTTTATTAAGTACATCCAGTGAAATAAAAAAAAAATATAAATCGAAGACGCATTCAGGTTTTACAAGATATGTCTTATGCTTATTAAAGTTAAAAAAAAAATAATCAATTTGTTTAAATTATTTGTTTTTGTAAATTGTGTTTGTATTCTGGTGAATGGAGATTATAGAAAGTCATTAGATAAATTTAGTTAAATATTATAAAAATTTGTTTGTGCACCGTGGCTAAGCTATTGCAAAGCTCTTAAATGTGTTGTTATTGTGGATATTTTTCGTTGTACATTATTACTGAATAGTGTTTTGTTCAGGTTTTGTGGTTTTTATTAAAATCATATTATTTTTTTTTTAGAACTAATCAAAAAAAAAATTAAAAGTTCTAGAAGTTATTATTTCATATTAATATTTTTAATATCCTTAGGTTGTATTTGTATTTTTGACTTGTTAGTGATTAGGTTAAGATATTCTTTGAACATCGTATTAAAACCTTTTTATAAAAATATATTGAAAATAGCAATCAATAAAAAAATTTTTGTTTTTGCGTATATATCTGATTTTTCTTATTGTCGTTTGCGTCCACATTGGTAATTTTTGTTATACTTGAATAAAATAAAATACTTGTGTATAACTTTTGGTTGATTTGTGACGATTTGCTCAATTTTGAATATTCTCGATTTTCAATTGTGTAGTGTATTTTGCGTCAACGTTGGTAATTTTTGTTATACTTGAATAAAATAAAATTTTTGCGTATAATTTGTAGTTGATTTGTGTCGATTTGCTCGATTTTGAATATTCTCGATTTTCAATTGTGCAGTGTATTAGTCTAATAAAAAAAATAATAAGTTTAGATTAACAACAGATCATGGCACAAAACGAACGTTATACTTACGAACCGATTCACTTGAGTGAGGAAGAGCGTAGAAACGAGCTTTATATAAGAGGTATAGAAGGACTAAGTACAGCTCGTAGTGAAACGGCGGCATTACGAAATGCATTGCTAAAAGATACGGAACTGAACATTTTTCCATTGATTGATCCTCAAAATCCAATAAAAGAGTTGGACAAAGCACGAGCTATGTTGGTCATGTTCATGGATGAACTCTCTAATGCACAAAAACAAAATGACCTAGGTCTTGTCCAAATAATTAAATCAAGGGTAGCACTCTGGATTACTCGCGTGGGAAGAATTAAAGATAAAAATATTGTAGGCCTTGGGAATGTATTAGATGAGTTGAAGCAATTATACAAAGAAGCAGCAGCTCAAACTGATGAACGTCATAATTTTAATTTACAAGTATCTCCAGCAGTATCAAGCCATAACATTAAATCGGCAATTGAAAAGGAAAAGCTAGCCGACGAAGAATCTGCAGAATTGATAAGCCGTATGACTCGTTTGAGTGCCGGACGAGGAAGAGGAAGAGTTTCACCTTCTGTAGGTACCAATATTTCTTTTTTCAATCCCGAACATGCGTCACTAGATCATAGGAGGGGCAGACCAGGAATTCTGAGTAGTTCGATGTCCAGAACCAGTGCCGAAAACGAATTACACCATGTGAATGATCCAAACCCGGATGAGGTTAATAATCGCAACGAACTCCGCGCTGTACGTCCGTCTCAACGAGATCACCAAGGTGATTCAAAGCAGCTGTTTAGGTGGAATATACGGTTCAGCGGCGATGGGCAAGGACTTTCATTAAATGAGTTTCTGACCCGAGTAGAAGTATATGCTCGCGGTGAAAACGTTAATTCAAATACACTGCTTACAAATATTCATCACCTATTGAAAGACAAGGCTGAACGGTGGTATTGGGGAAACGTAGGTTCTTTTAATTCTTGGGCAGCATTTGTGGTAAATATAAAAAACGAGTTTCTTCCAAGAAACTATGATTTCATGTTAAGGGAAGAAATACTTAACCGCCTGCAAGGTCGAACAGAACCGTTCTCAAATTTCATTACAGATCTAAAAGTGTTATTTTGTAGAGCATACCCTCCATTGGAGGAAAACTTTAAGGTTTATGTGGTACAAAAAAACATGCTTCCACAATATAGCTACAATTTGGCAATGACTAACGCGAAAACTTTGGATGATATAATCGGATTGTGCAAAAGAATGGACGAAGTGAAATTGTTGGTTGGACGACGTTCATACATGACACCACTTCCTTCATCATTTATGGTCGAACCTTCTTACTCAGTTGATCAAAATCGACAAGAGCA
This sequence comes from Diogma glabrata, assembly GCA_963693315.1. NCBI lineage: Eukaryota > Metazoa > Arthropoda > Insecta > Diptera > Cylindrotomidae > Diogma > Diogma glabrata. Next base: position 257,234,142 of record OY856187.1, on the reverse strand, counting down.
GTTCAAACGCCCGACACGGTATCCTGTAGTTGGATGCGTAGATCAAAGCTATGAATTGAGTCGCACAAAATTTGATGATTTTACTCCGGATAAATGCCATAATCATATTTATTACAGTGAACAAAATCCACTTAACTTAATTGGTAACTTCAAAAGCTCCGTGGAACCAGAAGAAGAACATTTTGCTAGAGGTAACGAACCTGAAACTCATCATATTTGTTATTTACAAAACCATGCAAATAAAGAGCTCTGCAATCAGAATCGAGAAGGAGGTAAGCAACCATTGGGAACTGATAGATTTCAAAAAGGACTTCAGTGTTGGAACTGTGACGAACCAGGTCATTCTTTTAAGAGGTGTAACAAACAACAACAAAAATTATTCTGTTATACATGTGGAAATCCAGGAGTGACAACAAAGTTCTGCAGAAACCATTTTGATTTTCGTTCAAGAAGATTGGTTACATTCAATCCTGCAATTCAAAACCAACATTTTATCAATAGAAGAGGAAATTCGGGAAACGGAGTGACGGAAGAACTAAAAACCGGTGCCATGGATCTTCCGAGAAACTCTCAGCACCAAAACACCCCCAACAAGATGGATCAAACAATTGTTTAAACCCTAAACTAGAAATTATGTCTTCTGTTGTAAATCTTCTTAAGGACAGAAGACCATATTTAAAGGTAAATATTCTTGGGTTTGAATTAAAAGGGCTTATGGATTCCGGCGCAAGTTGCACTATTCTTGGGCTCGGTGGATTGGAACTTATAAAAAAATTGAACTTAACAGGTCAGTCAGTATCAACAGCTATTAAAACCGTAGATGGCACCGTTCATCCTGCCGTAACTATAGTAGAAATACCATTCACAGCACTTAACATGACAAAAGTTGTGCCAACCTATGTCATCCCATCACTACCGAAGACGTTAATTCTTGGAATTGACTTTTGGGAACATTTTGGGCTTAAACGTAAGTTTTGTGATGTGATCTTAGACTGCAACGCTATAAGCTCTGAGGTAAATGAAGAACGATCAAATTTAGATCCTATGCAAAATAAATATTTAGAGGCCACAATAAATAAATTTAAGGCATCAAAAGAGGGTGAAATTGGATGTACCAACATTGCCACACATTACATCGACACAGGAAATGCAAAACCAGTAATCAAACGACCGTATCCACTTTCGCCATATCTGCAAAAGGAAGTTGATGTCGAGCTTGATCGGATTTTAGGCTTGGACGTTATTGAACCAACACAAAGTGAATGGGCTAATCCACTTGTGTGTGTTAGAAAACCTACCGGCAAAGTGAGACTTTGTTTGGATGCTCGAGCATTAAACCAAGTAACAGTGAAGGATGCTTACCCACTTCCGCACATTGGCAGCATTTTGGGTCAACTTAGAGCATCAAAATATATGTCTTCAATTGACTTGTCCGATGCGTTTTGGCAAGTACCCCTTCATCCGTCTTCACGCCCGAAGACTGCATTTATTGTACCAGGCCGAGGACATTTTATGTTCAAACGTATGCCTTTCGGATTATGCAACAGCGCACAAACAATGTGTCGTGTACTTGAAAAATGCTTAGGTCACGATTTGGAGCCCGAAGTTTTTGTCTATATTGACGACATTATAATTACAACTGGAACGTTTGAGCGACATTTATTTCTACTCAGTGAAATAGCAAAAAGATTGAGCGATGCAAATCTATCAATAAGTTTAGAGAAGTCAAGATTTTGTGCTAAAGAACTACGATACTTAGGTTATGTGCTAGACGAAAATGGCCTTACACCTGATCCCGAAAAGATTGCGCCAATTCTCAATATACCACATCCGAGAAATGTTAGGGACGTACGACGGTTACTGGGGATGGCAAATTGGTACCGTCGGTTTATAAAAGATTTTTCGACAATTACTGCACCAATCAGTGATTTGTTAAAAAAAGGTAAGGGAAAATTTGTTTGGTCTAAAGAAGCGCAAGCGTCATTGATAAAATTAAAAACAGAACTTGTATCAGCTCCAATATTAATTACCCCAGATTATGAAAAACCTTTCACTATACAGTGCGATGCGTCAGAACTCGGCATGGGAGCAATACTTACACAAGGAGAAGGAGAACATGAAGGAGTGATCGCCTATTACTCTGAAAAGTTAAGTCATACCGAGCGTAAGTATTCAGCTACAGAGAGAGAATGTTTGGCGGTAGTAAGGGCAATATATAAATTTCGATCGTATATTGAAGGAGCTAAATTTTACGTCATAACAGACCACGCATCACTTCGTTGGCTTATCAATCTCAAAGATCCTACTTCCAAACTAGCCAGGTGGGCTCTGAAATTACAAGAGTTTGACTTCGAGATCAAACATAGAAAAGGTAAATTAAATGTTGTAGCGGACGCATTATCCAGGTTGCTCGAAGTAGATAAAATAACTCAAGAAGAAGATGATGTTTTATATCTAGCGTTAAAAAAAAACATTATTTCAGATCCAGAAAAATTTCCAAATTTTACAATTAGAGATGGTAAGGTTTATAAAGTTTGCAAGAAGAACTTAAAAAAGGGAGTTCAATACAGTGAATGGAGATACTATGTTCCTCAGACCCAAAGATCAAAGATTTTACAGTTTTATCACGATAGTCCATTAGGAGGTCATTTAGGTGTGTCAAAAACAGCGAGAAAAATTCAAAACAAATACTATTGGCCTAATATGTATCGCGAAATTAAAAAGCATGTTAATGAGTGTGGAAAATGCCAGGAAAACAAGCATCCGAATACCTGTAACCGAGCACCAATGGGAACACAAAAAGAAACGAAAAGTCCATGGGAAGTAATCGCTGTAGACTATATGGGACCATTCCCTAGAAGCAGAGCTGGAAACCAACATCTATTGGTAGTAGTAGACGTTTACAGTAAGTTTTGTATTTTAAAACCGGTAAGAAGAGCTGAAGCAAAATCTCTAACTCAAATTCTGGAAAATGAAGTTTTTCTTATATTTGGCATACCCCGTAAGGTTATCTCTGACAATGGAGTACAATTTACTTCTAAAGAATTTAGAAAACTGCTTGCTGAGTATAATGTTAAACATTTATTAAATGCTGTGTATCATCCACAGTCCAATCCCGCAGAGAGAATCAACAGAGTGATATTATCGAGTGTTAGGGCTTATATCAAGGACGATCAACGAAATTGGGACGTAAACATTCAAAAAATTGCATGCGCGATAAGAACAGCGGTACACGATTCAACAAAATATACGCCGTACTTCATAAACTTTGGCAAGGAGATGGAGTTGGGAGAGGATATAATTGAAAATCTGAATTCACAAGAACAAGTTGAGAATGACAGGCTAGCAAATCTTAACATTGCAAGAAAAGCAGTAACTCAAAATTTGAAAAACGCATATACGAAGTACGCTAATCATTACAATCTAAGAACCAGGCCAACTGAGTTCATCGAAGATGAAATTGTTCTTAGAAGATCCTTCAAGAAGTCGAACATGGCTGAACGGTTTAATGCTAAACTAGCGCCACAGTATATCAAAGCTCGCGTCAAGAAAAAAATCGGTCAAACATCTTACATTTTAGAAGATCTGGAAGGAAAGTATACAGCAAAATACCACGCAAACGACATAAGGAAATATAAAGCTAAAGAAAATCACTCCGTGAATGTATTTGAATTAGTTCCATTTTAATGTGTTAAATGTTTAATTTAAGTCAGATAAATTTTGCTCCCTTTTAATGTGTTTAATGTTTAATTTAAGTCATAGATACCTTGCTTCGTTTTAATGTGTTTATTGTTGTGATACTATGTGCTAATTGTTTATCCGTTAAGGCGTTGTTTCTATATAATAAGATAATTTAGTTTTTTTTGAAATATATTAAATGTCTAAATTTACTATCTTAGTTTACGACTTGCATGTTAGGTTTAGGTTTTCAGGTACATGGCTTCCAATTACTGTTGGACATGTTAGTCATAGGATTTTTGTAATATGTTTCCATGTTAGATCTAAGGTTTAGGTACATAGTTTTGCAGAGTTGCATTTGGTTATTACTTGTAGGTAAAGTGCAAGTCACATAATCTACAAGAGAGGGCGCTGTATTATGTCTGGGTTGTCCTAGTTTTCTTGCAGCGCGCTCGGAAAAATAAATTTTTTTTCACCAGTGTTTTGGTGGATGGTTAAGTTATATTAGGTTAAGTTTTTGGTCACATGATTTGCATGTTAGTTAAGTTTTCGGTTACATGTTCTGCATGTTAGTTCTAAGGTTTGAAAATATAGTTTTCACGTTTTTTGGCAGGTGTTTACTTGTAGGGATAGCGCTAGTCGCATGATCCTTGTATGAGGTGCTGTGTTAGGTCTGGGTGTTCTAGTTTTCCTGCAGCACACTCGAAGTGGCAAGTAAATTCACCTACCTGGTTTTTTTGTATATATTCGTGTGTTTTTGAATTTGATAATGTTTCAAACATGTCAATCAACATGTTAGAAATAAATTTTGGTTCAAGAACTCACAAATGTTAGTTGTTTTTGTTGCTCGCATTATATTTGCATAGCAAGCTAGTAATAAGATTTTAAAATACCTCTTTCCAAAGTTAATTTGGAAAATGGTTCAATGGGGTTAATGTGGAAAATGATTTGAAAGCTTCTTGAAAAGAAAGTGCATGTCACAAATTTTTCAAGAAATGAGCTCTCGTTGGGTTCTATTTTCCCAGATGAGCTTTAGTTTAGGATTAACAAAACGATTTCTTTTTTTTCATTATTTATTTAAATATAATTTATTTATTTATCTTCGTTAGGTGTTAATCTAATTTAATTGTTTATTAGTGTTGTATAGGTGTTAAAACTGTTAATTTATTTGCATGTTCTAGTTTTATTGATTTTTTTTTTATAATAACAAGGTGAAGGAAAGTAGTCGAAAGTATCCGCATCATTTCTGGAACTTTCGAGAGCATTTTGCTGTGTTCATTGTTCGTTTATATTTTTCTTGGGTAGTACAACAAAATGCTCTCGAAAACCCAGCAATGGTGTGATGTAACGCGACAAGAATCTATTTTAATTGGTAATTGCCAGATCCACTCATTTTGTGTTTATTGTGTCTGTTTAACTTAAAACTATTAATTTCTTAAATCAAATTCCAAAAACGCATTCTTTTTCATTTCAATTCATTTTTTTTGTATAAATTAATTTATAACACCTTTTTTTTTATTGTTAATCATTCATCCTTTTATTTTTGAAAACAAATTAAATTATTTTTTATTTACTCATATTTTGAAAATAATAAAATTTATCTATTGTCATTGTAATAAAATTTATATTTGTTAAATCTAATTAAGAAAAAATTTGTTTAAACTAAAGAAAATAAAAAATCTAAAACTGTTTGTAACTTATAAAAATTTGAAAATTGTACTATAATTAAATCAAAAGTAAATAAAATAATTTTGTAACTATAAATAATGAAAAATTAAATGAAACAATTGAACCAACTTAAAATGCAAATCGTTAAGCAAATGCTGGAAGATGAACCAAGTTAAATGAAATTCGTTAGAAGAATGGAATGAAGATTTTGGAATGGCAACAAGTATAAATATTTCGTCGAGTATGGGTTTTGTTGTTTATTTTACCAGCCAAACAAAATTTAAAATTAAATTCCCGACATATCAAAAACGTATGCTTTAATCGAAAATGTATTCGAAAAATTCATAAGGCAGGACAACCAACCCATTGACATAAATAATTTGGAGAAAATTTATGGAGATTTTCAATTATCATTTGGAAGATGAAAAATTAAAAATATGATATCGGTCTATTCAGTTTTGGTGGTCATCGACTGCAGATCTTAAACAAAAAAACTCAAGCTAGGAGTTGCTTAAGCTGAACTAAAATGAAAAGAGGATTCAATTAGAAGAATGAGAAGAAAATTAAATTGGCGATTATAAGGATTTGGACAATCAGCAGAATCATCAAAAAACATTTGGTATTATTTATATTATTATATTATTTTAATTCTAAAAATTATTGTGTTTAATTGAATCAAAAAGAATTTTCGTACAACTTTCCTTTTTATATTAATTGTAGTTATAAAACAAGAACCATTTTAGCTAAATAAAAATAAAATTATAACGTTGATAATTATTTGTGTATATTTGTAATTTAAGATTTGTGTTTTCGATCGTGGTTCTTTTCCTGTTAAATAGTGGTTGTGAATTTAGGTCGATTTATGTGTGTTTTGAATATTATATTTTTACAAGAACTCATAGAACTGCTTCAACACAAACATATGAGACAAAGGCCCGTCTCACCCAATTTTTAAGCGCAAAGCGCGAAAGGACGGTTATATTTCCTTTATTTTTGCTGACTCTTGCATTATCTCCTATCTTAAATTTAGCTTTTTGAAAAATTTTTGGATGCATGTATACACTTCTAAGTATTGATTTTTCATTTTTCTTTGAAACATTTTCTGGAGGTAATTTGATTGTTCTATGCGGTGTTGAATTATAGTTTTTTAACAATGAGTGTAAAATTTAGATCCATTTGTAATTCCCTTGTAAACTGAAATTTTTCCACATCATGCTTTTCAAAGTTCGATTAAAGCGTTCCACGATAGATGCCTTAAGCTCGGAAAATGTATGGTAATGATTAATTTTATTTTTCAGCATATATTGTTTAAACTGTCTGTTGAAAAACTCTTTGCCTTGGTCTGAATGAATATTTTTTGGGGAATCCTTTGCTTGTTTGATAATGTTTTCAAGTGCTCGTAAAACATCTACAGCAGTTTTACGTTTGACAGGTTCAGCATAAGCGTATTTGGAAAAAGTATCAATCACCGTCAATAAATATTTGAAACCTTTATTAAATTTGGCATAAGGAATCATTTCGACTAAATCGATTTGCCAAGTATCATTCAAACCCTTTTGAATGAACTTTCTCCTACGAAAATTTTTTCTAAGTGGCCTGTGTAGTTCTGAGACTATTTGTGCTCGTGACATCATATATACAATTTACAAAATATTTAATTCTGTCCTTCCTTATATATTGAGACAACTGATTCTGAAAATTCGTATAAAATGGCTAAATTTTTGTAGAAATCCTCAGTCTTCCTACAGAAATCAATTTTTAATATGGAAGCTGATTCGACTTCATTTCCGTTTACCAGCGAAAGCAATGAAAATTATTTTTTAAATAAAATTACACAAGAAAACCAAATTAGTTCAACCACGAATGATTATGATGATGATGATGATGTTGACGAGGTGACCTCGTCTTTTCAAGAATTTATACCACCACCATCACCACCGCAATTACCTGAAGAGGAGGAAGAAGAGGAATGGCAGGACGGGCAAAACTGGTTTGATTCTCAAACAGATGATTTGCAGGTTAACGAAGAACAAAATATCGAAGTCGAGCAAGAGGGATATTTCGAATGGTTTTTTAGTAACATTATAGATAGATAAAAATAAAAATAAAAATAAAATAAATAAAAGACAATTGTTTTATTTTTGTACAATTTTGCGTAGTTTATTGTTTAATATTACAGGTATCTCGAAAAATAATCTAGAAAAATTACACTGCACATTGATCCGTTGCTTTGGGATGTTAATTTCTTCATGCAACTTTTCCACTTGTTTTTCTTCACAGGTTTTTATGTATTTTTCAACATACGCTCTTACATTTTGTTCGGAATTTTTATAGTGAATCATTACAGCTTGAAGAAAATCAACAAGGTTGTTAAATATATCGGCCTCTTCTCTGTTGACACTAAGAGATTGACTACGAATAGCTTGAATTCCTGCTTGTAAACATAATTTGGTATTTTTTATTGTTCGACTGCACAGCAGCTTTTTGTATAGATGGTAAAATTCACACCAATCACGATATTTTAGAAAAATTACTTCTTTTCCATTGCGATGGAATATGATTGTGGCTTCAAATGATTCCCCCGTAAAACCAACAGAAATTCTAAAGGTCTGGTTTTTATTAAGAAAGTATGTATAGTTTAATAATAAAGACATCGCGTTTTCATGTCGAATTTCCATTTTTTTTTAACTTTCCTCTAACTCTCGGGTTACAAGACTGTAAAAAGTTGTATTTTCCAAATATTTTATGAAATAGTTTTAAAATCAACCTGTCATTTTCAATATGATTTGCTTTACTGAATTGGTTCAAAAAACTTTTCATACTTAAACCAAAACATCTAAACCAAACGTAAACACAACAATATTGCCCACATACATCTGTAAAATTACTTTGCAATTGTTTATCATTAAAAATTAAACAATGATTCTTCAAATAGCTTAAAATTTCTGGTTTAGCTGGTTTCTGCCCAAAAGAATCAAAGTATTCTATACACCCCTTTTTAGGAATATAAATAGCTAACCAGTGTGTTCCCGGGTCCTTAGCCTTATCCGTGTTGACGATTAAAAGAGATGGTTTTTCTTTTACTTTTGGAATTCTATCTAGAGCGAACACCCCCATAAATTTTTTGTTTGTACGCCGGTTACATTTTAAAATGTTAGTTATTTCTAAAGTGTTCATAAAATAAATTGACTCAGATCATAAACTTTGCTCGCTTCCTTTACATAGTTTACTAAAAACTCTTTTTTAATTAGTTTGTTGGTAATGATTATATCAAAACCTTCTAATATTTGTTTAAACTCTTTAGTTATATTTTCGTTAGTCACAGTTCCAAAAGAATAATTTTCAATGTTTTGATTTGTTAGCTCTTTTGATGGAAACTTGTAAGTAAACTCTTTTACGAACTTTTTGCAAGGCTCTTTAAATCCTACTATACAAATTTCTTTCACAAAGAAACTGTTTTTGTCGTTACAACAAAATGTAACATCGACAAGTGCACAGGATGAAGACATGATGTAAAATATTTTGACTCACGCTTTTTCATCCTATTTATAGGTTTGTGAATATATTTCGATTTTTATCGATTTGAATGTTTGCATCAAATTCCCCATAAACAATTGCGGTTAATGTGGACGGCAATGGTTTTGATAACTTTGCTTCAATTCTTACAGTTCCTTGATTAAGTAGACCTTGGCACATTTCATTCCCTGATGCATCGGGGGTTAAATCAAAAGCAAGTAAAAAAAATCCATTGCTAAACATTGTTTTTGTTATCTGATGACCTTTATCATTATGGAATATCCCTGTTCCTTGAAAAAGTGTGTTGTAGGCTCTGGTATAACAATTATATTCATCAGAGAAACTAGTTTAAATTGCTGTATTAGGTATCTGTACCCAATTCACATTCAACGAAAATTGAGAAATATCAAAATGTTTAAAATTGTACGGGTTTTTTGATCTTTTTCCTGAATAACCAATATTTTCGGTCATACAAAAGATGATTGTAGTCGGCAATTGACCAATGAAAACGTTGTCGAGCGATATGGATGATGTATTCATAGGAAGAGTATAGGTTTTTACTTCCACACGTTTATAACTATATATAGCATTCTTTTTTTCCAAAACAGCGTTATGTGCTAATAGAACACTCGGATTAACAGTTACATGTCTCATAAACAATTTGCTTCTAAAATTTTCAATTGAGATTCATCGGTATCGTCAGAAAAAAAATAGAATTCTGGTTTTTCTAGTGTTAGTGTAATTCGAACATCCACGTTGTTTATAAGTAAGGTAGGCTGGTTAAACATATCTACATGTAGTTTACCCATTAGCTCAACAACATTGCTATTATTATACAATTTTTGACGGTCTTTCGATCCAGAATTATTAGATTTTTCTATGTTTGCCTTATCTAATGTCCACCCTGAGCACTCTAAATGTGTGGTAGCAGCATCATTACCATAATTTAATAGCGATTCAATATATGCTCTATAGTGATAATTTCCGTCTGATGGTGTTATATTTTTCCCGTTTAATTGAATATTACATTGTTTTATTAGAGAATGTAAAAGATTGTTAACTACACTTGGCTGTGATAGTTCTTTTCCGTCTGCCCCTTTATCATTATTCCATAACCCTCCATCTTTTTTCAAAATCCGTATTTTCAATCTTAAATATGTAGAAGATAAGTCCCTATATGTATCTCCATGACCTAATGAAACAAATTCTATTACCGATGGTTTATCTAATGAGGCTATAGGGTTGTAAGAAACCTCTTCGGATCGTAGAATACTTGATTGAATAGGTTGTGCTTTAAATATATCCAATTCAGATTTCATACATTCCAAAATAATTAATCAAAAATATCTTTTTCTTTCTTACGCCTACTAACTTTACGTCGTTTCGAGGTAAAATAATTTAAATTTTTGATCGACGGCTTATTTATAACTTTTCTTTTCCTTTTTCCCGACCCATACATTTCATTGAGTTTTTGAACTGCCCCGCGTCTTACACTTTTGACAATCTCTTTACCGCGATCTTGCAGAACTTCCTTAATATTTGCACCGGATACAATATCTGATAAAGCACTTATACCAGAGTTTACAACCTGCTTTTTTAGTAAATCAGCCCCCGAAGAAAATATTGGTTTCAAATACTTGAAAAGTCCCCCAAAAAAACTACCTAGGCCACGTCCTCGTTGATATGGTACAGTCGAATGTACCAACGGACCAATATCCTCAATGCCTTTCCCCGTTTGACTCAAATAGTATCTGTAATATACTCCTTCCATAATGCTTTTCATAAAACACTAAATTGTTTAATAGAATCCCCCCTTTTATTTATATACTTTTTTAAAATGTAATACAATTTTTGTAGGAATACTACTTGTTGCAAAATTAATTTTGCTACTATATTTATCACAGATTAGAATAGAAATATTATCAAAAAAATTTTTCTCAACAGCAAAATATTGTATATTTATAATTTCTTTTTCCATTCCTTCAAATGCATTTTTTGTGTTTATCGTTCTTAAACATCTCACAGTGCTATCACCCACCATATTTGGTTCAATAATATCGGTATAGACAAAAAGCATTTCTGGTTTAATTACGGGTGTCATAGGTAAATATTGCAGAAATGTTTTAAATAAATCTAAGAGTCTTGACTTATGCTTTTTAAAATCTTTAATTTTTACAGTTATCTGATCAAAACATTATTTCAGTAACTCTTCGAGTGAGTAGCTATGATCTGCCTTTAATTTTAGCTCAAGTGGTGGTTGATTTATACATATTTTAATAAATTCATTTGCTTCAGGTAGTTGTTTTTCTAATGATGTTGGTGAAGGTGCAGCCACGTAATTGGAATCCAAAGATATAAAATCATATATCCCCCAAATTAGTTCACGCTCAACCTCTTTTCTTGAGTAGCCATCAAATGGGTGTATATTCTGAATAAGAGTCGGTAACAAAAAAGATTTCCAATCACACAAATATTCTTCCGTGTTATGTGGAATGTACGTCGTCCCAATTCCAACCAAGTGTTCGGAATTACCTCCTATAAAAACTGTTGTACCAATGTGCCAGTTTTTTCCGTATTTATTTGGTTGAAAATCGTTTAAGTAAATCTCCGACAGACCAACTTTCCAGTTTGTACCGCTGATTGGTTTATGTAAATTATTTGTAAAAGCTGATAAAGTATTATCAGGATAGTAATTCATTGAGTTATCACTGAGTAAAGTAACATAAAATTCATCTTTTAGGTGTATATCGCCCATGTTTTCTTACGTTTTGGAAAATTAATTTTTGTTTGACTGTCACCCGCTTTAGCTGGTCGTAAAATTCGTTTTGTAGGTGTTGTAAATTTCTCGCTATTTATATGCTTTTCTTTCTTTTCTGGTGGACTGTCAAGAGGAACCGTTATAACGTCTCCAGACTCGGTTTCAAATGTTTGATAATTTTGATTTGGAGTTAATTTTCGTTTTCTTAAACGCTCACCAATTGATGTGGCAGATAGTGCTTTTGCGAAAATTTTGTCTTGAACGTCTTCATCAAGTTCACTGTCAGACTGTGTTGTTTCTTTAAAAATATTTTCCTGGACACGTTTATCAAATACTTCATCATCTTCATTCTCATATATTTCTTCTTCAGGAAACTGCATTTCAAAATTTCTTTTACCGACAACATCTGTTTGAGTGTCTGTCGCTCTAAATATGGGTTTTGTACGGAAACGTGTTTGGGTACTTTTAGGTTCTATGATTTTAATTTTTTTCTCTTCAATTTTAGATAACAATCTTTTTTTGTTTCTAATTTTAAATAGGTTCTGACGATACAAATACCACTTCTGAATATCGGACAAATTTTTGTTTAATAAAATGTTTTTCATCTTTTTATCCAACTCGTTGAGTTCAACGTCTGAATTTTGCTTTAGTTTTTCATATATTTCAGGTTTTAATATTATCATTTTGTTAAATGTTGTATTATTCATTTTATAAAATGACCAATCACCCCTGATAAAACTGCACCGAGAAGAGCAGGTAAAAATCCACCATGTTGAATTATAATTTTTCTTTTACTAGTGAGCGACTTCTTACGGCAAATGAGTGATCTCAAGTCCTTTTTATACTTTTTTAGTTGATTGGTTGCTCTTTTATTCAAATGACAGTTACCTTTTAAAATATTTAACGCAATTTCACAGATCGTTTTAATTACATTCGGCTCACATTGTTTTATTATAACTTTTTGAAATTTTCTCTTAGAATTTTTTAACAGGTGCAATATATGACGGTTGGTTTGTAATCGTTTCATATTCCTCACCAAATTGCTCCAATTGCTCTTTTGTACAAAAACAAAAATTTTTTCCAAATATGTCACTTCTTAATCTAAATATATCATTAATATCTTGAGTAAGGTCTATTAAAATGTAACCATATGGTAAGGTAGTTACTTCATTATATACTTTCTCAAATTTGTTGACCTGTTTTGGGTATATTTGACGAGCTAAAGGCAGTATTTGGGATTTATCTCTAGGGTTTTTGAAAAGCACTAAATATTTACAATTTAATGAAATATCTCTTGAAAATTTTTCCTGGTGAAAAACGTTTTGAGTTACAAATATTACAGATAAATTTCTATGGTGCGAACCTCTAGTAAATAATTCGCACACAATCTTGTCGTGAGAATTTAACATCATATCATCTACTATAATTATAACAGTGGATCTTGATTATCACAAAAATCTGGAATAGTATTATAATGTTCAAGTCCTTTGATATTTTTCGGGACGGCTTGTTTATCGGGGTTACACCAAATAATCTTCTCAATTGGAGGTTGAATATATTTGTTTTTTTGTTTTATTAAATTAAAAATAAAAGTCGATTTCCCACAACATGACGGCCCGGCAACCATCATAGTAAACGGATGAAAAAACATGGTTTGCCGAAGAGTATCTATCTAACTATACAAATCTATATGTATACAAAACAGAGGTCAAGTATAAAAGTAATCTTGGAAAATTGGACAGACAGTCTCTTATATAGTCTCACAATGGCCAAACGTGTTTTCATAGTTGATCTCCAATTTCTAAGAGGAAACGATAAACAATATTTTGTCAAAGAACTCGCTCTACTTGAAAAAGGAAGTTTGATTCCTATCGTTTATCATTTCAAACCACCTTACCACGAAGAAGAACTAGGTCAAGAAGCACAATATAGCAATCGATATTGCGGCAATAAAATAAATGGACTTAATTGTTCACAAAAACCAATCCGAAATTAAAAATTCCCCTAATGTTGTCTATATTTCCTAACCAAAAATATAACAACATATTGACTTTACGTCAGATATTAAGTTTCGCATTGATTGGCAACAATCAATAATGACTTTACACTCGTGACTTAGGATGTTGATTAGAATGTTGACTTAGATGTTGACGAAATATTCTCTCATCCTATGAATTTCACACATCGTAATATCTAGAAATTTAATACAAAAAATACCAAATAAATGGACTTAATTGGAATGGCGGATGCATTGACTACGTGGATATAAAATCAATTATTAAATACTATTTAGAACAAGCTGAAAAAATTTATGTAAAAGGCGAAGAAAAAAAACTTTTCCTTGAAAAGTATATTGAGAGTTTTAAAATAGAAAATCTTGCTATACCATCGTTATTAAAGATTGAAAATTTTAAATCAATGTGTCTTCACGTTAGATCTTCACGTTATGTATGTGTGGGATTATGCATATAGAGTAGCTCGACAGGGAAAATATGAAGAATATGCACGTGATCGAGATAGATTTCATAGACGAATAAAAAAGATTGAACCTATTATCTCTGCAGTTCTAAAAAAACCTCATAGAGAAAAAGTATTTAATAAATTAATAAGGGTTGGTTAATCAAATAAAAATTACCTGACGACCTTCCAAGGCCTTTAGCAACCGGCTTGGGACACACACAACAACAACAAACCACAATAAACCAATAACCTACATTCTAATTCCAATACAGGAAACTAAAACTAGGTCAAATATTAACCTAGTCTACTATATAAGGTCGTAGCCTTTCATGGCAATTATAAAAACAGGTTTTGGTTCCCCAGGACCAACTCTCGGAAGCTCTACTGTTAATATAGTAGCGAAAACTATTTTGATTAGTCTTTAATTAGACTTTAATTAGTCAACGGTAGCACTCCCAGTCTTAGCTGGGCTGCGTTCCGTAGTGGTACCGCTCGTTGACTCTTCCGAGGAATCAGACTAACACATAATTCTGTGTGGGCTTTGTGCCTCGATTGAGGTTGTGGGTGGTGCGTCTCAAGTGCGCTTCATCAGCTGGATTATTGGTAATTTGTTTTGTTTTCCGCAAATTTCTCACAATTTGTTTTTTCACTTATTATTTTGTTATTATTTCTTCATCTTATCATGGAATATTGGCATACGTCATATTTTATTGTATGATAAGATTTTTTACTTAGTTATGCATTTTAAAATAAAACATTAAAAAATAAAATAAACCTTTTGATATATATATATATATATATATATATATATATATATATATATATATATATATATATATATATATATATATATATATATATATATATATATATATTATATATATATATATATATATATATATATATATATATATATATATATATATATATATATATATATATATATATATATATATCAGTGGCGGATTATCATACAAGTTTTAAGGCAACCGCACCAGGGCCCCGCGATTCAGGGGCCCCAAGCATAAGCAAAAAAGAAACTAAAACCAGACAAGTTTGAAATATATTTATTTTCAGGCATTAAAATTACATTTTTTCTGTATTTAAGTGTCTATAATTTCATCGAATTTAATTTCGTCCAAAATTTCATTGTCAATAGAAAGAATGGATAAATCGTTCAAATGATCATTACTCATAGTATTACGCAAATAACTTTTGATCAACTTCAGTTTTGAAAATGATCGTTCGTTATGTTATACATGATCGACATGTATAACGAAAAACATTCATGATCGAAAAACATTCGTAATAAAATATAGATATTCGGAAAAGTGGTGGAAAGATTATTATTGAACATTGTTTTGTACATCGATTCATAATTTAAATTATCAAATGTGAAATAATTTTTGGCGAATTGACATTCGTCAATCAATTGATTGGCATTCAGATCTTTTGGGTATTTTGCGGTTATTGTTCTGCAAGAATTAGCAATCTCTTCATCACTCTTTGAATTTAGATGTATCAAAAACGAGTACTATCTAGATCTTCATAACCTTTAGCACGCTCTCTCAGATTGAAAAGTAAAACCGTTATAATTGGCTTGAACAACGATTTTTCAAGGTGGTCTTTTTGTTCCTCTAGACAAAGTGTTTGTGACGTTGAGCAAGTTTGAATATTATTTGCGGTTTGAATATTAGATGAAACAGATCTTAAAAGCTGACAGGCATCATCAAAAATTTTGTTGTAATCTTTATTTTCCAAATCTGTAACTATTAAATCAAACAGTTTTTTCTCACCGAGACAGTTAAATTAGATTTTTGTAATGCTCGATTCACAAAATTAAACTTGGTTAGTACACTTTTCCAGAGGACAAGCATCAAAATATGTTCGAATTGACATAGTTTTTTTTATCAAACCTGTTTGATTTGTTTATCAAACCTGTTTTTTTATCAAACCACCGCTTTGTTATCGTCACTGAAGGTTTCCTCATGTATGAAAGATTTTAAAACATGCAACACTTTTAAGTAACAAGAATGTGAACTGATTCGTATCTAGCTGACCATCTTGTTCCAGTTGCTCTCTTTAACATGTATTCGCTATTTTCGGTTAATTGTTCTTGTAAACGATTCCATCGAAAAGGGGAATATACGAAAAATCCATAAAGTTTTTCAACCATATCAAAAAACTTAGTTGCAGCAGTATTGCCAGAAACACTATATTTACCGACTAAATTTAATGAATGAGCAGAGC